>SJYV01029400.1:0-11433 GCA_006410875.1 Neotragus pygmaeus
CTTGGCTGCACACTGGAAGCACCATGAAGCTTAGAAAAATGGGATGTCTGGGCCCCACCCTAGATTCTGATTTACACGGTTTGGGATATGTCCCGAGTGTCAGGTGTGCTAACCTCTCCCCAGGTGATTACAGGGCAGGCAAGGTTGAAAACCAAGTATGTTGTTGAGCAGGTAAAATGAAGGGGCTTGAAGAGACTAACCTCACACTTGTGAAAACAGAGTCCAAAGCTGCTCACTGATTGGTGACAGTAGAAGGCTGGATACTGAATCCCAGATTTCTGACTCCACCTCTCATTGTTCATGCATTATACGGATGCCCATAATACCTGAAAGCAAAATTTTTGTTTAAAATACAAGAAGATTTTAGTTATATTAGTTGAAGAAAAACATATTGAAAATGGAAAACTTGGAATTTCATAAAACATTTGTCTGTTGAGAAATAAAAATTTTCTGTACAGCCTCCATCACCACCACCTGTTGGTGGTGAAGATAGTTAAAAAACAAACATTAACTAGCAAAAATACCTGCAACATAGATGATGAAGGGTTATATGAAGCATCTTTTGAAATCAGTAAGATGAGTAATCCAATAGAATAATGAAGAAAACTTGTAAATAGAAAATTACACAAAAGGAGATTAAATGTCCAATCAAGACGTAATAATGGCTTTGATCACCTTAATCATTAAAGTTGTTCCTATAAATTAAAATGTTAATGAATTACTGATATCCACTTATCAAATTAAGGATGATTAAATGATTGACAATATCTGTTACTGGTGAGGATGTGATGGCTGTTAATGAGGTAAATTGGCATAACCTTTTTGCAGAGCAATTTGGAAAAAGCCTTAAAGTATGTGCACGCTCTTTGACTTGATAATTCTATTTTGAACAAATTGTCCTAGGAGAAAAGTGTATTAAGATGTACGTATAAGGATCTTTTCCATCATAGGGTTTCTTATGACATCAAACATTTGGAAATAATCCAAAATATCTATCAATACAGAACTGGTGAAATAAATCTTGATAGATCCATACAATGGGATAATGCACAACTATTAAAGACTACATTACATAATATATGCAAATGCTTTTATTGACACAGAAACATTTTAAGGTTTCTTCTTCTATATTTCTTTAGAGTACCTATCATGTTCATAAAACAAAAAACCAACAAAGTCATTTCTATTAGAAATATCCCATGTGTTAACTGGCATCTGTTTCCAGTACCAAGGAAACGGCGCTTAAAATTGTAAAGTGTTTCTGTAGAATGTCAATCACAGGCATTTACAGCAGAATAAGAGCTAAATCCAAGAAGTTCAAGAACAGGGCTGGATCACCACAATACCTTAGACTGGACATGAAAATTGAATAAACAAAAATTTACTTTTTGTTTTATGGAAGTAGCAACAAACACCCTGTATGGAATCAGTAGAGATACTAGATTTGAATCTAGAATGATTTAGTTATTTTGGCTCCCAGATAAAAATAATGCAGCTTATAAACAATTTTCAAAGGGACTACATTTTTTTTGAAAACATTCACCTTGAAAGTTTCAACATCAATAATTTTTACATAGCTTTGGTAAGGCTAAATAATGACGTCTTTCAAAGAGTCTTGGGTTGATGGTATTAGTTTACCAAGAGAAGAGTCCTAGTAACACATAATGTCTAGAGGGTCTTTAGAAGGAAGTTTCCCAGAAAAAACTTTGGTTTAGGTGAAGCCTACAATTGGCTGATTTTGGTTAGTGATAGTGCTGGGCAAGAAGTTGCCACATGTCCCAAGGTATGAACCACAGCCTAGAAGGTGTGTAGGAGTAAAACACACTCTTCTTAGAAATGTCAGATTTGTACATTTTGGCATGCATGAAATGGAAGTCTCTTTATGGTGGCTTTAACACACCTGTAGTCCTAACTTCCTCTAGGGCAAGCATCCTTGGTAATTTCTCACCTGTTGTGCAACATCTGTAGAAGCTAGTGGAGCCTGAAAAAAGCAAGCGAATTAAGAGGATGTGCCCACCAAATACCTGGCTCCCATCCCTCCAGCAGAAGCCCCAACCATGCCCCGAAACTCTCACCTAATACCGGCTGCACTTTTGCATGTTACGACTTTTGAAGTTTCCTTCCTAACATTGTAGTCTTTGTGCTTTGTGCTCCATTTCAGGAAAAAAAGCAGAGACAGTCCGCGAATCACTGACAGTTCTGCCTTTGTAAACACCTTCACTTCCTTCTGGGTCTGGAAATCACACCTGGATTCCAAAACATCCTTCATGACTTTTGATGAGAAAGTCTGATGAGAGCGCATGGTTTGATTCACTGGTCAGGATTCCTGACAAGTTTTCACACGAGGATTCCTGCGGCAGTTTGACAAGTCATTTGGGGTGAAGGATGAGACTTAATGATCCTATTAAGCAGTGAATTTCCCCTTGTCTGTCTATTTTCCCAAATTTATTTTAATTAAGCAAAAACAAGTTTTCCTCCTGAATTTCTCTCTCCAGATTTACAATCCTCTCCCCTCTGGCAGACAGCCTGCTTGGCAGCAGCCTCAGATCCCAAGCAGGGTTGCTGGAAACACAACTGTCCGTGGCTAACGCACAGTTCCAGACCCTTCTTTTCTGAAATATTTTTTTAACCCAGAAAGATGAAAACACAAACTGAGTTTCTGAATACGGACAATTAAAATACTGTGTGTATTTTCTCTGGATGCTTTGGAAAAATACATGCTAATCCAACTTTTGATGTTTAGTAGCTAAGTTGTGTCTGACCCTTCGTGACCCCGTGGTCTGCAGTCCGCCAGGCTTCTCTGTCCATGAGATTTCCCAGGAAAGAATACTGAAGTAGGTTGCCCATTTCCTTCTCCAGGGGATCTTTTCCATCCAGGGATTGAACCCAGTCTCCTGCATTGTCAGGCAGGTTCTTTACCACTGAGCCACCAGGGAGGCTAATCCAAATGCCACTTCCTGAAATACTTCTATGGAATTATGATGGTTTGGGAATAAAACACTGAATAGAATGCTTATTGAAAACTTTGAATTCATTCTACTGTACTTCCACCTTAGATTGCCAAACTATAGCTATGTCCAAAAAAACACAAAGATGAACCCTCTAGTCCTTTCTCAACCAAATCTTTTTTTTTCTTTTTAAATTAATTAATTTATTTTAATTGGAAGCTAAGGCAAAGTCGATTAAATTTGATTTCAATCATGGTCTTTGGTCTGTTGCTAACTGACTGCCGTGGACAGTGGATATCAAGAGTCATTTTTCTAACAATCTATGTGTTTATGCTTGACTTGATTTCTCCCTTTTGCTTCTTTTTTATTCTTTTCTTATCTTTATTCTTTCTTTCTTTTTTTAAATAGACAATTGATTAGTCTGCTTAGGCTGCCATAACAAAGGCTATGTGACTGAAACCATAGAAATGTATTTCTCAAAGTTCTGGAGGCTGGAAAGTTCAAGGTCAAGGTGCTAGCAGATCTGGTTCCTGATGAGGCTTTCTTCTTGGCTTGCAAAGCTGTTCTCACCATGTCCTCACATGGCAGAGAGACAAATAGAGTGAAACAGAGAGGGTACACTGTGGTGTCTCCTGTAATATCACTCATCCTATAGGATGAGGACCCCACTCTATGACCTAACAATCTTAATTTCCTTCTTATAGACCCTATTCCTGAGTTACATACATGGGCATTAAATCTTCAACATAGAATTTTGGGGAAGAACACAGGTCTGTCCAGACTTAACTGATCAAATAAGTCAAGATAGACTATTCCCTTTGGGAGAGGTGGTAGAGTCTGAATGTTTCTTGCTTTTTGGATGGAAAGGTTTGGTACAAAAGCCTTTATATGATAGCTGCAAAGTATTGCTGATGAGGAAGACATCACAGAATGAATAAAGACTCAAGAGATATCTAGACTCCCTTCTCCACTGTATCCCTTTTTGGTTATGTGACCATAAACACATACTATAACATTTTATGACCTATTTTGTGGGAATAATTGTATTTATCTTAGATAATCATTGACTAATTTAACTTGGAATTTGCATGTACAATGCTTGGAAAGGGAACTGAAGCATAGTTGGTTCTCACTTTCAGCCACTATTACTATCATCACCATAATTATCACCACCATAATTATCATTTCCAAGCTAGTTAACAGAAGGATAAAGACTTGCAAGTAGTCTTATCAACCCCCAAACTGATACATTTAATAAATTAGCTCAGAAGCACAAATTTAAATATTTTTTTCTCAAAGCAAACCTTAATCCTGTTGATTGGTTGTGTCAGCACATCTCACTCTTCAGAGAAAAGCTGTTTAGACTTCCCAACCACTAATGCCCATGAAGATATTAGCCACTAAACAGAAGATGGGCTTCCCTGGTGGCTTGGCTGGTAAAGAATCTGCTTGCAATGCGGGAGACCTGAGTTCAATCTCTGGGTTGGGAAGATTTCCTGGAGAAGAGAAAGGCTACCCACTCCAGTATTCTGGCCTGGAGAATTCCATGAACTGTATAGTCCGTGAGGTCGCAAAGAGTCAGACACTACTGAGCAAGTTCCACTTTCACAAACAGAAGATTCCTTTAAAAGTCTGGTTTCTTTTCCATCATAATGGTGACTCTGGTGATTTGCAAGAATCTCACCATAATACCAAGGCCGGAAGTATTTCCAAGATGAACCAAAACTTATAGAAAGACAAGAAAAAAAGATGTCACTTGAATGAAATTTCAATTCAATACAGTAAGTTTTTCTCAAAATCTTCAACATTTTTAATGCTTGAAAACACTTTCTCCAAAACCACTTCCAACCCACAACTCATAATGTTTTCATGATTAACCTTAGAGAGAGGAAAAAAATATAACCAGAACTATGTCGCATTCCCACATCCAAACTTCTGATCTTTTTCCCCACTGGGATGGGGAAGGGTGGAGGAGGATGGTGAAAGGATAGAGAGAGAAGGCCCTTTGTCTGGAGTGTTTAATTGCTGAGGGATTTTCACCAAAGAAGCAATTTCTTTCACATACACCATGTCTCACCTTGGGCTCTCATCCACTGGGGACATAGTTGATCAATGATGTAATTCTCCAGTTATTTAAGGATAGTGATTCTTTTCTTCTCACAAAAGGTTTGCAGAAAATTAAAAGAAGCCTGAAGTCATTTATTTTAATCTCTCAAGATTGTTTATTGTTTCTACAAGTCAGGACAGCCTCATCTTTGGAAGGCGTATTCCAAGGGAAAAGTTGATAAAATTATTGCTTTGTTAGATGGGTGGGGTTTTGGCAAAATAGACTCATTGTTGATGGTCTTTCAATGCAATGTTTTATATTTTATCTCATGGTCTTTCAGAAATACACGGATGATCATTTGGGGTAAATAACAACATTAATTTACCTTTAGAGATTTTTTTACCTTTGGAAAGTCAGTGAAGTTCTATAAATTATAAACTTCAATAATAGATTATTGGAAATGTTCATTTCCCATGGGACTTCCTTCCCATACACTGCCGTAGAGTCTTGACTTTTACACCAGTATAAAATGAGAAGGAATATATGCCCTCAGTATGGTTTCTTTGAATATTATAAGTTTCTCCCTCTCAATATAATTAATCACTTTTCTGTGTGTAATGGAAACTGCAAGACATTTTCTCCCTTTGGGGTTATAAAAATATGGCAAGGTTGTTAGATTTTGGTTTACAAATTCTTTGATCTGCTTCAAATATGAAAGGTGCAGGACCCCAAACTGGGTGGGTGGCCTCTAACCTATAGTGTGAGGAAAAAAAGCTGTGAATTTTCCACCTTATTTTTTCATACCCATGAGTTTCTTATTTAGAGGAAAATTTAATACACAGTGGGTACCTTTATAGTTAACTCACCCAAATGTTACTTGTTTAAGAGGTATTTGGTGCCCAATATACCCCTTGTTTTTATTTTATTTTTTAAAATAAGTCTTGTTAAAGCTCTTTTCCTAGAAAAAGGATATTACCTTTGGCCAAGGGCACATTATCCTCAATATCCAGCATTTCAGTCTGTTTTCTGCAACTTAAAGTTTCCACATCTTAAATGGTCTCAGTTCTCCAAGCTACAACTTGGTAGGGTTAGGGAGGACTTCCTTTTCTTAGTAGTAGAGTCTTCTTGCTTAGGAAGCTTATAGGTCTCCCCTATTTGATGGAAAAACCCATCATTAAGCACTAATGGAAGAATGGCAAGGTTTTCAAAGTCTTCCTCTGTTTAGATAAGCACCTTCCAACTTCCAAATCTGCTCTAAGCTACTATAATGTTTACCATGTTTAAAACTGATAAAAATATCTTACAAGGCAAATCGCCTGTGAGCCAACATTTTAAAAATACTGTTATGATGATAAAACATCAGAGGAAAAGGACTCAATGAATTTAAAGGGAGAACAGCTCACCTGTTATTACAGATGTGAATAAATTACATGAGTTAATTTTCTGAAATACAAGATCAGCCTTGTATCTATAGGAGAGATCGCTAATTAAAGCTTGACCCCAGCATCAGTATCCAACCCATTTTTGAAGATGTATGCAAAGGTGGTTTTGGAGGGAATGTGCCTGAGTAAGTGCTTTTTTTTTTTTTTCCCAATTCTGGCTGTGGTTCCTTAGGTTAAAATTACTTGGCTACATTTGCTATGCCAAATAGAGTGTTTCATACTCTCCTAAACAACAGAACTCCACTGGGAGATTTGATCAAGCAGAAGTCAGTCATATGAGATACTGTGCAGTGATACACTACTCTTATCGTCCCCAAACTCTGCCCATTCCAGGTGTCTCTACAATTAGACTAACCAGCACTCAAGGGGAGCTTAATAAAGCCTCCCGGACCTTGGATGTTCTCCTGGCCTCATACAAGGAAACTCAGCAGCTGGTAAGGATTGGTGTGAAAAGCTTCCTTGATCTACACTGGATGGCCTTGGGAAGTAATTTGAAAAAACATGGTCGCAGAGATATATTAGTTCCCTTAGCAGCTGGTATGGGCTTCAGGCAAAATGGTTGTCTGAGGAAGCCTTATGAATAGCTGATGAAAGAAGAGAAGTAAAACGCAAAAGGTGAAAAGGAAAGATATACCCATCTGAATGTAGAGTTCCATAGAATAGCAAAGAGATATAAGAAAGCCTTCTGAAGTGAAGAGTGCAAAGAAATAGAGGAAAATAATAGAATGGGAAAGACTAGAGGTCTCTTCAAGAAAATTAGAGATACNAAAAGGTGAAAAGGAAAGATATACCCATCTGAATGTAGAGTTCCATAGAATAGCAAAGAGATATAAGAAAGCCTTCTGAAGTGAAGAGTGCAAAGAAATAGAGGAAAATAATAGAATGGGAAAGACTAGAGGTCTCTTCAAGAAAATTAGAGATACCAAGGGAGAATTTCATGCAAAGATGGGCTCAATAAAGGACAGAAATGGTATGGACCTAACAGAAGCAGAAGCTATAAAGAAGAGGTGGCAAGAATACACAGAAGAACTATACAAAAAAGATGTTCATAATCCAGATAACCAAGATGGTGTGATCACTCACCTAGAGCCAGAAATCCTAGAATGTGAAGTCAAGTGGGCCTTAGGAAGCATCACTATGAACAAAGCTAGTGGGGATGATGGAATTCCAGTTGAGCTATTTCAAATCCTAAAAGATGATGCTGTGAAAGTGCTGCACTCAAATTTGGAAAACTCAGCAGTGGCCACAGGACTGGAAAAGGTCACTTTTCATTCCAGTTCCAAAGAAAGGCAATGCCAAAGAATGCTCAAACTACCGCACAATTGCACTCATCTCACACACTAGCAGAATTATGCTCAAACCTCCAAGCGAGCTTCAACAGTTCATGAACTGAGAACTTCCAGATGTACAAGCTGGTTTTAGAAAAGGTAGAGGAACCAGAAATCAAATTGCCAACATCTGTTGGATCATTGAAAAAGCGAGAATTTCAGAAAAAATATCTACTTCTGCTTTATTGGCTACACTAAAGCCTCTGACTGTGTGGATCACAACAAACTGTGGAAAATTCTTCAAGAGACGGGAATAAAATATCACCTTACCTACCTCCTGAGAAATCTGTATGCAGGTCAAGGAGCAACAGCTAGGACCAGACATGGAACAATGGACTGGTTCCAAATCGGGAAAGGAGTATGTCAAGGCTGTATATTATCACCCTGCTTATTTAACTTATGTGCAGACTACATCATGTGAAATGCTGGGCTAGATGAAGCACAAGCTGGAATCAAGTTTGCCAGGAGAAATATCAATAACCGCAAATATGCATATGATACCACCCTTATGGCAGAAAGTGAAAAGGAACTAAAGAGCCTCTTGATGAAAGTGAAAGAGGAGAGTGAAAAAGCTGGCTTAAAACACAACATTCAAAAAACTATCTCATCACTTCATGGCAAATAGATGGAGAAACAATGAAAACAGTGACAGTCTTTATTTTCTTGGGCTCCAAAATCACTGAAGATGGTGATGGCAGCCGTGAAATTAAAAGACACTTGCTCCTTGGGAGAAAAATTTTGACAAACCTGGACAGAGGAGACGGGTGGGCTGCAGTCAGACATGACCAAGCAACTTCACTTTCACTCTTCACTTTCATGTCCTGGAGAAGGAAATGGCAATCCACTCCAGTAGTCTTGCCTGGAGAATCCCAGGGACGGGGGAACCTGGTGGGCTGCCATCTATGGGGTCGCACAGAGTCAGACACGACTGAAGTGACTTAGCAGCAACAGCAGCAGCAGACAGCATGTTAAAAAGCAGAGACA
Organism: Neotragus pygmaeus; assembly: GCA_006410875.1. Taxonomy (NCBI): domain Eukaryota; kingdom Metazoa; phylum Chordata; class Mammalia; order Artiodactyla; family Bovidae; genus Neotragus; species Neotragus pygmaeus. Next base: position 8,750 of record SJYV01029400.1, read on the forward strand.
TTACTTTGCTGACAAATGCCTATATAGTCAAAGCCATAGTTTTTCCCATAGCTATGCACAGATGTGAGAATTGTACTATAAAAAAGCTGAGCGCAGAAGAGTTGATGCTTTTGAACTGTGGGTTGGAGAAGGCTCTTGAGAGTCCCTTGGACTGCAAGGAGATCCAACCAGTCAATCCTAAAGGACATCAATTCTGAATATTCATTGGAAGGATTGATGCTGAAGCTGAAGCTCCAATACTTTGGCCACCTGATATGAAGAGCTGACTCATTGGAAAAGACCCTGATGCTGAGAAAGATTGAAGGCGGGAGGAGAAAGGGATGACAGAGGATGAGATGGTTGAATGGCATCACTGACTCAATGGACGTGAGTTTGAGCATGGTCCAGGAGTTAGTGATGGTTAGGGAGGCCTGGCGTGCTGTAGTCCGTGGGGTCACAAAGAGCTGGACATGACTGAGCAACTGAACAACAACAACAGTGGGCTTCCCAGGTGGAGCTAGTGGTAAAGAACCCTCCTGCCAATGCAGGAGACGTAAGAGAAGTGAGTTCGGTCGCTAGGTGGGGAAGCTCCCTTGGAGGAGGGCACTCCAGTATTCTTGCCTGGAGAATCCCATGGATAGAGGAGCCTGGCAGGCTACAGTCCATGGGGTTGCAAAGAGTTGGACAGTAATGAAGCAACTTAGCATGGCTGCATGCACTTAATCGGTACTCTAAAAAAGATACTTCAAGAGTTCTTATGGGATGGTACAAACCTCAGATTGCTAATGTCTGCTCTTGGACTTCCTTCATGAAATATTCTTGCCCTTGCCAGAAACATTCTCCACCACTGCAGAAAGCTGTGGAATACTTATTAGTTTCATTCCTAAACTTGGTGACCTTTTAGGCAAACCCCCAAAGATGAGAGAAGATAAAGAAGAAAACTAGGAAATGTCGTAGACACAGTCACTGCATTCATTTCTTATTTTTGAAGTCAACAACTCTTGAGCTAAGAGTTTAGAAATTCTACTCAGGCATTAGAAATTCTATTTAGACATTCTCTCAACAATAAGTATGTGAATGATTTCCAAGTGACCCACTCTGTAGTTTGTACTTAGTGGAAACATGCAGCAGTTGCTGCAGGCAAAGTCAAGAACAATTTGATTTTCATATAACAAACTTCTGATTCAGTACTCAGTGGATTGTGTTTATCCATCATGACCTTCAGCTGACCTGTTGTTCCAAACCAGTCAGGAAGCAAGGATTGGTCTTAGGAGAAACTAGGTCTGTTAAATGTAAGTCTGAACTAGAGGGTCAAGAATACTGTCATTAATTCACTCATGACTTTTAGACAGTTTCTTGTCTTCTTTGTAAAAAAAAAGTGGGGGGGGGGGCAAAGGAAATAGAAAGAGAGCATCAATGTTGAGTCAAGTAAAAATGTGATTACTGGGTAGACCCCTCAAGGATATTGTGCTTAGTGAAAAAAGTAAACCTCAAAAAGTTACTTATTGGACTCCCCTGGTGGCTCAGTGGGATGAAAATCTGTCTGTCAACGCAGGGGACATGGGTTTGATCCCTGGTCAGGGAAGATTCCACATGCCTTGGTGCAACTAAGCCCATGCACCACAGCTACTGAGTCAGCAATCTACAGCCTGTGAGCTGGAACCGCTGAAGCCCATGTGTCCAGAGGCTGTGATTCTTAACTAGAGAAGCCCCTGAAGTAAGGAACCCACATATCACAACAAAGAGTACCTCCCGCTCGTCACAATGAGGGAAAGCCAGCACAAAGCAACAGCAATCCAGCATAGCCAAGAAAGAAATATTTATAAGCTTCCCTGGTGGCTCAGATGGTAAAGAATCTGCCTGCAGTTCGGGAGACACAGGTTCAATCCCTGGGTCAGGAAGATCCCCTGGAGAAGGGAATAACAAACCACTCCAGTATTCTTGCCAGAAGAATTTCATCGACAGAGGAGCCTAGTAGACTACAGCCCACGCGATCGCAAAGAGTCAGACATGACTGAGCAACTAACATTTTCTTTCAAACAAACAAAAAAGTTTTTTAAAAGTTACAAGCTGTTTGATTCCATTTCTACAACATTCTTCAGTTTGGTTCAGTTCGGTTCAGTCTCTCAGCCATGTTCAACTCTTTGTGACCCCATGGACTGCAGCTTGCCAGGCCTCCCTATCCGTCACCAACTCCTGGAGCTTACTCAAACTCATGTCCATTGAGTCCATGATATCATCCAACCATCTCATCCTCTGTCATCCCCTTCTCCTCCTGCCTTCAATCTTTCCCAGCATCAGGGTCTTTTCCAATGAGTCAGTTCTTCGCATCAGGTTACTAAAGTATTGGAGTTTCCAGTCCTTCCAATGAATATTCAGGACTGATTTCCTTTGGGATGGACTAGTTGGATCTCCTTGCAGTCCAAGGGACTCTCAAGAGTCTTCTCCAAGACGACAGTTTAAAGCTTCAATTCTTCAGTGCTCAACTTTTTTAATAGTCCAACTCTCACATCCATACATGACTACTGGAAAAACATAGCTTTGACTAGATGGAACTTTGTTGGCAAAGTAATGTCTCTGCTTTTTAATATTCTGTCCAGGTTGGTGGTAACTTTTCTTCCAGGGAGCAAGCATCCTTTAATTTCATGGATGCAGTCACCATCTGCAGTGATTTTGGAGCCCAGAAAAATAAAGTCTGTCACTGT
>SJYV01029403.1:11109-28376 GCA_006410875.1 Neotragus pygmaeus
GCCTGCAGAGGGGCTCGGGCGCGGCCGGCTGGACCCAAGGGGGGCTCGGACCCACACTCGGGCCTCCTCCACTATCTCCTTCTCAGTGAGTGGCCGGCCCGGGACTCTCACGTGGCCCCGGCAGCTCGGCGTAGGTGCCCCGTCCAAAGGCCCTGCCTCACAGCTCCTCCTGCCCTGACCCCTGGGAGCAGCACCACTGGAGCTGAGCTCCAGGATGCAAGCTCACAGCTGTTGCCTGCTCCACACCCAGCCCCTCACTCTGCACTCAGAGAGACTCAGGGGACCGTGGCTTCCCTGGGACAGTGCCCTCCTCCACCCAGTTGCTGTTTCAGTCACCAAGTCGTCTTCGCAACCCATGCACTGCAGCATGCCGGGCTTCCCTGTCCCTCACCATCTCCCAGAGTTTGCTTAAGTCAATGTCCATTGAATCATTGATGCCATCCATCCATCTCATCCTCTGCCACCCTCTTCTCCTTCTGCTCTCTCTTTCCCAGCATCAGGGTCTTTTCCAATGAGTCAGCTCTTTGCATCAGGTGGTCAAAGTATTGGAGCTTCAGCATCAGTCCTTCCAATGAGCATTCATTCAGGGCTGATTTCCTTTAGGATGGACTATCTCCTTGCTGTCCAAGGAACTCTCCCACCCGATGCCGAGCTTCAGATCAAGGACTCAGCAAATGCGCTCCTAGTACAATGCCTCAGAGACGCAAGTATCCGCTGGAAACTTCCTTTACCCCTAAGGTCACACGGATAAGTTCCAGTTTGGGGTGGTGAAGCTTTCAGCTAGGCCTTTGGTTCTAACAAATTGTTATTTTCACCGAGGGAACCTCTTGGCCAAGAGCATGGATCTTGGATCCATGTGTAACATGCTTCCTACAATAAAAATGGTACAAACTTTGGACAGCTTTTGCAGGCTCTGCATGGGGCTTTTTCATGAGAGCAGCCCTCATTCCTCTGGCTTTGATTTCTTCTTTGGATGCATCTGAAGCAAGCAACCCAACCCCAGTCAAACCACTCATCCCAGCATTTATTTAAAATCAACTTCTGGGATGAGTAGACAGAACTGTTGCTCCAAGCCCATGAGGTGACTCATAAATGACATTACATATTATGGCCTTCTGGCTAAGTTCAAGTGTAGTATGGGGGCTTCCCAGGTGGTACAGTGGTAAGAAAAAAAAAATCCACCTGCCAATACAGGAGACACAAGAGACACAGGTTCAATTCCTGGGTCAGGAAGATCCCCTGGAGGAGGAAATGGAACCCCACTCCAGTATTCTTGCCTGGAAAATCCCATGGACAGAGGAGCCTGGCAGGATAAAATCCATGGGGTCGCAAAGAGTCGGACACGACTGAGCGACTGACAGAAATGACTGGGGTCAGAGAAGTTATGCAACCAGCCCAAGGTCACACAGCTGCAGTATGAACTGGTCAGCTCCGAGGTATGGCACCAGGCCTGTAGGACTTTGCATAGGGGAGAAAGGAGGCGCTGGATTTCAGGGCACGAGACTCAGGCAGGGCTGGGGCCACGCCACAGTAGGTGAGCCTGTGTGCGCAGGCTGCGTGCTCCAGCGGAAGCAGCGCCGTGAGCAGGGAGCACGCACAGCCCCGGAGCCCCCGCCAGCGGCGCTGCAGTCTGGATCCCCCAGAAACGCGCGGCCTCCTGGAATCCCTGTCTGTGGTTTGGCCCTGGTGGCCGCTCCTGCACGCACCTCCTCAAGAGCATTCAAAAAGGATGTGCAGAATATATTTAGAAAACTTAACGAATTTTTGCCTAACTAAAAAATTTATGACATTTTGATTCCACTTGTTTGGCTTAGTATGCATAGAATGCTAGGTTTCTAATTAAAAAAAACCAACAGATGTGCAACAAGCAACAAAGGTTTGCTGTAGAGCACAGGGAACTACAGCTGATATCTTGTCATGCCGATCATGGAAAATAATTTCAGAAATGGTGCATGTGTGACTGGTCACGTGCTGTGCCCCTGAGCCACCATGAGTCAACGGTGAAAGTGAGAGAGTGAAAGCGCTGCTCGCTCAGTCGTGTCCGACTCTGGGATCCCATGGACTATATATAAATTAAAAAAATAAAAATGCCAGGTGGCTAGAGATGTGAGTCTGGAAGGAGAAACTCCTTCCACCTCCTTGCAGGGTTGTTTCACCAGGACTTCTGGAACGTGAAGCCATTTCCCTGCGTCTCAAAAACCAGTCCAGCTTGAGGCCTGCTCAGCACACGAGCACGAGACTCCAGCGCCTGCCCCGTGGGGAGAGGATGCCAACGGTTGCGCAGGCTCGGCTCACGGGCTCCGCTGAGTCACAGTGACCGTGTCCCTGCCGCCCTGTCACGGGCAGCGCGGGGGGCCAGGAGGCCCAGCCCACGGGCACAGACCCCGCCTGGGAGCCCACTCCCCACGCAGGCCTCAGCACCCGTCTCCTGACCGTGGGCTGTCCTCTCCGCTGACTTCACTTGGAAGTGTTTTCATGGCTGAACAAAGCCAGAGACCTTTCCATTCTTAGGAAGCTGCCCGTGGAGCTTTCTACAAAACGCATCTGCTGGCTGCGTACTTCATCCTGTCATGTTCCGTTTGTGTCTGGCAAGCTAGACGTTTGCGGGGCGAGCTGGTGATTGTCGCGGTCAGGCCGAACTTCGCAGTGCTTTTTTCATTTTTAAACAATTCAGGAGTGGCAGCTGAGAGGCAGCATGTTCAGGACAAGGCCTCTACGCAAACTACAGATGCATAAGTGCAGGCGGTGTTAGTTGCTCGGCCGTGTCTGACTCTTTGCGACCCCGGGGACTGCAACCTGCTGGGCTCCTCTGTCCATGGGATGCTCCAGGCCAGAATGCTGGAGTGGGTGGCCATTCCCTTCTCCAGGGGATCTTCCCGACCCAGGGATGGAACCCGCGTCTCTTGCGTTGCAGGCGGGGTCTCTGCACCTGAGCCCCCAGGGCAGCCCCGAGACGGACAAGCGGGGCATAGTGGCCCGTGTGCGCCGTGGCTCTCAGCCAAGCCCGCTCCCCGCCGCCCCCAGCACACGAGGCCTGGCATCCTGCCGCGGGGCACTGGGCGGGGCGGGTAGCCTCAGTGCAGGTTCCAAGCCGGTCCTCCGAGCCCCCCACCCGCCTGCCTGAGTTTCCCAGGAGAGACTGATGTCCATCCTCTCGGACGTATGGAGGGCTGCATGTGGGCTCTGTGGGACCAGTGCCGTCTCAGTGGCCACGGGAAGGACTGGTGAGGACCTCCCAGCCCTCCTCCTGGCTCAGTGACCCAGCTCATGGGCACGAACGGACCTGCAGCTCGCAGGAGACGGGGCAGGGTCACGTGAGGCATCCGTGTGGCCCTCTAGCCATGGTACCTGGAGAGGACACCGGGCCTGAGATCCTGGCTGGAGTCTGAGCCAGCCGCTGGCTCCAGAATCCTCCGTTAACGCTTGTGGGGTTAAATGCTGGCAGGGGAGTGATGGGCCAACTGGCGAGGGATTTTTGCCGGATAAACGGGCAGAACGAAAATGTCTAATTGTGTGCTTTCTTTGTGAGTTTTCACCTCTGCCAAATTCTTGAAATTCTCAGGCCTTAGAATTTTACGTGCTTTCCATTCCCATTTGAACCTGAAATGTCATTTAAACGTCTTCTAAGGTAATCCTCACCTACTCACCTCCCAAAATTGAAAAAAAATTAAGGTTATTCGACACACACCTGGAAAGTTTTTGAAGGATATCTGACCACCAGTCATAAGCTCTCAGTTGATGAACTGCAGATTCAAATAGGTAAGTTTTACTACTTGGTACATCAGATAGGAAAGGTCATTTTATTAAGGGTCATTTTAAATATTAAAAATTATAATTTCATTGCCATCATGTCTATAAGACCTTTTATATAAACTTCTAGATATAAGTAATTCCTTTTAGCCACTTTCATACAGTATGTTTGAAAGTTGTTAAAAGAGTTGATCTTGTACTTATAACTTGGTGATGGATGAATTGTTAATACGACACCGTGGTGCTCATCTTGCAATATATACACACAGTGAATCACCGCTGTGCATCTGAAGTGAGTACCGTATTTTACATCAGTCGTATCAATTCAGGACTTCCCTGGCGGTCCAGGGGTTAGGAGTGCGCCCGCCAGTGCAGGGCACACAGGTTCGATCCCTGCTCCAGGAAGACTCCACGAGCCAGAGGGCGAATGAGCACACGCGCCCTGACTGCTGCAGCCTAGCCCTCTGGAGCCTCAGCTCTGAAATGAGAGAAGCGCCGCAATGAGACGCTCACGCACCACCTCTAGAGAGCAGCCCCCCGCTCACAGAAGGAAGGCCCAGCACAGCCAAGACATTAAAGATTCATATTAATTAAAACCATGTAGGATCTGACTGCCATCAAGTCTACAAGGCCTTTGATGAGAGTAAGGAATTCCCAGTTCTAATGTTGGACGAGGGAGCACATCCTCTCGGAGGCAAGGGCCTGAGCAAGTGTGTGGCTTCGCTGAGCAGCCCATTGTACCCGCCTCGTTCCCATGACAACCCACACAGTGGGCAAGCTATGGGGTCCGAGCGTCAGCTACCCCAGGCCCACACCCTCTCCTTGCTGTCAAGGGAGTCTCCGCTCCAGGTTTCAAGGGCCTTCCTTTTGGCAGGAGGAGAAAGGCCCCTCCTGTCCTCTGAAGGCCCTTTCCGGCCCTAAAGTTCCTAACTTGAAGATTCTGGGACCCCATTTTCAGTGTCGGTGCACCAGAAGCAGGCATAAAGAAGGCTGCATAATCGGGAGACTGGGAGGCAGGCCCACCAGGGCCTTCTCGGTTCTCATGGAAAGGTCCAGACTTGCCATTCTGTCTATTCTGGGTACCGTGGATGCCTGAATCCTAGAGGTGATCTGGGGGAGGAAACTGGAAGCCACAGGCCTACTAGAGAAGCTAGGAACATGCCTGCTACTCTAGGCAGCAACAGCAAGAAGCACTCAGACCTTCAAGGCACTGGCTTCCCTGGCAGCTCAGCAGTAAAGAACCTGCCCGCCAACGCAGAAGACCCAGGTTTGATGCCTGGGTTGGGAAGATCCCCTGGAGAAAGAAATGGCAACCCACTCCTTGCCTGGGAAATCCCAAGGACAGAGGAGCCTGGCGGCTACAGTCAATGGGATCGCAAAAGAGTCAGACATGACTGAGCAAATAAACACCAACCAACCTATAAGGAACCAGAAGTGAGACTCCTGGGCAGGGCTCCTAAAGTTCCCACTATCCACTCCTGCTTCGAAGTCCATGCAACAGTGATTTAGGACCACAGTTCAAATGGAATGAAAACAGAATTTCAATAACTCAAAGATGATTTTCTAAAAAACTAAGAGATGCCTTCTCTGGATATATCCTGCTTCAGTTCAGTCCAGTTCAGCTCAGTCGCTCAGTTATGTCCGACTCTTTGTGACCTCATGGACTGCAGCACTCCAGGCCTCCCTGTCCATCACTAACTCCTGGAGTACACCTAAACCCATGTCCATCAAGTCGGTGGTGCCATCCAACCATCTCATCCTCTGTCGTCCCCTTCTCCTCCTGCCCTCAGTCTTTCCCAGCATCAGGGTCTTTTCAAATGAGTCAGCTCTTCACATGAGGTGGCCAAAGTATTGGAGTTTCACCTTCAACATCAGTCCTTCCAATGAACACCCAAGACTGATCTCCTTTAGGATGGACAGGTTGGATCTCCTTGCAGTCCAAGGGACTCTCAAGAGTCTTCTCCAACACCACAGTTCAAAAGCATCAATTCTTTGGCGCTCAGCTTTCTTTACAGTCCAACTCTCACATCCATACATGACCACTGGAAAAACCATAGCCTTGACTAGATGGACCTTTGTTAGCAAAGTAAGGTCTCTGCTTTTTAATATGCTATCTAGGTTGGTCATAACTTTCCTTCCAAGGAGTAAGCATCTTTTAATTTCATGGCTGCAATCACCATCTGCAGTGATTTTGGAGCCCAGAAAAATAAAGTCAGCCACTGTTTCCACTGTTTCCCCATCTAGTTGCCATGATATCCTGCTTATCACCCATAAATAACACTCACTAGTGGTAACTTTCAATGATACGTTATTACATCAACCAAAGAGATCTTATGGATTTTTTCATCCATTCCTCAGATAACAGATGGATATGGTACGTGTGTGTGTGTGTGTCTGTGTGTGTGTGTGCGTGTGCACACGTGCATGTCCCTTGTGCTCGACTGTGTAGGATTCTTTGTGACCTTTGGACTGTAGGCTCCAGTGTCCATGGGATTTTTAATTTTTAAGGCAAGAACACTGGAGTGGGTTGCCATTTCCTCCTCCAGGGGATCTTCCCGACCCAGGGATTGAACCTGTGTCTCTTGAGTTGGCAGGGAGGTTCTTTACTGCTGAGCCACCAGTGAACTCAACTTTGCCCCAGAAATTACAGAGAGAATGCATTCAGTCATTTTCGGGTTATCACGCTGTGGAAAATTTGTTTTTCAATCCAGAAGACTGTTGAACTGCTTTTTTTTTCATTGCAGATAACTCAAAACTGGTTTGGTTCCATGACATCAGCCTTGGCACATGCAAAGAGCAAGAACTTTGCCTTGTTTGGAACCGAGAGGAGCCTCTACTTTCTCTTTTCCATTTTTATGAAGACAGTATTTTTTCCTCTTAGCTGGATGATGTATACTTTTAACATTCCAGGGGGAAAGTGTCAGTGATATGCAAGTCATAATAAAAGAAAATCAAAAGAAATGCAATTACAAGGGACAAGGAACTTCATCATTTTTAGTATGAAACGCCCAAAGGAAAATCTAATTTTAAAAATTACCGGCACCATATGAAGGAGACAAGAATATACAGAAAGATTTGTTACTTTTAAAATTAACTTAATTTTTAATCTTTCTGGGTCTTGGGCTTTTTTCTTTTTATTTTTAAAGGCCAAAAATTACCATGTGATGTTGGATAAGGAGTAAAGCTCCCATCACTACGATGTGATACTGGGAAGTGACAATGGAATCCCCCTGGTCTCTGTCTATGGCTTGCTGGCTGGAATGCAGCAGAGCATTTAACGAGTTATTAAGAGCAAATGTATATTGCGGATGAAACCATGTCTCTTTCCCATTAATATAAAGGTACCTGTTAAAGATGAAAACATGGACTTCCCTGGTGGTCCAGCGGTGGTTAAGAATCCACCTGCCTATGCAGTGGAAACGGGTTCAATTCCTGGTCTGGGGAGATCCCACATGCCTCGGAGAAACTGAGCCCACGCGTCACAGCTACCCAGCCCCAGGCACCCTGGAGCCCGAGCTCGGCTGCAAGCGCGGCCACCACCATGAGAAGCCCGCCGGCAGCTGGAGTAGCCCCCGTCAACAGTCAGAGAAAGCTCGCGCACAGCAGCCAAGACCAGCACAGCCAGAAATAAAAAATAATAACAAATAAGGTGTTCTTAATGAAAATGAATATTCACGGGGCACGCTGCAGTTGATAGGATTCTTCCATGTCCATCAACCGGGTTTGATCCTCCCAACGACATATAGATAAGTCGTGACTCTTGTCACCTCTACCAGACTGATGATCACAAAGAGGTTACTTTTCCTGATGGCGGAACCAGGACTCAAACCCAGAATTCTGACACAAAGCATCTCACCCTTCCACTCTCTCACATGGCCACCCTGATCGGAGTTCTACGACTCCCAGCTAAACGGGCTTGCACAGAACCAAGATGTCATAAGCTGAATACAGCTGTGATTTGCTTATTTATAACAGCTCTGTCTCTTTGAAAAAGAGATGTCATTTAACAATTATGTGAAAAAAAATCAAGCTCACTTCTATCATAAACATTGGCTGACATTAGAGGGCTTTGACTTATTTCTAACCCAGTGAGATTTAATTCTGCCACCCTCAACTCATACTAAGAGAAACTGGAATCATTCATTATTTAGCGGGAGAGTCCAAATAATATTGCAATATCACAGGCTTCCTTTAAAAGCCCTCTTCTTGACGGAATCTCTGATTTTCCTTTTGGGCATGAAAAATGACACTGTCATTATTAGAGGGGCCTGGCTGAGGGTTGGCAGTGAGGAAGGAAGGAGATGGCGTGAATAATATTGATTTCTAACCTTTTATCTAGTTTTTGGTTGGAATCAAATTCAGTGTTTAGCTCCATAGCTTTCTCTATAGTAAGGATTCTCTTGACATAAGGCTTTTAGATTTGAGGAGATAAATTTCCTTTGTCCAGATGTGATTTTTCTCCACTTGGCTGGAGTCAGCCTGAAAATGGAAGACACGGCGGTCTGGTAGAAAGATTCCTAAGGGTTCTCTCCTTTTCAAGAGTGGATTCCACAGAAAGCTCTCTTCCCTCATCTGTTAGCAATAGTGGTGGGTCTAGAAGGCTCAGAGAAAACCAGAGACGTCACTTTTCTGTCCACTGCCCATCATAATGATTTTTTCTTTTATTTTTTATTATTTTTTGGCAGTAGCACATGACTTGCGGGATGTTAGTTCTCTGACCAAGGGTCGAGTCTGGCCCCGAGCAGAGAAAGCGCCTGACCACTCGGCCCCCAGAGACTGCTGTCTCCTCTTTCACTGCTCTGTGCATCGACTGTTTGTCCTTCTCTCTTAATGCGCCATCCTTTCACCTTCTCTTAGCATCTGTCTTTGCTCGCATCTAGCTTGTCTCAGGGCACAGTCTTCCTAGGCTATGAAGCTGCAACACTGAGCCTTTCCTGAACCCCCCAGCTGGGCACAGACTCTAGAACCAGGCTCTGCCCAGGCTTCCAGTGAGGTGTTTTAGGCTGATACACCAACAGTCTCCACGTAGGGATAAACAAGTAGACCCAGATGGGGTTCCTAAAAACCCTGAAGCTTAGTAAGCACGTTCTGTTGAAATTTCCGGCAGTAAATATTCTAGGAATGCTGGAATGCGACATAAAAGTTGCTGCCTAGGAAGGGATTACCCAGGTTTCGAGAATGGAGATGAATTCTCCAACCACCACTGGGTGACTCTTGTCATATTCTTCTAATTGAACAGGCAATATTCTTCAAAAAGCCCTAAGCCGCATCTCCACTGAGAAGGCAAATGGGCCTCTTTTCAGCCTGCCTACACTGAGCCCTCGTGGTGGTTTCAATAAACGACTCGAGAAGCCATCTCGGCTTCCTCTTCTGTAATGAGATGAGGGACACCCCCTGCTTCTCTTTCACCTCGCTCATTGCTTAAAGGGAATTTTCCCCCTTCTTGTGCATTTTCTATAAATTAGCCTAGTAGATGGGTCAAATGAATCTGTTCAGATTTCCCCCCAAAATTCCCTTCCCTGCCCTGACAGTGTCTGTCCTGACCCTAAGCTGCTTCCCCCTGTGGCTCACCCCCCTGCCATCCTAAGCGCCTGACCGTCTGTCCTACAGGATTTCCCAAGCATCAGCTCGGAGGCCAGTAGGACCTCAGCTCTGAGGTGGACTCGGGGGAAAAGCACTGTTCCTCCCCGTCAGTTGCGGACAAGTGTGCAGGAAGGCAGGAGGGGGTGCATGAGAAGGCGGCCCTGGGGCAGGCGTGTCACGGCCACGTGGCCCTTGAGTGGGCTCATGGAGGAGGGGCCGAGGTCTGCAGGCCATCCAGGCCCGGGGGCCTCAGTACAGGAGCCCCACCTGAGAGTGGAGGAGGGGATCCGTGTCCACAAGCAACTCCTGGCCATGTGGCTTTCCAAACAAAAAGCTCCTGGAAAGGATGGCTGAAATGGACGTCACAGCCTGTTCCATTTCTGGAGGCCCAACCCAAGTTCTCCTCCTTCCAAGCCCTGTGGATACACGCTCGTTTCCTTGGCAGCCTCAGATAAAGCTCTTAATGTGATCTGAGTGCCTCAGAGATTAGCATGATTATAAATATGAGTGTTCAAACACAAACAATTTGAAACCAAATGCCCCTCAAACACTGGCTCTCTGTGATAGGAAGGTTTTCGTTGGTGCCTTGAGCCCTTGGATAAATGAGCTGGAAAATAGAGTGAAATGGGCCCGCTGGTGAATCCCCAAGGCTCCCACACAGCTAGGAGGAGACGCAATCACTGCTCCCGACGTATACAATCCATGGTGGCTGGCAGCAGAGCTCTGGGTGAGAATCTGAGAAATACTAATTCAGAACTTCAAGCAGGGGCTCTGGTGGGCGATATAGAGGCTCTGATCAAAACAGGTGGTCTTTACTCCACAGCCAACCTGCAAAACATCCCCTTCACGTTCTAACTGCCTGGTGGGGCTTATGAGAGACTCACTAACCAATAGTTATAAATAGCCATCAAGGAGTTTGTTTATCTAACTAAGAGAAAACACTGTTCAAGATTTTTAAAAACATTCATTTGACACCAAAGAGATGTAACTGCTATGGGCGAAGAAACAGCACGCCAGACCGAGCCTGCTGTTTTGATGTGGTCACTATTTGCTAAGCAGACCTGCCACTTGGCAACACGTTGCGTGCCCAACTCTAGGCATTTGAAAGTTTAAAAGCACACCTCTTTCAAGAAATTCTAAAATTAAAGATTTTTTCATTAAGTCGTCAAAACCTTTCCCCAAGTTAGTCCAAAAGCCTGAGATTTTACTTGTCAAGTCATGTGAAGGCAGAAGGGATCCTGATGGCTGGATCTCTTCTTTAATCTCCTAGCACTGGTATCACCAGCTTTTGTCAACCTAACCGATCAACTTATTTATAGAGCGCTACTCCTAAATGTTAAATGATGAAGTGTAAAAAGTGTTCCCAGGAGGCAAAATATAGTAACTTACAAGCTGACTGTCAGCACCTACATTTTTTTAATTTTAAAAAGCTTTTTGTTTGGGGATATAACTGATTAAGAATGCTGTGATAGTTTCAGGTGAATAGCGAAGGAACTCAGCCATACATGTACACGTATCCCTTCTCCTCCAAACTCCCCTCCCATCCAGGCTGCCCCTAACATCGAGCAGAGTTCCATGTGCTCTACAGTAGGTCCTTGCTGGTTATCCATTTTAAATATGGCAGTAGAATCCAGTATGTGATTGGAAGATACAGTCATGTGGGTCTGGTGAAATTCTAGGACATCCACTGTATCAGGATGGTAGGTGATCGGGGAAAATGCCTCATCAGTCTTCAATTTCAGTATTTTCTACCTACATATCTGACCATGGAGGGCTTCCCCGGTGGCTCAGCTGTAAAGAATCTGCCTGCAATGCAAGAGACACAGGGGACGTGGGCCCAATCCCTGGGTCAGGAAGATCCCCTGGAGGGCATGGGATTCTCTCTGTGGGAGCATCCCATGGACAGAGGAGCCCGCAGTCTGTGGGGTCGCAGAGCTGGACGTGACTGAAGGCGGTGAGCGCACGCAGCCTGACCGCGGTGCCTTTGGGAGCGGGTACGGGAGGCTAGCAGACGCATGGAGCACGGTGCTGCCTAGATGCCAGCTCTCATCCAACACCATGAGCTGCCAGTTCTACCCACAGCTAGGCTAGCTCAGAACTGGCATCCAGTCCAGCTGTAGGAAGCCCCACCACCTGTCACTCTGTCACCTGAAAACCTATTTCACTTGGCCTCTGATTCTGCACTCCACCCTCTGCCCCCCAGAGGCGGCGCGATGCTAAGGACAGAGCACAAACGTCAGAGGAAGACAGAACTGGGCTGAACTCTGCAAATCCCCAGCCGTGTCAATGAGTCGGATGAGTTCGTAGTTCTCTTTTCTTTCCCCGGAATGCTTCAATCTAACTTGGGAGATGAGACCTTCAACATCTCGGAGCCTCCATGTCTTAATTCATAAAATACAGAAAATAAGGCTCTAGTTCGGGCGTTGTCATCAGAATAAATGACTTCCGTGAAGCATTTTAGCATAGGCACTGCTATCAGTCATTGTGAATCTTCTACTCCCCTCATCTTTCCGTTCAACTGTCAGAGAGCTCAATTTTCCTCTTCTTTCAAAGAAGTGATAGGAAATGCAAATACAAAAAGAGCCGTGTGAAAAGCTTGAAGCTGGTAAAGTTCTTTTTGCAGGATTTGTAGTTTTTGATTTGAAGATCTTATTAATATTCCCTTAACATCATTAGTCAAGGGAAGTTCTTGAAAAAACAACTCAAGCTAGACTCGATACCTCTGAGCCATCATACCCAAGCCTGCAAGAGCTCTGGAGTCAGAAGAAGCTATGCCTTCCCGACCTCAGTGCAGAAGGCTAGCCCATCAAGCTGGGATTGATGAGTCAAACTTCTGACTTTTCCTAAGACATGAGGTCCCCACCTGGAATATTCTATGAGAGCCAGCTACTTCAAAAAGTCAATGGCAGGTCATGAGGTGGACGGACAGCTGACACAGTCAAGGGGAGATGAACCTTCCATAAGACAATAATATTTACAAATCATGTGTGGCTCTGGAAAGAGGAAATCTGAATACAGATGCTAGAGATATTCATGTAACTTTTACTGGTACCGAAAGGATGAAAACCACTCCTTCGTCATACACCTGAGCCTTCCAATTCTGGGCAAGTGGAGTTTAGGGACAGTCTGGTTTTGGGACAAAAGGCAACGCAACACTATATCACAAAGTTTATGGACGTGGCCACACACTTTCCCCAAGGAGTGGACACCTCACATCCTTCCTAACAAGCCAGCCACGACCTCGCTAACAGGCCTGTATGCTGATGGCTCCCAAATTTCTTATGAGCCCCTGATCCTAATTTGTTACTGTTCAGTCGCTTAGTCAGGACTCTTGGTGACCCCGTGGAATGCAGCACGCCAGGCCTCCCTGTCCATCACCAACTCCCAGAGTTTGCTCAAACCCATGTCCATTGAGTCGGTGGTGCCATCCAACCATCCCGTCCTCTGTCGTCTCCTTCTCCTCCTGCCTTCAATCTTCCCCCATCAGGGTCTTTTCCAAGTAAATCCTAGTTTAGAATCAAATATATCCACATATAACTCAGTGACTTCAAGCCCAGCACCCCCCAAAGGGAGCTCATGAAGCTTTTCTCAATCTGCCTTTAGAGGCCGTCAGCTCCTCTGAAGCCACAGCCCAGCTAGAAGCCACAAGTGACCTCCTTCCCCCTCTCGGCTCCCACCCACCGCTGCCTGCCATGAGGCCGCCTCCCCCCCCCCGGCCCACCCCTGCTGACCCCTCAGCCCTGCTGCACTGCTCCAGTGCTCCCCGCCTCGCCTTGTCCCTCCAGCCTGCTCCTGGCGCTGCTTCCAGGGAGCGCCCCTCAAATAGCAGAGCAGCTGAACCTTCTCTCTCATTCCCAGGCCCTGAGCGGGTTCCCGTCCACAGGGAGCTGGCCCGGCTAACCCTCAGCCCCACCTCTCCGCAAGCCCATCTCCTACCTTCAGCTCCCTGTGCTGCTGGAAGCATCAGCCCAAAGCCTGGCCCTTTCAGCTGACCCCGGCTCACCCTGCATCTCCATGCCCCTCAGGACCCTGCCCAGACGCAGAGGACGGACCGGTGGGCCCCGCGGGGGACGGGGAGGCTGGGGCGAGCTGGGGGAGCAGCACTGAGACGCACACACGGTAGCGTGTGCCACAGCTCGCTAGTGGGGAACGGCTGCGCATACGCGGCGGCGGCCCAGCGCCCCAGCGCCCCGCGGCCACCGAGAGGTGGGGGGCGCGCACGCGCGGCAGGAGGGAGGCGCACGGGGAGGGCCACGTGCGCTCCAGCCAGTTCACGCTGGTGCACGTCAGAAACCGCCCAACAGTGTACAGCAGCTCTTCTCCCATCAAAATTCTTTAAAAGAAGATGCAAAAGAGAAAAAAAAAGACCCTGCTCAAACACCACCTCTTCTACGAGGCCTTTCTTGACCGAGCCCCACCCCCTCCCCGCGATGCCCACTTCTCATCCTGCCCATCACCGCTCCCCGGGGAGCCCCAAGGGCAGGGCCTGCACCTCATGCACCTTACTCACCAGGTTCCGACGGCGCCTGGCACCGGCTGACAGCTGTGAAAGGATTTGGGGGATGGATACATAAATCGGGGTCAAGACAACTGAAACAGCTCAATCCGTAAAGACTGTGCCATGCTCCCGGATGATGGACTCTTGACACACGAAGAATCTCAGGACTGTCTGGAACTGGGCCCGCGTGGTATGTGGTCAAGGCCGGAGTGCTGAGGCGGATTTCCGAGTCTACGAAGTCGGAGCTCTCAGACCCAGCCTGACATATCCAATTATTCGTCTAGAGACGAGGGCATGGCGCCACTGGCGCCCAGGGCTGGGGTGAGAGCGGCCNTAATACTTTAACTTCATCTAATTTCCAAGTACTTAAGAAACATCAGCATTCTCTCTTGCCATCAAATCTATCTGTAATCTATCTGTAAAACACCCTTTACCTTCAAGTCCCACATCAACTACATGAAATATTTTCATAGTTATCCTTTAGGCCCTTATCTCTCTGACTCATTTATCTTCTATTATATATTTTCTTAAAAAATCCAATCCAACTTAGTTTACCTGTTCTCTTCCTCTCTGACCAAACTCTGCTTGATGAGCTCTCCTGATAATTAGCACTGTTAAAAAATTCAAGATCTTTCCCTCAACTGGGCCTTCAGTGCTTCTCAGGAATCCTGTATATTTCCTCTAGTTGTTCTTGCTTTCTCCAGCTGTGAACGATTAATACCATAAACTGTCTTCACTTTGTCAAACTACCAAGATAGCTCCACTAGCTAATATGCTTGGCAGATAAAAGATTACATTACAATAAATGTTTGTGGAATAAATGCTAAAGAGCATTACATTTCAGTGTGATAAACCCTGATACCTGAGCTTCATCAAGTCAAGGGAAAAACCTTCTTCTAGAACTATAGGCATAACCAAACAATGCCTTAAAGAACATACCTGAGTCATCCATCTATTTTGTGATAACAAAGATAACACAAAAACATAAGAATAAGGTAGCATGCATTTGCATGTTTCTTAATTATATAATTTTTGTGTGTGTGTGTGAGTTTAGCTTCTTTAGCAGGCCTAGAAATGTAAAGGGACAGAAAACTCCCCTAATTATTCTAAATAATTCAAATATATAAATTAGTTTTCCTTTTAAATTAAATTATAAGCATAGTATCTGTGTATGTTTGTANATCAGTCCTGAATATTCATTGGAAGAACTGATGCTGAAGCTGAAACTCCAATACTTTGGCTACCTGATGCAAAGAACTGACTCATTTGAAAATACCCTGATGCTGGGAAAGACTGTATGTGGGAGTTGAAGGGGACGACAGAGGATGAGATGGTTGGAAGGCATCACCGACTCGATGGACATGAATTTGAGTAAGCTCTAGGAGTTGGTGATGGACAGGGAAGCCTGGCATGCTGCAATCCATGGGGTCGCAAAGAGTTGGACATGACTGAGTGATTGGACTGACTGCCTGTTACAAAGAACAAGTCAACCTAAACCTATGTCATGGGAACAAGGAAGACCAGGTTTCTCTTGCCATATCCCCCCACCCACATCCCACAAACCAGACCATGTACAAGAACCGTGTTCATACACTGATCATGGGATCAGACTGACACTGGAGGAAGATGATGTGGCTACATGTGCAGCAGGGCAGGAGGAGGCAAGGTTGGATCCTTCAAGCCTGGAAAGCCAGTAAGACAGAGACCAACTCAAAAGCATAGTGGTAACTAAACCATGCGGAGAAGGTGATGGCACCCCACTCCAGTACTCTTGCCTGGAAAATCCCATGGACGGAGGAGCCTGGNAGTGGACGGCAAGGCCCTCGGGCAGCAGAGGGCTCGTCCCCTGGGCCGAGGGGACGGCACGTGACTTTTCCATTCACAGCAGCCCAGCGCTTTCGGCTCACGGAACACGACTAGGCCTCGGGCGTGGAGCACTCCAGGTAAACCCGTGCTGAGACGGCAATCTCAGGGGTTCCAGCAGGGCCCCTGGCCTCCACGCACTAGACTCCGGGAGCAGCCCCAGCCTCCTCTGGACAACAGGGACGCCGGCCGACCTTGCCATCCGGCCCTGGGAGGCAGGCTCGCCACGCGCGAAGCCCTGCCGCCCAGCCCTGGGGGCTCCCCCAGACGCCAGGCTGGGCATCCCCCTGCACCTTGCCCGACCTTGCAAGAATGCCCGCTGTGCACGACCCGTCCGCCTGAACCTCCAGAAAGAGAAACAAGGCCTGGGAGGCCCGCTCCTGTTCTGCTCAGCAACTGCCAACCCCGCAAGGGGCTCCTCGCCTGCAGTCCTGACCTCCCCGTGTCGTGGGCACCAGGAGACGCGGGTCAGAGCGCTTGCCCAGAGGCAGCTCAGGGCCGCAGGAGCGAACCCTGCGGGTGGGCCGGCTGTCTTCTCCATTTTCTCTCCCCTGCGCTGGCTGCTTCGTGAGAAAACGACACAGCAGCAACTGGCGTGAGCCCAAGCCAGAGGCCACCCTCCCTCACGCAGACAGCCCTGAAGCTGTTAAAGAAAGCCTTCACACACGCAAACAATTACATTAATTGTGGCTCTGACGGTTTTTCCCCTCAAGGAACCAAGTCCTCAACTGGGGTTAGGAAGAAGACAAAGGAACCAAGAAAACCGAGTCCCAGAGAAGTGAAGTGTCAGCCAGCATGGGTGGCAGGACCAGACGCCTCAGGATGTGAAGGGTGGCCCCAGGGGACAAGGGGCCCTCAGAGTGAGTGTCCCCCAGTGCGTCTGGACCAGGAGAGATGGCGTATCCCATGGAAACCCCTCACCTGGGGTTGGTCCACAAAACAGCACAACAGGCAACTGAACAGAGCCCCCAGAGGGGCTCCCCCACCTGGCTCTGCCATGCTGTTTTCAGTGAAAATTAGTGCTGGCTGCTTCCGGCTTTCACCTTGAACTCAGCTGACTGTATCTTCTCTCACTCATTATAATGGTAACACCGTGTACAGCGTAAAGGTCACATCTGTGTTTATACGTCACATGTCATCAAAATACCGTGAAGAGAACGCTATGTGGTCTCAATCAGAAGATCAAAAAGAAAAAAAAGAAGAGCAAGAGGCAGGCCCAGCTTCTGACGCAGGGCAGCTTGGCTCTTCTCGAACCCCATGATGGGCCCGGGGCCCACCGAGGCCACCAGAGGTTGTCCCAGCCAAGTACACACTGTTTATTGACAGAGAGGCAAACTGCACCTGCCTGGTTTCAGAGTGACCAGGGAATTTCCACTCTGGATACGAGAAGACTTTTACACTGTACCCATTCTTTTTTTCTTTCAAAAGCCAAAATTAGAAAGAAAACAAACATTTGGTGCTCAACGTAGCAGGAAAAAGAAACTCAGAGGTCAAGAGATTTCATAAGAAAAGCTCTGACCGGGTCTCACCTCACCTGGCCTAGAGTCCAGGGGCCCTGGGATTGGGGTGAGAG
>SJYV01029404.1:0-28095 GCA_006410875.1 Neotragus pygmaeus
ATAAATCTTGGAGATCTAATGTACAGCACAATGATTACAGACAACAATATTGTATTATATACTTCAAAGTTGCTAAGAGACTAGATCTTAAATGTTCTCATCACAAAGAAGAAATTTTAATTATGTAAGGTGATAGAGATGTGAACAAACTCTATGGTAATTATATTGCAATACACAAGTGATCAAAGCAACGTGTGGTACACTTTACGCTTACACGGTATATGTCAATTATATCTCAAAATTTTAAATGAATTAAAAAAAAAAAACTTCCACTGAGTAGAACATTTGGAAATGGGCTAACAGCATCCACTCAGGAATGTACCTTAAAAAGAAACAGATACAAGTAAGGTCTGTTGTTGTTGTTGTTGTTGTTCACTTGCTCAGTTGTGTCCATTGGGAGGGACCCCATGGACTGCAGCACACCAGGCTTCCTTGTCCTTTACCATCACCCGGAGCTTGCTCAAACTCATGTCCACTGAGTCGGTGATGCTATCCAACCATCTTGTCCTCTGTCATCCCTTCTCCTCNTTGTGTCCATTGGGAGGGACCCCATGGACTGCAGCACACCAGGCTTCCTTGTCCTTTACCATCACCCGGAGCTTGCTCAAACTCATGTCCACTGAGTCGGTGATGCTATCCAACCATCTTGTCCTCTGTCATCCCTTCTCCTCCTGCCTTCAATCTTTCCCAGCATCAGGGTCTTCTCCAGTGAGTCAGCTCTTTGCATCAGGTGGCCAAAGTATTGGAGCTTCAGCCATGCTGAAGAGACACACTACCCAAAGTGTGGTCCTGGACCAGCAGCATTGGCGTCACAGGGGAGCCTGTTAGAAATGCAGATGCAGGGCCCCATGCCAGACCTACTGAATCAGAATCTGCATTTTGCCAAGATCCCCACAAAAGTCTGCAAAGTGCCACTATGGACACATCTCCCAGCGAATAAAGATTAGACACCCAAGTGTGTTGAAGTGGGATGCAGCCTGGACCTTTGTATCTTTACCAAGTTGCCCATGGGACTCTGATGCTTGGCCCAAGTCTGAGCACTAATGCATGAGAGCTGTGCTGTTCAACACAGGAGCCAGTAGTCACCTGTGGCAGTATATTTACATCTACATTTAAACTTATTTGAACACAAATTAAAAGTTCAGTCATACTAGCCACATTTCAGTGTTCACATGTGGCCACATGTGGGCTACACATGGCTAGTGGCTACTCTATTGGATGGTGCAGGTATAACATTTCCATCATCATAGGAAGTTCTGTTGGGCAGCACTAGTTCATTAGTTCTCAGTCTTGACTACATGTCAGAATGACTGGCCATGGTTTTATTGTTGTTGTTAGTTTGTTTTAATACAGAATGCTTATTTTATTTTTTTTTAATGTTTATTTATTTGTAGCCACACCTTGCAGCATGTGGGATCTTAGTTCCCTGACCTGGGCTCGAACCCATGCCCCCTTGACTGGAAGCACAGAGTCTTCACCACTGGACCACCAAGGAAGTTCCAGAATAAATAAAAGAATGTTTATTTTAGGCCTCATCCTATAGATACTTTATCTTCATAGAAACTTGACCTACTGTTTTCTAGTAAGGACACTATTAGGAAAACCAAGCTCTTGATCTCAATAAAACCTCACATATTTATATTCAGATAATCATGTGAGATACTGTCATTTCGAAACCCGAGCAGGACCCTGTGGGGCCCTCCCCAAGGACAAACCCTTTCCACATCCCTCATTTTGTGTTTGCAGAGAAAAAGGCTTCAGCCTCTAGGCCTTCCCTGAGTTCCAAAGGGCAGCTTCAAACAGTTACTAATGAGGGAAAGGAAGGAATACAGAAACAGGAGGAAGAGTTAAGAACCAATAGAGCGGAAGTGAAAGCAGCGTCCTGGCTCCTCCTCAAGGGGTGGGCATAGTTGTATGTTTCTGAGTTCTCCCACAGAAACTAAAGTCCCCACCCATGTGGAGGATGGTAACTTCAGGCTGAGCACAAGCATGTGGATCCCAGACTGGTTGGAACCGAAAGGCTGATGACTGAGATTCCTGGAGTGCCATCCTATTACCTCACCACCAACCAATCACCGGAAGGTCACATACACTGCATACCTTCCCCTAAATTTTGGCTATGAAAACTCTTCCCTGAAAACCACCAGGGAAATCAGGCCTTTTGGGCACAAGCCACCAGTCCTCCTTGCTTGGCCCTGCAGTAAATCTTTCTCTGCTCCAAACTTCAGCATTTCAGTTTGTTTGGTCTCGTGGTGAGTCAGGCATACCAACTTGGGAAGGACAACAATTTAAGTTTGCTGAATTCCAGGCTATGATGCCTGGTTCTGCCTAGGTAATTTCATTTTCCTTTTTATTAGCTGGGGAAAAAAATCACATAAAAACACCAAGAGAAACATGAAAAGATTTCACACAAACATTACATTCTTTCTCTGACGCAGTCATCTTTGTTCAGAGGCTTTCCTCTCTAGTCCTTGCATACTTGTGTACAGAATCTGATTTTTCACAGGCCACCCTAGCCTGGCTGTTCAACAGGTTTATGACCATTACAAACTGAATCTCAACAAGATCGGCCCCCACCCCCAACCTTCAGAATATACCAAAAAGTCATCTCCAGATGTCTGTCTTCCCTGGGGGGGTTCTGATTTGTCCCACTTTTGCACAAACATAACATGCCTCTTCAGCCTCTGCTCCCACAAAGACAGCAGTGCCCCAGGGCCCCAGGTTATTTAGCGGTGTCCTTTGCTGCTTCTGACTCCTAGACATGACTCCATTTTGCACTGCAAGGATCTCAACGAGTCACTCCCCTGGGTTACACATAAGAGCGGCTCTGTATGGAGATTTGCATGATGGAGCACTTTTTCTTGCTGTACCTCCTTGTTCCAGCCCAAGCCCCTAGAAGATCTACTTAGCATTTGACTACATGGAAATATCTTCCCTTCAATCAGCCATCCCCTAACCAAGTGTGTGCCTTTGGACTCTCCCTCCTTTGGGGTTGATAGGAGTGGCCCTTATCCTCAATGGGGCTCAGTCCTGGAGGTGGGAGAGAGCCGGTGGGGGCTACTCTCTAGGTGCAGTTTGCAGGCTTCTCACTGCGTGGCTTCTCTTGGTGCAGAGTTTGGACTCTAGAGTGAGCGGCCTTCAATAGTTGTGGCACACGGGCTTTGTTGCCTCATGGCATGTGGGACTTAACCAGACCAACGATTGAACTTGTGTCCCCTGCCTTGGCAGGCGGGTTCTTAGCCACTGTACCACCAGGGAAGCCCAAATTACCAAAAGATTTTTTTTGTTTGGCATGCTGTTACATTTTGTGCAAGTGTCTCACCGTATTCCCAAGCCCCGATGCTTTCCTTCAGGCTCCTCTATGCTTCATTCAAGTAGAGCCGTGGAAAGCCAACTGCTCATGCCATGACGTCATACCTATAAAGCCCCCCTGGTACCCAGCTTAGGCCCCGAGCTACACATAGATGATTGCTACCTATTAATAGTTGTAATCACAGAATGCACTATATTATAATCGTCATAAACAATTGTTTTGTATACAATTTTCCTTGTTTCTAGGTTGCCTTGAGCTGTACTTAGTTGCTCAGTCATGTCTGACTCTTTGCAACCCCATGGACTATAGCCTGCCAGGCTCCTCTGTCCATGGGATTCTCCAGGCAAGAAGACTGGACTGGGTTGCCATGCCCTCCTCCAAGGGATCTTCCCAACCCATGGATCAAACCCAAATGTCCCACACTGCAGGCAGATTCTTTACCATCTGAACCCAAGGGAAGCCCAAGAATACTGGAGTGGGTAGCCTATCCCTTCTCTAGGGGATCTTCCTGACCCAGGAATTGAACCGGGCTCTCCTGCATTGCAGGCAGATTCTGTAACAGCTGAGCTACCAGGGAAGCCCTAGGTTGCCTTGCTGCTGCTGCTGCTAAGTCACTTCAGTCGTGTCCGACTCCACGGCAGCCCATCTAGGTTGCCTTAGTTGCCTCTCAACAGCTGTAAGATAGTCCACTAGGCTGATGCACTATACTTAACTGTTCTCCAATTACTGGATACTCTGCTTAGTTTCCATTTCTCATTCATTAACGAGTCCTTAGATCTACAAAGGAGCTGAGTGTTCAGGAAGAGGCTTGAGATTGATTGCTCTGCCTAAAAAATGGGAGGCTTTCTGATGTCATTTCAAATTTTGGGGTTTGGAGGGTTTATTTCTGCTTGTTTTCTGGTGGGCAGCAGAGAAGAGAGTTAAGCAACTTATTGGGAAGCTGGAGTCCAAGTGGGAAGAAATGGTGGAGGGACATTTTTTCAGAAGAGAGATGTGTGGTACTGAATACAAGGTATCAACTAAATGGACGCACAATGGAGATCCTGCTGTGACTGCGTGAGGCATCTTCAGAAAATGTCTACCACAGTGTGCAAACTGACTCAGAGACACACTATATAGGGAGCTGTTAGGATATTTCAAATGCATACAAAAGAAGTCATTAAGAGATCAGTTCCAGCTAACAGAGGCAAAGACAGGAGTAAGAGGAAAGAAGAAGAAATGGTGGACATTTGAAAATCATAGCATTTGTTTTCTTTTCTTTAGCATTTCTTCTGATGCTAATTGCATGGTGTCAAGAGAAGAGGCCAGTACAGAGGCCTATCAAAAGAAGACTGACAGGGGCATGCCTGTAGTCAAAATCTGATTAGCCTGCAGCAGCTAGGAAGAACTCACTCCTGGGGAGCCACAGGGCGCTTGAGTAAGAAGAAATATGAGGGGGTATTAGAGGATTAAGGCAGGCACTGAGCGGTTCTAAGAAGAATTTACAGAAGAGGGGGCATGTTCTGAATTCCATGTTGCTAAGAGGTAGCAATAGTATAATAGCTGGGCATCTTCACATTTCTTTGAGAGAGGAAAATTAAGAAGGGACTAGAATTATTAATTTATTGGTAAAGGAGCTACAGTGAGTACTGTTGGTCAAGGGAGAGGATGAACTATTAATCACTTTCTGGGTTGAGGAGTGGCCTTGACTTTTTCTAGTTCCTAACATGGTCAGAGTGGCCTTCTCTGGACATTATTTACTTTCTACAGGCGCTATTTGTCTTCAGCTGAGAACATCACAACCTAGCTGCCAGCAGGGCTATTTTTCTTTTCCGCAGTCCCGCCTTTTGGCCAAGGGCAGTCAAGCGCAGCCTGTAGGATGCTCACCTGAGGGGTCCAGGTCCACACAAGTCAGGGCATTCTGCCCTTGCACAGCTGGATCAGTCACCAAGGGAATAAATCTGGTCGTTCACGGATGCCCCAGGAGATCCTGGGAATCTACCTCCATGTCTTTCCGACAGGCTGTATCTTCTGTGTCCTTTGATAGCACCTGCACTTCAGTTATGGCTTTTCCCTTGCCCCTGTTTTTCTGAACACATGCAAATGCTGGCTCTTAGCTTTGACTCTTTCCAAATGCCGACACCAAGGTGACAGAATGCATATGGGTAGTATGGGTAGTTCACTGTGGAAAATTGCCCCTTTTAGCAATCGTGGCTCATCCATACTGGGCCCAGCTGAGAGCCTGTAGAAGATCTGCCTGAGACCCTCCTGTTCTTTGGATCTCCATCAGACCCAGAAGGGGCAAGTCTTCACCCATCAGCCCATCTTCATGGTCAAGGATCTCCCCTGAGTCCCTCACCCTTCCAGGGATGTGGATAACTGAGTGGCCCCCATAGGCATCCCTTGGCCAGCCAGTATTAAACATTTCCTTGATATGTGAGAGATGATAATAGACAAGTGAAAAAAATCATCCAGCATTTTGCCCCTGAGAGTTTTCAGTGATTTCTACGGCCACCATGTTAGCAGGCTGAAATCTCCAAAGTGGTTGTAGCATATGATACGTTGAAAAACCTTACACCTGAGCTGGCTTACCTGGCTTTACCTAGGCAACACTTGGCCTCTTAGAACTTCTACAAGTCACTAGCCAGGGTTCTTCCTGCCTCTCCTGGGCCACAGAACCTGAAAGGTTGTTTCTGTCCTTGTGGGTGAAAGCCCTCAACATACACATCTCCCCACGGACCAGACTCCTCAGGGCCCAGTAATGAGAGGACGAAGGAAAGAGAGAAGGCAGATAAACTAGCTTTATCCTGCTCTTGTGCTATCAAACTGGCTACACAGCTCCTCAGGACAATGCATCTCTATTTTCAGCAGTATAACTCTGGACAGTAAAATTTCAACCTTTAGCAGGTTAAGAAAGACTGACCAGAACTGAAAAGGAGCTCAAAATGTACTGATTGAAATGGGTAATGTACATAAATAGCTGGATCAATTCATCTCTTGCTTAAAATTCTATTCTATTTGTGAGCAATTTTCTTCCACTTCTAATTCTCTCATTATATACCCTTTCATTCAAAATGTTAATTCTCACTGCTTCTGTAACTGAACCATCCACTAATCATTTCTAGGACAGAAACACATATTCCTAAGCAAAATTCTTTTGAACAGCTGAATTAAGCAGACAGTGGGTTTATTTCTCTCATTTCTTGTCTGATGGTTAGTAGAACTGCCAAAAAAAAAAAAAAAAAAAAAACTTCTTCAAAATCTTAAACACATGACAAAGTTTTTGTGCAAACTAAACTTTGGGAGGCCAGACAGATGTTTATATTTCAGTATTTAAGGCAAAAAGAGACAAAAATCATTTAAAAAATATGCTGCCCCAAAATGATACTTATAAAAACAACTTGAGANAAAAAAAAAAAAAAAAAAACTTCTTCAAAATCTTAAACACATGACAAAGTTTTTGTGCAAACTAAACTTTGGGAGGCCAGACAGATGTTTATATTTCAGTATTTAAGGCAAAAAGAGACAAAAATCATTTAAAAAATATGCTGCCCCAAAATGATACTTATAAAAACAACTTGAGAGTCTATAAAAAATACAGAGCAACTCTCTTCCCAAATAAAAGGAAAAGTACAGAGATACAGATTCTAACCTTCAGTGTTCTGGTTACTAGCTAAGTAACTTTGGGTATATGTCTGCATTTTCCACCAAATTTGTGAGTCTATTTTAAACAAACAAACAAAGATAGAAATCAGAAGAGAAGTTTCACATAAAGAAAGGCTATCAATATGAGGGGACAGGGAAGAAGTCGGATACCTTCTCTGGTTCATTTATCTACCACTTCTATTCAGCCTTCCCTACTGCTCAAGGGACTATCTAATCAGAGTAATTCACAGTCCCCTCAGCAAAACAACCCTCCCCAGGATGTCAGCAGTGAGTAAGACCAGCTAAGGCTTCCCTGTGTTTGAAGTTGAGAGATAAACTATCAACTGGCTCCAAATTCTATCTCATTTATAAAATTAAAATTGAATCTGNCTTTATAGTCCAACTCTCACATCCATACATGACCACTGGAAAAACCATAGCTTTGACTAGATGGATCTTTGTCAGCAAAGTAATATCTCTGTCATTTAATATGCTGTCTAGGTTGGTCATAGCTTTTCTGCCAAGGAGCAAGCATCTTTTAATTTCATGGCTCCAGTCACCATCTACAATGATTTTTGGAGCCTCCAAAATAAAGTTTGTCACTGTTTCCACTGTTTCCCCATCTATTTGCCACAAAGTGATGGGACCGGATGCCATGACCTAAGTTTTCTGAATGTTGAGATTTAAGCCAACTTTTTCACTCTCCTCTTTCCCCCAAATGCCTAGTACAGTGCCTTAAACACAGAAAAGGCTCAGGAATTCCCTGGAAGTCCAGTGGTTAGGACTTGGCACTTTCACTGCTGGGGCCCAGACTCAATCCCTGGTCAGAGAACTAAGATTTCACAAGCTGCAGAATACAGTCAAAAGAAACCCCCCAAAAACACAGAAAGGGCTCTGTATGTCTACTGAGTTTATAGGTGAACAGACTGATGGTTGGTCAGATGGTGGATATTGTCCAACCCACTGGATTGACACATGATGCAGTCAGAATTGGAAAGTGCACATTAGAGTTTCACATTCCCCATAGAAACTTCATAATCACTCTAAGTGAAGTCGCTCAGTCATGTCCGACTCATTGCAACCCCGTGGACTGTAGCCCACCAGGCTCCTCCATCCATGGGATTTTCCAGGCAAGGATACTGGAGTGGGTTGCCATTTCCTTCTCCCATAATCACTCTAGGCAAGACTTTAAAATACAATGCACAGAACTCAATGAAAAAACCACTCATCTTCACAGCCATGTAGCTCACATAAAAAAACTTCCTCCAATCTTTGCAAATAGATCCCAGATGAAGGCTGCCTGGCCTTGGGAGATTAAGGTAAACCTGGCTGAGACAACCAAGTTGCACAATGAGAGTCCATAGCCCCCCATAGTTTCCGCAGATTCTCAACTCTCTACTGCATGGTCCTGATTTGTTGTTCCTGTGTATGTTCTTGATTCCCTTCCTTGCCAAAGGTCAGACCCTTTACCAGATGCTGCACAAGAGTCCCAACTCGCCACCCGCCACAAGCATTTTGTACATTTAGATCTCTACTGAAGATCTGTATGGGGGGGGGGGGGACACAGATCTGGTACACCTCCCCCCCCAATCTTCGGCCATAGTGCTTACTCCACTTTCTCCGGGATTCACTTTTCCCTTTCCCCTCTCTGGTTCAAAACACAAATTACTTTCCTTGTCACGTGCCAGGCCCTTCTGTAGTTCTGTTCACACTTCTGGCCCTATGGCCATCTCAGCTTCTACTTGAAACAGGCTTATTTTTAAAAGTTAAGGGAGGTAGGCACGCAAGAGAAAAGAGAAGGACAAAGGTGGGGGAGAGAAGAAAGGAAGGAAGGAGGGAGGGAGAGAAGGAAGGAAGGGAGAAAGACAAAAAAGGAAAGGAGAAAAGAACTACTCAGAATTCTCATATGGGCTATTAAAATAATTTTATTTTCTCTTCTTGTATTTTATAAATATTAATAATAACTTAAAGTGGGAAGTTCTCTGAGTAGGGAGGGAAACTGAACAATAGCCTTTGGTCCATTTGCTGTAGACTCTCCCAAATCTTGGCTTTCTTACTGGAGTGAAGCAATCCTCTTCTCAAGTTTACATTTAATTATAACTGCAACCGTCATGATGATTAAGTCTCTCCCTTTGTCATTGTCTTTTCTTGGCATCATTTCATTGGCTCAGCTTGCATGCTATAGACCTCAGATGGATCACGGAGAATCTGTGCTTTTTAACTGTGGCAAAACCATAGGCAGCATTCTGTTTATTCCTAGAATCAGTTCCAAAACAGCTGTTTAATGTTCATCTTTGGTTTTGTCATCTTATTTCAGGGAATGTTAACAGCAGCATCTTCTGTTTTTAATTCCCCTGAAGAAAAAGAAAATTGTGCGCTGTGTGTAGGTGCTAGTTAATGACTTATTTCCTCTCATTTCCTTAATCAGGAAATTTCATAGCTCAGCAGCGGCGGGGTTCCCATGAATGTGGCTCTGACCTGAGCCACACTGGGAAACACTCCACCATGAAAACAGCTTGCTCTGCAAGCCTCTGACTGTTCCAAGCTGAGACCGACCAGAAGCTTCCATTTGACACAGTGGTAAGGAAAGCTTGTCAGTTTTTCATGGGTAGTGATGGTTCCATCTCTTAATAGAATCAATCAGCCAAACATTAAGTCATCCATCAACTGGTAATTTGGACACAAACTGCCTAGTGTGTTTTACTTTAGGGAGATTTCCTTCTGAAAAGTGACTGTTGAATAACGGACAAACTTAATATCTTGTGGTATGAAAAAACACTCAGGAAAATCAATACAAATTGTGCCCAGTCTGGGTGCAAGATACTGCTTAGTAAAGAATCACTGCTTGAAGGCTAGCAACTTATGAAAATGGTCATTTCTAAATGTCATCAGCCATGTTTAAACTGCTTTTTACTAAAATGGTTCTTCATGCTATTGCTATATTAGAATTACCTGAGGACAGCTTTCCAAAAAAAATACTACTATCTTCAAAGACTATGATTCACTGATCTCAAGTGAAACCTGGGCAGTGATCTTTTTTTTATTTATTTTTAATTGAAGGATAATTACAATATTGTATTGGCTTCTGCCATACATCAACATGGATCAGCCATAGGTATATATATGACTCCTTCCTCTTGAACCTCCCTCCTCACTGATCTTTTTAAAGTGTTCTCCAGGATATGGAGACAAGTGAACCCTCTTAAACTATTGGTGGGAATGTAAATTGGTAGAGCCACTATGGAGAACAATATGGAGATTCCTTTAAAAACTAAAAATAGAACTACCTTACTGCTGCTGCTGCTGCCTTATGATCCAGCAATCTCACTCCTGGGCATAAATTCAAAGGAAACCACATTCTGAAAAAATACATGTTCACTGCAGCATTAGTAACAACAGCCAAGACATGGAAGCAACCTAGATATCAATTGACAGAGGAATGGATAAAGATGTGGTACATATACACAGTGGAATATTGGTGGTAGTTTAGTCGCTAAGTCACGTCTGACTCTTGCAACCCCATGAACTGTAGCTCGCCAGGCTCCTCTGACCATGAGATTCTCCAGGCAAGAATACTGGAGTAGGTTGCCATATCCTTCTCCAGGGGATCTTCCCAACCCAGGAATTGAACCCAGGCCTCCTGCATTGCAGGCAGATTCTCTCCCAACTGAGCTATAAGGGAAGCCCCAGTGGAATATTACTCAGCCATAAAAAGAATGAAATAATGTTACTTCCAGTAACGTGGATGGACCTAAAGATTATCATACTTGGTGAAGTAGGTCCGAGAAAGGCAAATATCATATGATATCACTCATATGTGGAATCTAATTTTTAAAAATGATACAAACAAACTTATTCAAAAAACAGACTTACAGACTTCAGAAATAAACTTCTGGTTACCAAAGGAGAAATGTGGGAAGGAGGGATAAATGGAGAGCTTGAGCACACATACACACTGCTATATGTAAGACAGATAACAAACAAGGACCTGATGTACAGCACAGGGAACTCTACTCAGTATTCTGTGATAACCTATATGAGAAAAGAATCTTAAAAAGAATGAATATCTGTATCACTGAATCACTTTGCTGTATACCTGAAACTAACACAACACAGTGAATCAACTATACTCCAATAAAATTAAAATCAAAATAAATAAAGTGATTTCTAATGTGTAGCCGACTGGAGGCACTGCTTTCTGCAAATCACAACGACAAACAACCTTTGAAACCTCTATATTGTGTATGGGGGACGCACAGTGTGACTATGCATTTTGCAATAAGTCAACTCGGTAGGTAATGACCTGTCTGTGAAATAGAGTTTGTTTTCTTTCTATCAGAGATAAATTAGCCTGTGACACTTAGTCACTGGCAAACCTCAGACTCACTTCTGTTCTCTCTCTCCTTTGAAGCCTTATTTGCATTCCATGCTATCTTTCAGAGACAAGACACCTTCGAGGCCCAGTTCCGTTCGCCACGATGTGAGCCCTACAAGGAAACTCTTCATATCACCATTTGCCAAAGTAGTCTTTGTCCAGGATCCATTTCAGGAAATGGCCCGAAATCCAACCTCTTATTAAGCCGATAACTTGGACTCCACCTTGATCTTCTCCTTTCCCTCAGCCTTCACGTCGAATCCCTTGCACCTTCCTCACATTCAATCAGCTCAGCCTTCAGACAGAAGTCACAATCGTGCACTGCTCACCATCCCCAACTATTATCACCTCCCACCCTGACTGCAAATGCTTCCTGCCTCCTGCCTTCACCCCATTCAAGCCATTCTGAGCCCAGCAGCCAGAGTAATCGTTCATGTGGTNTTTTTTTTTTTCTTGTTTAATTGTACTGTCAGTGTGGAACGCTTTCACTTAAAACCATTCTGAGTTAGACCTTTTAATAGAAAGTGACAATTTAAATTGCCATGATAGCAGCATAAATGGTGCTTAAATTCATGACTAAACTGATGTCGCAGCTGGCTCCAGACCAGTTTGTTAAAGC
This sequence comes from Neotragus pygmaeus, assembly GCA_006410875.1. Lineage (NCBI taxonomy): Eukaryota > Metazoa > Chordata > Mammalia > Artiodactyla > Bovidae > Neotragus > Neotragus pygmaeus. Next base: position 11,932 of record SJYV01029404.1, read on the forward strand.
TGCAGAAAAGGTGTGGGGGGAAGGGCAGAAAGTAACTCAATGGTGAATCATTCATTCCTTTTATATTCATGGTAATAACATTAGCTGTGATAAAGTTGTCTTGTTCCCAATGGATGCAATAATGTACATTTCTATTGAATTTCACATTATTCCACTCAAACGTTGCCCTGATTGACACCTATTACAGAGGAATTGCTCCACTCACAGGCACTTACCTCTCTGCAGTTACTCTGTTTTCTTGTCGTCACTCCAATGGTCCAAAGGCAGGAGCTGTGGCTCCCATTTGCTGGCTGGAGTCCGGAAGTGTAAGTGCCAGATTTACCTAGTGCATTCTTTACTCTGCCAAAAATCAGTCAGATTCTCTGGTAGCCCATGGAAATGCCTCTCACTGGCTTTCCAGGAGCACTGTCCCCAGAGCTGAAGGTGCCATGTGAGATGAGGTCAGTTCTGCTTGAGCGGTGCTATTGGTCAAACTTGACTGGTTTATCCAAACCAATTGGTTTGCCAAGCCAGTGAGGAAGTAGTGAATCTGTGAACTTGGAAAGGCGCTTGTAAGTGGGTTACCATTGAGTTTGGAGCATGGGGGACAGTGGGAGGGATGGTGACAGGCTGGGAAGGATGCACAGGGAGCTGAAAAGCCTGGGGACTGAGGCCCACTCAGAGTCATCTTCAGTTTGCTTGGTTCTGAAACATATCACCTTAGAAGTAAATTAATCATCTCGTTTTTCTTTTAGGCACAATAAGTGAACTAGATTATTCTAGAATCACCATTTTAAAATATGCTGCACATTCTTCCTTGTGAGAAGACTCTTGAGAGTCCCTTGGACAGGAAGGAGATCAAATCAGTCAATCTCGAAGGAAATCAACCCTGAATATTCACTGGAAGGATTGATGATGAAGCTGAAGCTCCAATACTTTGGCTACCTGATGCGAAGAGCCAACTCACTGGAAAAGACCCTGATGATGAGAAAGATTGAAGGCAGGAAGAGGAGACAGAGGATGAGATGGTTGGATGGCATCATCGACTCAATGGACATGAGTTTGAGCAAACTCTAGGAGACAGTGAAGGACAGGGAAGCCTGGTGTGCTGCAGTCCATGGGCTCACAAAGACTCAGGGCATGACTTAGTGACCACACAACAACAACTACAGTCCTCTTTATTAGGTAAAAATTACCTCAAACAATTAAGAGTTGTAATTGGGTTCACAGTACTGGGAATGACTCTACAGTCTTCAAATTTTCCCTAAAATAGGCATTACTATTTCTGAAATTTGAAGTGACTGTGGTAATCATTTGGGGCATAATATTAGAGTCTTAGTTTTGGCATCTGGGGAGGGGTTACGGAGAGACCATGGAAACCACACACAGATTTTTTCCTACTTGGCATTACTAAGGTGAGTTCATTTCTTCCATTAGAATTTCAAAGGACGTTGCAAACCAAAAAATAGTTAAGAACCATTCATTCAATCTCACCTTACTGAAAACCAGAAAACGGGGGCCCAGAGAGGTAGATGATTTCCCCAGATCACACTGCTAATTCCTGGCTGGTTTACAGAATCCTGGTCTCTGATTCCCAGTCCAAAACTGCCTTTTTAATTTTTCTACAAATCTTCTTCCTTTTGCAAAACAATGGATAATGCGATGTGTGCTTTTCTAAAAGCCACTCTCCTGGCAAATTCAACTTTCTGGAACATAACTGTTTCTGGCTGAGGCAAAAGAGGCCCCAGAGCCACTGAAATTTTTGTCAAGACATTTCATGCACCATGAGGGGGCCATGAGAGATCACTGAACACACCATTCATTTATTCTTCCACTTGCTTAATAAAGATTTATTGACTTCAATGCTTATCAAGGCTTTTAAAAACAAAATTCTGACAAATTGTGTTATCCAGTTTCACAGAAAATAGCAGAGCATGAGCTGGAAGAGGACTGTAGAAGGCAAAAATACAGATTGATAATTGTGATATATTTGTTAGTAGTCTGCCAATAAAAGGCAACAGGGACATCTACTGTCAAAGAGCAAAGACTCCAAGCCATCAAGTAGACAGCAAATGAGTTCTCACACTGTCTTGTCTGTGAACACACAGTTGGGCAGAGTATGTTTTAGAAAACTCTTCATTTAAAGGGTTAAAATGTATGCCATACGATGAAAACATTTGTCTACACGAAAACTTGTACATGAATGCCCATAGCAGTACCATTCAGCACAGCCAGGAGCTAGAAACAGTCCCACTGTCCATCAACAGATGAATGTGATCTATCCACACAATGGAACAATATTTGAACATAAAAAGGAAGGAAGCAATGATGCATAGCACAATGTGAAGGAACCTTCAAAATATTATGTGGAGTGAAAAAAAAACAGCCACAAAGGACTACATATTGCATGATTTCATTTAACGGAAATATCCAGAATAGGCAAATCTACTGAGACACAAATATTAGTTGCTTAGGATGAAAGATAAATAAGCAGGGTGACAATATGCAGCCTTGACATACTCCTTTCCTGATTTGGAACCATTCTGTAGGTCCATGTCCAGTTTTAACTGTTGCTTCCTGACCTGCATACAGATTTCTCAGGAGGCAGGTCAGGTGGTCTGGTATTTCCATCTCTAAGAATTTTCCACAGTTTGTTGTGATCCACACAAAAGCTTTGGTATAGTCAATAAAGCAGATGTTTTTCTGGAACTCTCTTGCTTTTTCTATGATCCAACGGATGCTGGCAATTTGATGTCTGGTTCCTCTGTCTTTTCTAAATCCAGCTTGAACATCTGGAAGTCCNGGGGATCTGGGAACAGAGGACACTGAGGGATGTGCCTGGCAGCACAGGACTGGGTCAGCAGTTTTAAAGCCTTTATGGTACTTTTGTCAGAACATCTCGTGTGGTATTCTAACCTGCCAAGTGGATTCGAGAGCAGCAGTGCTGGCTGAGTGGGGGAGGGAGACCCAGAGCCCTGGGGCTGCCTCCACCCTCCACCCCTCAGTCGGCCCCGAGGGGGCTGCCTGGGTGACCGTGGGCCAGCCACCTGACCTCAGCACCTCCCGCTTGGAAAGAGGGGATGGTGACAGGCTGCCTGGGGTCACTGTGAGCTTGCAGGTGCTGGCGCTCACGACAAGGCCTTACTAACTGTAATATGCTGCCTGCATGCACACCCTCTCAAGGGGAAGATAATCACTAAGAGATGAGATGCCGCTGTCAGGCTCCAGGTGTGAGCACAGCCCTGGGGCGCTGCTTGGTGGCTTGACTCTGTGAAGTTCACCGGCCATTTATACCCAGTTGTCAAGGAGCCACAGAGTGGCCTCACTGCAGACTCCTGACCAGTGGCTGACGCAGGGTATCTGAGCAGGATGCCTGCCTCCCAGGCTTCCCCTTTCTCAGCTCAGATGCAAAAGATGGGCGCCACAGAAACATAAATTAAGAATCTGATGAAATGCAAAGTGTGTCAGTAGACACCACTTTCTGCCTAGAGGCTATTAAAGATTTAAAAAATAGTAGCATTAATAAATAATAGCCTGCTGAGATCCTACTTTCTTATAAACTGGTAGACTGTCCCTGAGAAAGCACGCTGGCCAAGTCTGGAGCATAGCTGGTAGTACTGCCCTGGGTCAGTTTGTGGGTGTGATCCCTGATGTTATCATGGTGGGAGTTGGACGGAGGGTGCATGGCACTTTTTGTACTGTTCTAGCAACTTCTGTGTGNCTAAATTTTAAGTTATAATAATTGAAGTAGTATGATAGCAAAATAATAAATTGCAGATCTATGAAATTAATAACAGACGTGTGTATGCATGTGTGTGTGTGTGCGTCTATAAAGGAAACATTAACTATTAGGAAAGAGATTTCAGTTTCCCTGGTGACGATGGACTAAGAGTCCAAATTTACCCTTTTATCTTAGACAACTAAAAATCTAGAAAACCCAATGATGAAGCAATGATTTTCAGATATTGATCAATAAAGAGGGCAAGACTGTGATTCAAAGGCTAAGGAACTGAGAGAGGTGAGAACTATGATTGTCCCTCATTACTATCTTGAGGCAGTTTTCATACCACAGTAGAGGGAGGAGGAATCCAAAGAGAGCCTGGTGGTTCCATTAAGTTGAGAAGACAAGAGTTGAAGCTCAGGAAAACCAAGGAGTCTAGAGTGTGTGGGGAGAGTACTAGGGATGAGGGAGCTGCAAGAGAGAGCTGTTCATCTGTAGAGGGATCAACTCTAGTCTTTGGCTTTGGCTGAGTACTGATCTTCTAATGAATGACAAAAAGTTACCAAAGTCTGGGGAAAGAATCACTGGACAGCAGTAGGCCAAAGAATTCCCAGAGATNATATCCATACTGCCTCCCAAATCTAAATTTTTGACAGTTATCACTCCTAACCTTTCAAATCATTTACTCTGGAGTGGGGTGCCATTTCCTTCTCCAGGGGGTCTTCCTGACCCAGTGAATGAACCCGGGTCTCCCACATTGCAGGCAGACTCTATGTCTGAGCCACCAGGGAATCCCTACCCTGGATAAGTTATAAAATATATCAACAGAGACTATATACAATATATACTGGGGAATGGAGAGGAGAAAGATTTAGATTTACTTAGATTTATATAACATAACTCACCAGCAAGGGGAAATATAAGAATACAGTTAATATTTATTTACTCCATGTTGCCTTGCCCTCAGCCATAACTTGGTTTCCCTTTACCTGGTTCAGTTCAGTCACTTAGTTATAGCCAACTCTTTGCAACCCCATTGACTGCAGCATGCCAGGCTTCCCTGTCCATCACCAACTCCCAGAGCTTGCTCAAACTCATGTCCTTTGAGTCGCTGATGCCATCCAACCATCTCATTCTCTGTCAGCCCCTTTTCCTCTTGCCTTCAATCTTTCCAAGCATCAGTGTCTTTTCCAAAGAGTCGGTTCTTTGCACCACATGGCCAAAGTATTGGAGTTTCAGCTTCAGCACCAGTCCTTCCAATGAATATTCAGAACTGATCTCCTTTAGGATTGACTGGTTGGATCTCCTTGCAGTCCAAGGGACTCTCAAGAGTCTTTTCCAACACCACAGTTCAAAAGCATCAATTCTTTGCTCAGCTTTCTTTATGATCCAACTCACATCCATACATGACTACTGGGAAAAACCATAGATTTGACTAGATGGACCTTTGTTGGTAATGTCTCTGCTTTCAATATGCTATCTAGGTTGGTCATAACTTTTCTTCCAAGGAGCAAGCGTCTTTTAATTTCATGGCTGCTGTCACCATCTGCAGTGATTTTGGAGCCCAAAAAATAAAGTCTGTCACTGTTTCCATTGTTTCTCCATCTATTTCCCATGAAGTGATGGGACCGGATGCCATGATCTTAGTTTTTTGAATGTTGAGTTTTAAGCCAACTTTTTCACTCTCCTCTTTCACTTTCATCAAGAGGCTCTTTAGTTCCTCTTCACTTTCTGCCATAAGGGTGGTGTCATCTGCATATCTGAGGTTATTGATATTTCTCCCGACAATCTTGATTCCAGCTTGTGCTTCATTTAGTTCGGCATTTAGCATGATGTACTCTGCATATAAGTTAAAAAAGCAAGGTGACAACATACAGCCTTGATGTACTCCTTTCCCAATTTGGAACCAGTCTGTTGTTCCATGTCCAGTTCTAACTGTTGCTTCTTGACCTGCACACATATTTCTCAGGAGGCAGGTAAGGTAGTCTGGTATTCCCATCTCTTTAAGAATTTTCCACAGTTTATTGTCTTCCACACAGTCAAAGGCTTTAGTGTAGTCAATGAAGCAGAAGTAGATGTTTTTCTGGAATTCTTTTGCTTTTTCTGTGATCCAATAGATGTTGGCAATTTGATCTCTGGTTCCTCTGCATTTTCTAAAATCAGCTTGAACATCTGAAAGTTCTTGGTTCGCATACTGTTGAAGCCTAGCTTCGAGAATTTTGAGCATTACTTTGCTAGCGTCCTTTACCTGGTAGAGGATTTTTATTCCTGAGGATCTGAGTCCCGGGTGACCTTCTGTTTCTCTGAGGTTGCTTTATTCATGTTAACTTTCACCATTTGATGGGGAAGTACAAGGAGGACACTTTAGTTTTGAACATTCCTCCAGCCTGTCTCAGGAAGCAGAGCTATTTCCCTAACACCCAGGATCAGTGACCCCAGCTGAAATGGTCAACCCCTCCCCCTTTCACCCCAATTTATTTGCTTGTTTAGTGGTGTGGTGCAAGGAACCTGAAAGGACCAAGTGCCAGTTTCCACTGGTAGATACCCCTGGTGGAAACATTTCTCTATTGGACATTTTCTATATCACATGCACTGGCACATATTTATATTCCCTTCATACACTGATTGTTTTGACTCATCAGAAAAACCTAAGCTTCCAGGTAGGTACAGTTCAGTCAGTTCAGTTCAGTTGCTCAGTCGTGTCCAACTCTTTGCGACCCCATGAATCGCAGCACGCCAGGCCTTCCTGTCCATCACCAACTCCCGGAGTTCACTCAGACTCATATCCATCGAGTCGGTGATGCCATCCAGCCATCTCATCCTCTGTCATCCCCTTCTCCTCCTGCCCCCAATCCCTTCCAGCATCAGAGTCTTTTCCAATGAGTCAACTCTTCACATGAGGTGGCCAAAGTACTGGAGTTTCAGCTTTAGCATCATTCCTTCCAAAGAACACCCAGGGCTGATCTCCTTCAGAATGGACTGGTTGGATCTCCTTGCAGTCCAAGGGACTCTCAAGAGTGNTCCTTGGCTTTTCGCTTCTCTTCTTTTCACAGCTATTTGTAAGGCTTCCCCCAGACAGCCATTTTGCTTAAAAAAATTTTTTTTCTTGGGGATGGTCTTGATCCCTGTCTCCTGTACAATGTCATGAACCTCATTTCATAGTTCATGAGGCACTCTATTAGATCTAGGCCCTTAAATCTATTTCTCACTTCCACTGTATAATAATAAAGGATTTGAGTTAGGTCATACCTGAATGGTCTAGCGGTTTTCCCTGCTTTATACAATTTAAGTCTGAATCTGGTAATAAGGAGCTCATGATCTGAGCCACTGTCAGCTCCTGGTCTTGTTTTGGTGACTCCCTCCGATGTCTTTTAATTAAACTGTCCAAACTTCCTGGATTACAAAGTAGTTAAAAATGAAGGAAATACAGATCCTTGAACAGGTTTCTGGCAGTAGTAGCCCCCAAACACTAATTTCTTGTTGAAACCAACATCTGGATTTGGTTATCGTCAATGGAGAACCCCTAGTTTAGATGGAATTCACCATTGTTCACATCTCAGTTCAGTTCAGTCGCTCAGTCGTGTCCGACTCTTTGCAACCCCATGAATCGCAGCACGCCAGGCCNGTGTGACCCCATAGACTGCAGCCCACCAGGCTCCCCTGTCCCTGGGATTCTCCAGGCAAGAACACTGGAGTGGGCTGCCATTTCCTTCTCCAATGCATGAAAGTGAAAAGTGAAAGGGAAGACACTCAGTCGTGTCCGACTCTTAGCGACCCCATGGACCACAGCCTACCAGGCTCCTCTATCCATGGGATTTTCCAGGCAAGAGTACTGGAGTGGGGTGCCACTGCCTTCTCTGTCTGCTTCTGCTGGGTCCATACCATTTCTTGTCCTTTATTGTGCTCATCTTTGCATGAAATGTTCCCTTGATATCTCTAATCTTCTTGAAAAGATCTCTAGTCTTTCCCATTCTATTGTTTTCCTCTATTTCTTTGTGCTGATCACTGAGGAAGGCTTTCTTGTCTCTCCTTGCTATTCTTTGGAACTCGCATTCAGATGCGTATCTTTCCTTTTCTCCTTTGCCTTTAGCTTCTCTTCTTTTCTCAGCTATTTGTAAGGCCTCCTGAGACAACCATTTTGCCTTTTTGCATTTCTTTTCCTTGGGGATGGTCTTGATCACTGCCTCCTGTACAATGTCATGACCCTCTGTCCATAGTTCTTCCGGCACTCTATCAGATTTAATCCCTTGAATCTATTTGTCACTTCTACTGTATAATTGTAAGGGATTTGATTCAAGTCATCATCATGCAAAATGCCTGGCTGGAGGAAGCACAAGCTGGAATCAAGATTGCCAGAAGAAATACCAATAACCTCAGATATGCAAATGACATCACCCTTATGGCAGAAAGTGAAGAAGAACTAAAGAGCTTCTTGATGAAAGTGAAAGAGAGTGAAAAAGCTTGCTTAAAACTCAACATTAATAAAACTAACATCATGGCATCTGGTCCCATCATTTCATAGCAAATAGATGGAGAAACAGTGACAGACTTTATTTTTTGGACTCCAAAATCACTGCAGATGGTGATTGCAGTCATGAAATTAAAAGACTCTTGCTCCTTGGAAAAGTTATGACCAACCTAGACAGCATATTAAAAAATAAACATTACTTTGCTGACAAAGGTCCGTCTAGTCAAAACTATGGTATTTCCAGTTGTCATGTATGGATGTGAGTGTTGGACCATAAAGCAAGCTGAGTGCCAAAGAATTGATCCTGTTGAACTGTAATGTTGGAGAAGACTCTTGAGAGTCCCTTAGACTGCAAGGAGATCCAACCTGTCAATCCTAAAAGAAATCAGTCCTGAATATTCACTGGAAGGACTGATGCTGAGGCTGAAACTCCAATCCTTTGGCCACCTGATGCAAAGAACTGACTCATTTGAAAAGACCCTGATGCTGGGAAAGATTGAAGGTAGGAGGAGAAGGGGACGACAGAGAATGAGATGGTTTGATGGCATCACCAACTTGATGGACATGAGCTTGTGCAAGCTCCGGGAGTTGGTGGTGGACAGGGAAGCCTGGCGTGCTACAGTCCGTGGGGTCACAAAGAGTCGGACATGACTGAGCAACTGAACTGAACTGAGGGCTGGGAAGGAAGGATGGGGGGAATAACTAAAGGATACAGGGTTTCTTTTTAAGGTAATTCCAATGTTCTAAAATTGACTTGTAGTGATGGTTGCACCTATCTGTGACTATATTAAAAACCACTGAATTATGTACACTTTAAATGGGTGAATTGTACACTGCATGAATTCTATCTCAATAAAGTTGTCATTTTTTAAGTGTACAAATGAATGCTTAAAGCCTACACTTTAACTCTATGAAAAATTGCTCTTCTCTTTCGAGCCAAATTCTGAACCATCCCTGGTCTTAGAGAAGGGGTAACACCAGGTTCTTAGTGGTGTCTGCTTTTGTTATAGTAAGAAAGGCTGCAGCAAAATCTGTGGGAGAGCACAGAATGCCAGAGGATATAACAAAGGAGGGAGGAAAGAGAGTAGTTAGGACAAAAATTTATAGATATATGTTTATACTATATATAATATTATACGTGTGTGTGTGTGTGTGTGTGTGTGTATGTCACAATGTTCTATAAGAGGATAAGCTTGGGGTTTGGGCTCAGTCATCTAGTTCCCGTAGTAACCTTTAGGAAGATAACTCTCAAAACAGGGAGGGGGAGGCTATGTGATAGAAATAAGCTTACCATTTTGAAAGGCTGTGTCTTGGAGGAAACCAACTCCTGATGTCCAGGAAAAGGGAGTCATCAGCCTCTTGTGTTTCAGGGTCAAAGAGTGAAGCTGCCTGGTGGGGTGGCGATGGGGGCATGCAGAAGACAACATGAAGGTCTTAAGAGAGGGTATGAGAGGGGACAGCCCCTCCATTGTGTTTGGGGACATACGAGGAGCCCTCTGGCGCCGTGGCGATCCTCAGGACTGGAAAGAGGGCAAGCGTTCTGAGTTGCACTAAGCAAGAGCTGCTGGGCCAGCCTGGGCCCAGCCCTTCTAGGGCCTCCAGGCGCTGGAAAGGATTAACTGGTGTGGCTATGGGATAGGACACTAAGAACTGTAACCTCTGGAAGCCTGTACCAGGAGCCCATCACCCAGGGAGTGCAGCACGCTGGCCCGGGGGAGCAAGAGCACTGGCCAGTGGCCACGGAAGACTGGTGTTCTCTGCAACGCCTGGAGGGAGCAAGGCCGGCACCAGGCAGCAGCCAGCTGGAATCTTCCGTTCGGACTGTGTGAGGCCCAGTGTTCTCAGACCGCCCAGAGGGCCGTGGAGAAGCCTGCGAGGCTGATACTGGATTTCCTGTCCACCTGGCACACAGGGTCCTGCATCTCTCTTGACTGAATTTGCAAAAAATAAAAGAGGTGCAGCATGCTTATATGCTAAACTTCGTGGAGAAGCTCATGCTGGTTACAGGGAGAACAGCAAGCCTTAGAAACTGAACAGAATTTTGAATTTATGGCATTTTTCACAAGCATCATCGCATATGGCCTTCATCCAAGTCCTGAGAAAATGTAGCTGGTTGATGTTATTCTCCCCATTATCAGATGAAGAAATTGAGGCTTAGTGAATTGCCCAATATCACATCATTAGTAAGTGCTGAGGCTCTGGTATCAGTTATTTTGACTCCTAGTTCACTAGGCCTTGGGTAACACCATGATGCCTCTTGAAAAAAAAAGAATACATAGGCCTGCCCCCCCACACACACACAAAAAAAAACCTTCTGACTTTTCCTGGCTCTGGCCTGAAAGGAATGATCAGAGTCCAGAGCTACATTCTGAAATAACCTCAGTCTGGCCCCAGCTGCTTCTCTTGCTTCAGTCTAGCACACTCGCTCAAAGAAAACCTCCCTCCATGCAGCTGGCCTCTGCAGACTAAGTCTGGCCAGGCCCACTCAGATCATACGCACCCTGACTCAGTCCTGCCACCTCCACTTGCAACACCAAGCTGCTCTGTTCAAAGTCTGCTGAGAAGGGAGCTTTGGGGAAAAAACTTTCAGAATGTGTGTGAGAGAGAGTCATACAAATAAATATCCAGGAAAGAGAAATGCAGGTAGAGTGAGAAGCAAGTTGCAAGGCCTTGGAGTGAAGCATGGCAGGCACACTGCTGGAGTGAACAAGGGGAGGAGGAATGGAGGAGAGATCAGAACCCTAGGGGGCAGAGCACGTGGGGTCTAGCAGGTCTTCCTAAGGACGTGGGTGTTATTTTGAATAAAATGGAGGCGGGGTTCAACAAAGGAAGGACCTGATCTGACTGGGGTTTTCATGAGATTACTGGCTGCTGTGTTGAGAATGTAAGTGGACAAGGACAGAAGTGAAGAGGCCACTTGGGAGTCTGTTTCAATAATCCAGGTGAGAGATGCTCGGGGCTGGGATCAGCATGGTGGCAGTTAGGGGAGAGACAAAGGGCAACAAGAAGAAGCTGAATTCTAGATACAGTTTGAAGATGGGACCAAGAAGATTTGCTCATAGACTGGATATGGGTTGGGAGAAAAATCAAGAATGACACTGACGTTTGGGGCTTTGAACTAGGAGAGCTACCACTAACTGAGGTGGTGAAGTTTGCAGGAGTAGCTTGGAGTGGGGTTGGTATATATATCAAAGACTCTTATTTGGGACAGATAATGGGGATGCCTAACACATATCAAAGTGGAGAGACCATGTGGGCAGCTGGATATACGGGTCTGGAGTTTGGGAGTGAGGTCCAAGCTGGAGACAGAAATTGGAGAGTTATTAGCATGTAGGTGGTATTTAAGGCCCAGAGGCATTAAATAAGATCACTCAGAAAGTGAGAGTGGACACAAAAGAGGTCCAAGGATTGAACTGCCTGGCACTTCAGCATTTGGAAGTTGGGAGATGAAGAGAAAGCAGCAAACAGGATGAGAGAGCGATCAAAAAGAAAAGACAATAAATGTCCACCAACAGATGATTGGATAAAGATGTGGAACATATGTATTATACAGTGGGATACCAGTCATAAGAATGAAATAATGCCCTTTTCAGCAACATGGATGGACCTAGAGATTATTGTACTAGGTGAAGTCAGTCAGAGAAAGACATATGATGTCACTTATACATGGAATCTAAAAAAAATGATACAAATGAACTTATTTACAAAACAGAAACAGACTCACAGACATAGAAGACAAATTTATGATTACCAGAGTGGGGAGGAATAAATTAAGAGTTTGGGATTAGCAGATACACACTGTGTGTGTTAGGTGCTCAGTTGTGTCTGACTTTTTGCAATCCCATGGACTGTAGCCTGCCAGGCTCCTCTGTCCATGGAATTCTCCAGGCAAGAATTGTGGAGTGGGGCGCCATTCCCTTCTCCAGGAGATCTTCCTGACCCAGGGATCAAACCTGGGTCCCCTGCATCACAGGCAGATTCTTTACTGTCTGAGCCAGCAGGAATACACACTGCTATATGTAAAGTAGATGGACAACAAGGACCTACTGTACAGCACAGAGAACTATATTCAATAACCTATAGTAGAAAAGAATCTGAAAAAGAATATATAAAAAACGGAATCACTTTTCTGCAACACAACACTGTAAATCAACTATACTTCAATAAAGAGTTGTTTGGGAAAAAAAGAGAAGACGTAAGAGGTGAGTGGGGTATTGCGGGAACCAAGGAAGCAAGTGTTTCGAGAAAGTGACCATCCTGTCAAGTGCTGCTGCTGAGGACTGAGACGCGACCACTGGGCTCAGCCACGTGGGGTCATCTGTGACCCGGGTAGTTCTGGTAGAGAGATGGGGACAAAACGTGACTGGGTGGGCTCGTGTGAGAAAAGTAACGGAACAACTGGAGATCATGAACAGAAGCAACTCTACTACTTAAGACAGAAGGAATAACAGTACATGGCTATGCTGATGGGAAATAAATAGAGGGAAACTGGCAATGCAGTAGAGAGAGGAGTTTTGCAGCAGCCAAGACCTTGAGAGGAGATGGATCCAGTGTGCAAGCGGAGGGAGCGCTCTTGGCTGAGAGCATCAGCATGTCATCCATCTCGCTGGGGAGGAAGCACAGTGTACGGGGCCAGATGCAGTGGGGAGGGTAGCTCTGGTGCTGGGAACTCGTGGAAGTTCTAATTCTTTCCATGTTCTTAGTGAAGTAGGAAGTGAGGTGAAGCTCGGGGGAGAGAGTAAAACTAGGGAGAGGAGAGGTTGAAAGTTTGCGGAGAAATCCAGTGGTGAATTTTGCTTGAATTTCTATGAGGTGGAGGACAAGTTCTTTCTTCAGTAGTCAGAGCACAAGACATGCAAAGCCTGGAATGAGCTAACCCAGACTTAGGTTCATAGTAAGATCCGTGTTTACAGAAGTAGGGGAAGAAGGGGTGCAAAGGACTCCAAGATGCCTGCTGAGGGACAGGAGGCACCCCATCCTCTCCATCGGGTGGCAACTGAGGCCACCAGTCATTCACCGTGTTGGCCAGTGCAGGACCCCAGTGTGAGGTCTGTCGGTGCCTCCAGAAAGCAACAGAGGAACAGCCTTCCCTCCATTTTGCTCCCTTCAAATGGAAGACAGAATGGAGCAGGTCAAGCAGCAACCCCCCACCTNTAGTGGCTCATGGGGTTCAGGCAGCACGGCATGGGGAACCCGGGAGAAGTGCCTGTCACTGAATCTGCAAAGAACTCAGCCTTCCCCCTTCCTTCCTGTCCATTTGCTCTGGTTACTTTTTTGTTACAGCAGCGCTGTCTCCTAGATGGTGCAGGGGAGATGAAGTACTCCTCTGTTGACACTGGGTGGCCGTGGCAGTGAGGTGAGCTGGGGACTGCTATGAAGAAGGAGAGAAGAAGCCTGTTCTGACGCTTCTACATTCCAAGGCGCTCCATGCAAAGGCAACGTTTCTCAATCATGGTCCCCAGACCAGCAGTGTCAGCTTCTCCTGGAATATTGTTAGAAATGCAAACTCTTGGGCCACGTGTGAAACCTACTACATCAGAGCATCTAAGGGAGGGGCCCAGCAAGCTGTGTTTTAAGCAGGTCATTTTCTGATGCCAATGGAAGTTTGAAAAACACCACTTGAAGGCAGCCTGGAAAAGTTTCTATCTGCTCCTATCCAGTAGTGCCACCTATTGGGCAAGCTCTCCAGATGCTGAGTGGTTAATACAAACCCTGGGGAATTTCATTTTTCTATAGTTAAACAACTTTACAAACCCAAAACAAAGGCAACCTTCTCATGACTCTTCGCATTATGCAAATACTAACTTTATATGGCTGTAATGAATATATCGAGACTCTTATATTTTGGTTTTCTCCATAAAACATTTTGCACCCACTTTCCATGTATTAGATCAACAGAACACAAAGTCATTATTTTTATTGTTAAATTCCATTATAACAAAATTACACAGTCACAGTGACTACATTTTTCAAAGTAAACTGGACACATGGTCTCACTGAATATAAACAAACAGATAGAGACAAATGTGGCCTAATATTTAGAATTACTACCATCCCAGGAAATTGTAGAATTTGTTATCATATTACAAATCAGTCCATTGTTCCACAGTTTAATTTTTAATTAATTAATTTATTTAGCTGTGCCAGGTCTTAGTTGCAGCATGTGGGATCTTTGATCTTTGTGTGGCATGTGGAAGCTTACTTGTAGCATGTGGGATCTAGTTTCCTGATCAGGGATCAGATCTGGGCCTCCTACACTGCAAGTGCAGAGTCTTAGCTCTGGACCACCAGGGAAGTCCTGTTCCATGGTTTTAGATGTCTGCGCTATTTTCAGTTTTCAGTAGTTAAAAATAATAAAGCCGTAAGGACCTTTGTATAATAAACCACAGTTTTCATAAGTTATTTCTTTGAGATTAAAAAAATCTCTAAAGTAAAACTTCCAGCCCAAAGGTCTGATAATATCACAGCATTATTTAAAATAAGTTAACAACAACAAAAATAAAAATAATCCAAATGTATTAACAAAAGAATCAGGAAGTTATGGTAGAGTCATCATGGGTGTTATTCTGCAGCCATCATCAATGATATTTACAGCAAGATTTAAAACAACATACTATCAGAGAACTGTGTCAAGGTTGTGGCTTCCCAGCATCTTTGGAACACCTTTCCTGAGTTGGTCCTGCCTCCATAGCAGAAGCCAGAAAACTTGCTTTGTCAGCTTCTCTTGCAGACAGGTCAGGCAGAATTACACGTGATTTAGGGTTCTTCCATCAGACATGCCAAAGTAAGACTCTGACTCAAAAGTGAGCAATATCAAGAAGCAGAAAACACCTGGAACCCACTTTCTGGTGAGGGTCGCACTGGCTTCCAGCATGGAGAGGTCCTGGTATCCAGTCCTCAGCACCTCAGACAGAAGACTCTGGGTCTATGTCTAGCAGTTTTCACCATGTAGTGTGGCTTGACCATTATTCCTGGGGGAGTAGCCTTTAAGCCCAATACTCTGGCCCTCTCAGAGATCTGTGAACTATCTAATTTTCTTTAACAAATTCCCTTTCTGCTTGTGTATTTGTTCTAGTATGTTTTTTAATATTTATTTTTATTTGGCTGCACTGGGTGTTAGATGTGACATGTGGGATCTTTTTAGTTGTGTCCTGCGAACTCTCAGTTGCAGCATCTGGGATCTAGTTTGGGGCATGTGGGATCTAGTTCCCTGACCAGGCATGGAACCCAGACCCCTGCATGGGGAATGCGGAGTCTTAGGCACTGGACCACAAAACATCCCCAAACTTAGTGGATTATGTGGCTTAAAGTAGGGTTTCTCAACCTTAGCACAACTGACATTTGGGCCAGATAATTCTTTGGGGGGGATGTCTTGTGTCCTGTAGGATGTTTAGGAGCATCTGGTCTCTACCCACTAGATGCCAGGAATAGCCCTCCACCAAGTTGTGACAACCAAAAATGTCTCTAGCCAGTCTCAAATGTCCCTTGGGAGCAAAATCTCCTCCAGTTGAGAACAGCAAATATTGGAGAATGTCTTGAACTGAGAGGTTCTGACTTGGGGTGTCTTATGTAGTTACACCCAAATGGTGGTCAGAACTGCAGGCTGGCTGGGAATCTTTCTCATGTAGTCTCAGGATCTCTCCACATGGTCTCTTCGGACTAGTTTGGTGTCACCTCACAGCATGGTGACAGCAGGTTAGCTGAACTGCTTCTGTGGAAGCTCGGGGCTCCAAGAAGGTGTCCCAAACAAGTGGGCACAGGCGCACCTCAGAGATATTGGGGGTTCAGTTCCAGACCACCACAATAAAATAAATATTGCAATAAAGTGAGTCACACAATTTTTTTGGTTTCCCAATAGCATATAAAAGTTATGTGCACACTATACTGTAGTCTACTAAGTGTGTAATGGCATGTCTAAAAAACAGTGTGCATAGCGTGGATTCATGTCAATGTATGACAAAGCCAATAGAGTATTGTAAAGTAAAATTTAAAAAAA
>SJYV01029406.1:9297-25122 GCA_006410875.1 Neotragus pygmaeus
GCTGGATGGCATCACGGACTCGATGGACATGAGTCTGAGTGAATTCCAGGAGTTGGTGATGGACAGGGAGGCCTGGCATGCTGCGATTCATGGGGTCACAAAGAGTTGGACACGACTGAGCGAGTGAACTGAACTGAACTGATGGCTGATTCATGTTGAGGATTAACAGAGAACAGCAAAATTCTATAAAGCAACTATCTTTCAACTAAAAAAATATAAATTTTTAAAGAAAGGAATAAAATAATGCCATTTGCAGCAACATGGATATACCAAGAGACTATCATACTAAGTGAATTAAGCCAGGCAAAGGCAAATGTATGATATTGCTTATATGTGGAATCTAAAAAAAGATACAAAATTATGTTATTCATAAAACAGAAAGAGAATCACAAACATAGAAAACAAACTTATGGTTCCCATAGGGGAAAGGGAGGAAGGATAAATTAAGAAGTTGGGATTAAGCTGTACATACTATTATATGTAAAATAGATAATCAACAAGGACCTACTGTATAGCACAAGGAACTATATTCAATATTTTGTAAAAAAAAAAAACTCTGGAAAGGAATACGTGCACACACGTGCACACACGCACACACACACACACACACACATATATTTATACACACACACATCTTGGGATCTCTGCGTTGTATACTTGAAACTAACATGACATTATAAAGCAACTATGTTTCAATAAAAAATAGACTAAAAACAAAAATTAATAATAAATATTAAAAAAGAATAGAAACTCCTAACCCACTTTCATACAGAAGAATGATGCACACCTGACTTCTGCCCTGTTGAGATCACAATTAAGCTCCTTCCAGTGAATGAAGATAGAGAAGTAAAGGGAACTACGCTGGAGCAAACACTAATCTGTGAATACCCTAGTCCAATGGAGATCTATCCTTTCCATATTTTCTTGCTCTTCTTTTCCTGTCTCATCTTTTTTTCCCATATCCTTCTGATACACTAATTGTGTAGGCAGTGGCATATTTCTATGTGGCATATCTCTATAATTAAAAACAATTTTGAGAGCTCACAACACACAGAGACACAGACATTACATAATTATAGTAAATCTATCTATAATGCTTACTGTGCATCATAGCCACACGTACGCTTCTAAGCACTTTTACAAAATTAACTGTTAATCTATTAAATAATGATGAATAAAGCTTAATTTCCTTCTTTTTTAAGATAAAAAGTAAATTTTAATGGAAATTGTAATATTTTCTTCTCACACTCCTTTGAAGCATCTTGCACATTTGGGTTCTGTGCATCCCCTACCTTTGAGAACACTGACTAAATCCACTCATTTGGAACCAAGTGATAACCAACCTTGTGCTGTTTACTGAGTGCCTGTCATATGCCAGGCACCTCTTTATCACAGATAGGAAACAGATTCAGAAAAGGATTACGTGACTTGCTATTAATAATTTTCTGGTGCAAGCATGATCACATCGATAGTAAATAATAGAGTTGAAACTTAACTCTAGTCATCCAATTCTCTTTTACCCAAGTTTCCCATTTCAGAAATGACACTTTCTGAAGTCAATTAAGGTTATCTTAGCAGAGTGGTTGGAGACAGCAATGGAACCCCACTCCAGTACTCTTGCCTGGAAAATCCCATAGACAGAGGAGGAGCCTGGTAGGTTGCAGTCCATGGGGTCGCACAGAGTCGGACACGGCTGAGTGACTTCATTTTCACTTTTCACTTTCATGCA
This sequence comes from Neotragus pygmaeus, assembly GCA_006410875.1. Taxonomy (NCBI): domain Eukaryota; kingdom Metazoa; phylum Chordata; class Mammalia; order Artiodactyla; family Bovidae; genus Neotragus; species Neotragus pygmaeus. The sequence continues at coordinate 11,027 of SJYV01029406.1, forward strand.
TTGGAGAAGGAAATGGCAACCCACTCCAGTGTTCTTGCCTGGAGAATCTCAGGGCTGGGGGAGTCTGTTGGGCTGTCATCTATGGGATCACAAAGAGTCAGACACGAATGAAGTGACTTAGCAGCAGCAGCAGCAGCAGAGAAGTGAGGTATGTTTGTTGGATGGGAGGTGGTGGGAGGATGTGGGACAGTGTTGCAGTTATTCTCTTGGTCACTCTCTTAGGAGGTAGAAGCTCCAGATCCCCTGAGAGAGTCACAAATACCAACTAGAGGAGAAAGGCATCTTATCCCCTTCTTCCTGAAGTTGACATCCCTATCTTCTTTCCAGGATGGCATCATAGGGACAGACAGCTTCTCCTATCACACACTGCCTCTTCTTCCCCCTTTTTCCCTGCTAACACATATCATCTTTCACCAGCCTCTTCAGTTCAGAGCTATTCCTTGCAATTCACTAATGAAATTCCCGTTTCTTTTGTAATTGTATTTTAACATGGTTCATGCTCTGATACCAAGCTTAAATCAAATTCTTTGCAGAAAGACTACCACAGGGTGACAAGCTCCTTTCTGCTAGTCTCATTACTGAAATATTTATTCAGGGCTTCTTGGATGATATGACTGGCTGTCTCTGAGTGCTGCAATGACTTACTATACTACAATCAAAGGATTTAACTTCCTCTGTGGTCTCCTTACTTTGGTTCCCTACCTGGGGTTCTCCCTTATTTTGGATGCACAGCTGTGGTGAGGTGAGGGGCTTCTCTTGGGTGGAGAGGACCTTGAAGCCTAGGGCATAGATCATTGAAGGAGCCTTCATGCCTGGGTTCTACAGCTTGTCCAGATCCTGACTGACTGTTTTTCTCATTAGGGCACCTTCTCTCTCCAATGGCAGCTAAATATAAAATGAATAATAAAGCTCTCAGAGAGTGGAGGGCATGATGAGAGCTTCAATTGTCTTGGGGACCCTAGTAAGGGACCCATATCCAGGATATTTTATGAATTTTTCTTCAACAGATATATGCTGGACGCATCAGGGACCCCAAACAGGAAAACAGGGTCATGAGAATGAAATCAAGATAAAGAGACAAGAATGATCTGGAGATGACACAAGAAATATACATCTACACTATGAATGCTATGTATAAAACAGATGACTGATGAGAGCGTACTGTATAGCACCAAGAACTCTAACTTACTGTGTTGACGTGAGTGGGAAAGAAGTCTGAAAGCGGGGGTATGTATAAATTCATGATGCTGTACAGCAGAAACTAACACAACCTTGTAAAGCCACTATACTCCAATAAAAATTAAAAAGAAAAAAAAAGAAACACAAAATTATGGACAGAGACTTTCCTATGGGTATTTGTAATGGAGTAAAATATTACTCAGGAGATGAGCTTAGTAGGTATGGAAGTGGATTTTTGTTGTTGTTGTTGTTGTTGTTCCAGAATTGGCAACTGGGACTCAAAGAAGGTGATATGGAAGAACTTGTCCATATATTCTAAGAGTTGGAGACAATTACAGCCATATACCTCTTAAGGTTTAACAAAAGGCTTAATATTTGTCCTTGCTCAAATATTACATGTTAGTGAACAATTTGAGCTCAACAACATATAAACATCAGATCAGTGTTTTTCTGATCATCTTTAAGTCTACTGTTTAGTCTCCCTTAGGTGGCACATTTAGAAAAGAATCCTCCTGGCAATGCAGGAGATATAAGAGAAGCAGGTTTGAGTCCTGGGTTGGAAAGATCCCCTGGAGTAGGAAATGGCAACCCACTCCAGTATTCTTGCCTGGAGAATTCCATGGACAGAGGAGCCTGGTGGGCTATAGTCCATGGGGTCAGAAAGAGTCGGACAGGACAGAACAGGCACATGCACACGTGTGTGCACTGACCTCTTAAGCAAATCCCATAGTGGTCCAGACATCTTCAGTTATTAAAAAGCTCAGATCAGTTCAATTTAAGATGCTCATCTCCTCTCTTCCCCTTTTTCCAACTCAGGTTTGATCTTTGGCCTCAATAACTAGAGGAGACAGGTCTTATTCTCTCTTCCTATCCTAGTTCCAGCTTAATTGGGATTGAGAAATGAGAGNGACAGGACAGAACAGGCACATGCACACGTGTGTGCACTGACCTCTTAAGCAAATCCCATAGTGGTCCAGACATCTTCAGTTATTAAAAAGCTCAGATCAGTTCAATTTAAGATGCTCATCTCCTCTCTCCCCCTTTTTCCAACTCAGGTTTGATCTTTGGCCTCAATAACTAGAGGAGACAGGTCTTATTCTCTCTTCCTATCCTAGTTCCAGCTTAATTGGGATTGAGAAATGAGAGGCAGGAATAAAAGAGGGCAAATATCATCCTAGGTTGTTGGACATTGTATATAGAATGACCTTGGAGTCAGTGAGTATAGGAAAAGATCAAGCCATGGACAGATCCAAATTCAATTGAAGATCCAATTCAATTAAACCATCTGATTAACTTCTACAAACACAAGAATTTTGTGGCCTAAAAGATAGGAAAAAACCACACAGAAATGGATATGAATATTTTAAGGGCCGAGTAAATACAAATTTAGCTAGGTGAAGGAGCAGGTAGGTGGAAGCTTCAGATTTCTATGANCCAATTCAATTAAACCATCTGATTAACTTCTACAAACACAAGAATTTTGTGGCCTAAAAGATAGGAAAAAACCACACAGAAATGGATATGAATATTTTAAGGGCCGAGTAAATACAAATTTAGCTAGGTGAAGGAGCAGATAGGTGGAAGCTTCAGATTTCTATGAATGACCTGGTACCTGGATAGTGTAGGCTCAGTGGGTTATGTATCCTTGTCCCTAAACTGATTGTCTTTCAGTCTTAACTATTGAGAAGGTATCCTTCAAAGTTGTTGGATGACCAAATAATTTTAGTAATGTGAAGGTACTTTTGTAGTCCCAAGATTTAGAATTATGTACACTAATGTTTGGGCTTCCCAAGTGGTGCTAGCGGTAAAGAATTCACCTGCCAATGCAGGAGACATAGGGGACATGGGTTCGATCCCTGGGTTGGGAAGATCGCCCTGGAAGAGGGCATGACAATGCACTCCAGTATTCTTGTCTGGAAAATCTGATGGACAGAGGAGCCTAGAGGGCTACAGTCCATAGGGTCACAAAGAGTTGGACACGACTGAAGTGATTTAGCACACATACACACTAATGTTTAAATTTATAGTATAATATTTTATAAGGAATCTGTATACATTTATACAAAGGTACTTGCATTTTAAGAGAATTTGACCTATTAGAGTATCTGGTTTATTTGTGATTTTATTTCAAAATGGTAGTTGAGTAATAAAGTTGAACTTGTTAACTTTAAGTAAAAATCTTACTAAGTTTATCTATTTGCATTAGGACTATTAAAAGTCTTACATTTACCTTTTTATAAGTTTAATTTACTAGATTGGTAAGAGTTTTCGAGTACATGGAAAGGTATTTTTTGTTTTTGTTGAATCAGACACCTGAGGAACTTAGGGAAATAAAGTATATTTAATAATTTAATGTATAAATGCAACTTAAAATGTTTGAAGGAATTGAATTAAGTTTGTAAATGACTGTGTTAACTATAGCTTCTTAAAAAGCAATTGTTAATTATGGCTACAACTATAAATAGAATCATAAGATCTGTAGGCTAAACTTAAAAGCTTCAGAAAGAACTGGAGTTTTGAATAAACTGAATATTAACTTCAAACAAAGTAACCTCTGAATAATCTTTTCTCTGCACCCAATTTCCCTTGTCAGCCACCTGTCAGAGGCCTCTTTTAGTTGCTGCTTCTCCTCTGGCTCACAATGACAGTCCACAAAAGTCCTGTGTGTGGCAGGCCTAAAGGCCTCCTTTGGGGTCCCTGCATGAGATTGAGAGTGGATGAGGGGGCCCCCTACTCCAACATGAAACAGTTCTCCAACATGGAACAGTTACCTCTCCTTTAATATCTTCCAAGAATCTTTTGCAATTTCTGGCCGCAAGGGCTACCTTACCTACAGCTCAGCCTTCTTAGTTGGGGGAAAAACAAGATGCCTCAAACCTTGCTCAAAGTTTCTGCAGGATCTGTATGGCTCATAGGAAATTCATGCATCCNTTAATATCTTCCAAGAATCTTTTGCAATTTCTGGCCGCAAGGGCTACCTTACCTACAGCTCAGCCTTCTTAGTTGGGGGAAAAACAAGATGCCTCAAACCTTGCTCAAAGTTTCTGCAGGATCTGTATGGCTCATAGGAAATTCATGCATCCATGCTGTAATCAACAGTGGCAGCAGAGGCTGTTCTACCATCACTTGCCCTAACTTCATATTCATCGCTCTCAGTCTTCTGCTCAGATAGTCTCAGTTGCTAATCAGCAAATCTGTCTCTTACCCAGATGTCCAATTTGGGTATGATATACCATTTTTACCTTTCTACAGGTACCTACAATTTCAACAATTGGTTTCCTTGGGACTTCCTGCATAGTCTGGGGTAGAGAAAACCACCCACAAGCTTATGACTTATTACTTCAACGACTCCATCAATTTCTTTCTGCAATGCCCCGAGTTTTAAACTAGATTTTAGAAAGTGGGTAGGTTCTGTACTGTTGGTTTGTTAGAAAACAGTTTGGCTCCCTCTCAATCAGCCTGAGAGAGGTTTTTGGCTATCCTTGTAGGGCATCTTTACAATAAGCCTTTTTGTCTACAGTCTTGAGATCTGTTAGCCAAGTTCTTGAGCTGCGTGAAACATCCAGTCAGCACCCTATAATTCCATTTATAGCCCCAGCTCTTAGTTCAAGTGAGCGTTATAAATAGGAGATAAGGTGACATGTAAGGTTCCAAATCTGTCTTTTCCATGGATGACTGTCATTCCTTGGAAATCTAGAATGCTCCTATTAAGCATAACTGGAGATATTGCTGCCCACTTAATTACACCACTTAGGTTTTGGGGGCTCTCATGGAGGCACACCTGACGATCGGGCCCAGGATGGAAAGCTGGCTGCCAGAAGATCGTGTTCAGGTTCACTCCAGCAAGATTTATTTTTCAAGTATCCCTGGAATTGCCTTACCACACAGAAGCAAGAGTTGAAACCTGCTGTTGTTACTGAATAATGTTCTCTCCGTTTGCTAAACCAGACCTCACTTGAGTTCACAGTCACAGCTGGATACCTGCCTGTGATGATGTTATGCACAGGGATTCTGAGGAAGTTGCTTTATTTTTANACACACACACACACACACACACACACACACACACACAATGGAGTACTACTCAGCCATAAAAAAGAATGAAATAACACTAATAACAGCAACATGGATGAACCTAGAGATTATCAATTGTACTTACATGAAGTAATTCAGAAAGAGAAAGGGAAATACATATGCTATCTCTTATACATGGAATCTAAAATATAACACAAATGAACTTATTTATGAAACAGAAACAGACTCATGGACTTGGAGAATAGATTTGTGGTTGCCAAGGAGAAGAGAAACGAGGGAGGGATGGACAGGAGGGTTAGCAGATGTAAACTATTATATATAGAATGGATAAACAGCCATGTCCTATTGTATAGCACAGAGAGCTATGCTCAGTACCCTGTGATATACCATATAGTAAAGAATATTTTTAAAATGAATGCAAACTAGTACAGCCACTATGGAGAACAGTGTGGAGATTCCTTACAAAGCTGGAAACAGAACTGCCTATGACCCAGCAATCCCACTGCTGGGCATACACACCAATGAAACCAGAATTGAAAGAGACACATGTATCCCAATGTTCATCACAGCACTGTTTTTAATAGCCAGAACATGGAAGCAACCTAGATGTCCATCAGCAGATGAATGGATAAGCAAGCTGTGGTACATATACACAATGGAGTATTACTCAGCCATTAAAAAGAATACATTTGAATCAGTTCTAGTGAGGTGGATAAAACTGGAGCCTCTTATACAGAGTGAAGTAAACCAGAAAGAAAAACACCAATACAGTATACTAATGCATATATATATAGAATTTAGAAAGATGGTAATGATAACCCTGTATGCGAGACAGCAAAAGAGACATAGATGTATAGAACAGTCTTTTGGACTCTTGGGGAGGGAGAGGGTGGGATGATTTGGGAGAATGGCATTGAAACATGTGTAACAAACCGCCAGTCCAGGTTCAATGCAGGATACAGGATGCTTGGGGCTGGTGCACTGGGATGACCCAGAANTCACCAAAATCTAATTTACCAACATTTTCCTCCCAAAGCTGTCTTAAGTAGAAGCTCTCTTTCTCCATAGAAAGACGAAATCCTGTGGTGAGGTCCCACATGAATTGCTGGTGAATTCGAAAGATTCAACCTATCTTCAGTTCTGGGTGCATTTAATAAATATCCGTCAACAACATAAGACAGGAAGGCAGACCTTTAAATATGCTGTTTTATGGAAAGACAAAAGTCTAGGATATTAGGTTGTTTTGAAGAGGGAAATGGCAACCCACTCCAATATTGTTGCCTGGAGAATCCTGTGGACGGAGGAGCCTGGTGGGCTGCTGTCTATGAGGTCACACGGAGTCAGACATGACTGAAGCGACATAGCATGCATGCGTGCATTGGAGAAGGAAATGGCAACCCACTCCAGTGTTCTTGCCTGGAGAATCCCAGGAACGGAGGAGCCTGGTGGGCTGCTCTCTATGGGGTCCCACAAGAGTCAGACAGGACTGAAGCAACTTAGCAGCAGCAGCAGGTTGTTTAGCTCATTTAAAACAATTCTTTCTCTAATATTTCATGTAAGTAAGCTGAGAGTTTTGTAAAGTTCATTCATTCAAGTGCNTCTCTATGGGGTCCCACAAAAGTCAGACAGGACTGAAGCGACTTAGCAGCAGCAGCAGGTTGTTTAGCTCATTTAAAACAATTCTTTCTCTAATATTTCATGTAAGTAAGCTGAGAGTTTTGTAAAGTTCATTCATTCAAGTGCAATCTCAAGTCATTGAAGCTAATTTGTCACTTTCACTTAAGTCCTTTCATCATGTTTAGGAACAGGAGTTAAGAAATGTGAGCCAATAGCTTGTTGAAATTCAAGAGAGCTTCTGTGAGTTGTGTTTGGATCTACAACAGTCAAGAGCCATTGTTGAGGCTGACATTATTAGTAAAATCTTCACAGGATGATCAGAAAGACTTGAATGGACACAGGGATGGGAACTGGATTCAAGAGAGTGCTAAGAACTTTTAGATAGTAAGCAGTGTTGAGCATGGTGATTGTTTAACCAGGGAGAAACTTACTGTTACTCCTGATAAGAAATATGATAACTCGATGCATGATGCTTGTGTTGATATGTGAGCAGGGTAGAATGGTGCAGTCTCTGAACCTGGACTCCTAGATTCTTCTTTTTTTTTTTATTGAGATAAAATTGACATATAATACTGTATAAGTTGAAGATATACAAAATGTTGATTGGATATTTATATATTTGCAAATGATCATCACCAGAGCATTAGCTAACACTTCTATCATATCACATAATTGTTAAGTCAATTTTTGTGGTGAGAAGAATTAAGATCTTGTCTCTTAGCAACTTTGAAGTTTATAGTACAGTTTTGTTAACTATAATTTCTATGCTGTGCATTAGATCCCCACGATGGACTGCTAGATTTGAATCCTGGCCCTTCCTCTTAGTAGCTGTGTGATTTTGGACAAATCTCTTAACCTCTCAACCTCAATTTCCTTATTTGTAAACTGTAGATAGCCTTTTAGAGTTGTTGGGAAGATTTAATATGCTAATGCATACAAAAGTACTTACGACAATGCCTGGCACACAGTAAACAATATGCAAATATGTAGTTGTTATTATTGTTAAAGATAGTTTTTAAAAAATCACTGTGGTTGTTTTTGTTTAGTTGCTAAGTCTGACTCTTCTGTGACCCCCGTAGACTGTACCTGCCAGGCTCCTCTGCTTATGGAATTTCCCAGGCAAGAATACTGGAGTGGATTGCCATTCCTTTCTCCGGGGGATCTCCCAACACAGGGATTGAATCCATATATCGTGCAGGAGCAATTCTTTACCATTGAGTCACCAGAGAAGCCCATCTCTGCACTATTGCCTTTGAAAATCTCTAGCAGTGGCATGGATCCTGATCTACTGAGTATTTTGGAATAGTCCATCTGATAATGCTAGACATCCATTTTAACTTATGGTCCTAATGGCCAGTGCTGCTCTGGGATTTTAGACGTTTGGAGCTTCTCTTCAATGAGGCTTGAAAGTGAGACTTAGAGACAAACACTTCTCAAATAGATTCAATTACTCAAGGCTATGGCACCCTCTAGTGTATGCTGAATGTTGATGTTTTCAAGTTCTCAGCATCTCAGAAAATCTGAGCCACCAGAATCAGAAATCTCTTGGTGCTGGGAAAATCAGCAGCTCATGGGTGCTGGGAAAATCAGGCACCCATGGATGGAGTTGACCTCTCATCCTGGACTCTTCACCGTTAGCAACCGCAATGGCTGATGAGAGCCTCTCATCCATGATAGCCTTTGTTCTCTCAAGTCCTTTCGCTGTGTTGTTGGCAATGTGGGCGAGGGACACCATGATCATGAGTCAGCCTATGAAGGACATGCTGATAGGCAAATTCCAGACAAATGCTGCAACTAAACAAAGTCCAGACATTGATCTAGTAAAGATGTAAATGCATTTAAGTGGGAAACATGAGTGAGGATCAGTCCCTAGGTGTTTAGAAAGGAAGAGACCAAGGGAAGTGCTTCTCTTTCAGGACAAGATAAAAGGTTACACACAGGAGGCAACATTTCAGAAGCTGTTTGGATGACTGAACAGAGGATCTTTTGCTCTAGAGTGGGTGGAATTGGGGAAGGCAGAGCCTGAGGTGTGGCTGGGCTGAGACAATGCTCTGTGTCTTGCTTTTAAATCATGAACATAGTCTTTCCTGAATACCTTCTTTACTGTGCTGGTCCTCAAGGCCTTAGAGGTGACAGGAAATTGAGAGTGTAGTAGGTGGAAGAGTGAAGACTCCCCTTCTCCTCCTTGCTATGCTAGGATTAATGAATGGAAGAGGCAGAATGACTGAGCACGGGCACATCTGCCTGAGCAGAGTTCTTGAGTGAGGGCCTGGATCCCTTCTGGCTTGGACACTTTCCCTGGATGGTTTCCTTCTTGTGAATGGGATGTGGTTCCCTCCCCTACATGCACCCAGGTACGAGGTGCAGTGACTTCTGCTTTATCTGGCCATCTTGACTGAGGATGGTGTTGTCAGTAAGTCCACCCTTCCATATTTACTGCCGTTTGGACAGTACTCATTAAAACTATGAGAAAAACTGTGTGTATGTGTGTTAGGAGAAGATGAATGTCAAAGCTTACCGTATAACATCAGTTCTAAAATGTAGAGGGTTTTATTCACATTTTCCCAACTCTGAAATTGCGATGCTTCTTACATTTAACATTGCGTTTCATAATTGCTGATATTTTTATTTCTTTAGTAGTATATAAATTAATAATAAAATTGAAATTATCTTATAATCATTGGTATCCTGATGATTATAATTGATGAAATGTGGTAGCAATGAAGTCTTGTTTTTCACCTAAGCCCAGCCCCCTTCCAGAATTCTGCTTTTCCCAAGACCACCTCAAAACTTCCAAATGCGAAATTTAATCTTCTGATTTATTGCATCTCAGATCAAAGGCATTGGTTTTTTTTTTTTAATTTTATTTTATTTTACTTTACAATACTGTATTGGTTTTGCCACACATTGACATGAATCCACCACAGGTGTATACGAGCTCCCAATCCTGAACCCCCCTCCCACCTCCCACCCCATATCATCTCTCTGGATCATCCCCGTGCACCAGCCCCAAGCATCCTGTATCCTGTATCGAACGTAGACTGGCGCTTCGTTTCTTACATGATAGTATAGATGTTTCAATGCCATTTTCCCAAATCGTCCCATGCTCTCCCTCTCCCTCAGAGTCCAACAGTTCGTTCTATACATCTGTGTCTCTTTTGCTGTCTCGCATGCAGGGTCATCTAATGGATGTCATTGTGATCTGTGCAGGCCACCCCTCCAGGGGACACATTGGTCAACAGCTCTCAGATGAAGAGAACTTCCTGAGACTTAATCCCTATCCTGGGTCCAGGCTTCATCCAATGGCTTGTTGGTATGGAGATATGAAGGTGTAGACTGTTCCCTTAACTGGGAATAATTCTGAAAGGCCATCCAACTCCAGAGCCTCCTATAAGATTGACTGAGCTCTTTGGTACTGCTTTGCAGTTCAACTTTTCTCTTTGCCCATTTGTGCTTCCTTTACTCACTTACAGGTGCTAATTCCAAGAGTATTTCCCTGTATCCTCAGCTCTGTAACAGAGCCTGCTTTTCACGGAACCAACCTGTTGGTATCAGGGGAAGCTCAACAGACTCTAATACGGGGTTTTGAGACTGGATCTCCTGCAGATGGGCCATCAGTGAGTTGCTGGTGGCCCACAGCCTTCACCTGAGTCCCTCTTGAAGACTTACCTTCAGCTGATTAACATGAGGTCAGACTTGCCCAGGATTAATGTGAGGTCAGACTGCTGCCAGTGACTGCTCAATGTCAGGTAAGTGCCTAGCCCCTTTTATGCATGTATTTGTGCTTTAATAAATAGTTAAAATATACATTATTTCTAGGATGTTCACACCTTAAAGAAGCAAGGTGGAAGCTGAATTATGCTCAGCATCATTGCCAAAAGAAGAGATCTGAGAAGCTGATATATTGGGAGTGGGGCCAAGGGCAGGGGAAATCCCACAAAAGAGAATTATAAAGTTTAGAGGCAAGATTTTGGATGTCACTGAACTTTGTTCCAATTCCTCAGGCCTCCTTGGGTTTCTCTAGGCCCTAGAACACTAAGCAAAGGTTTGATTTTGGCAGCTATCATTGACATACGCAAACAGGCTAAAAGCTTTCCCCTGGCTTTCCCAAATGTGTTAACAAAGCTGACTTAAGAGCAGCAATTCATTTTTTACCAACTTTATAAAACTTGATTGTGTGTATGATGTTAAAGATGACAGCATGTTGAAGAGCCAAGATACTAGGCTTGGGTGTGAGTTGGAGAGAGAAGAGGTACCTAGAGAAAGCACTCCATAGAGCATTCTACTGCGGTAAATTCTCTCTCCCCTTCTTATCATTGTCTTCATCCTCGTGAGAAGCCTATGTCATATATCTTAGCTTTTGTTCCATCAAGGACTGGTTGCTGTTCTTCCTTACCATCTTCAAGATTCCTGGTTTCTCCAACCTAAAAAGTGACACATATAGGACAGCAATTATCAGTGGTCAAAGTCGAAGTGTCAACCTTTTGAAATGTTTCAGTCCCCTCTGCAGGGGCTTTGCATCAACTCAGAGATTCTGCAATTTCCCTCCTGCATCCAGAACTGGTCTGGGCATCACCTGAACTTTCATTTATGCTATCTTCATGGATATTGACCATCTCACAAATTTATTTCTAAAAAGTGTATCTCTAAGAAAACTTCCAGCACATTTTTTAGGATCCAAGTATAAGGCCAGGAAATGATAGGTTCGTGCCCTCTTTTTGAGCCCAGGTCCTAGAGGCACCTACTTCTATGTGAAAATCAGAACGAAGTATATTATTAGGGGGCTCTATGATCTCCCTCATGGAGAAGGAAATGGCAACCCACTCCAGTGTTCTTGCCTGGAGAATCCCAGGGATGGGGGAGCCTGGTGGGCTGCCATCTATAGGGTCACACAGAGTTGGACACGACTGAAGCAACTTAGCTTAGCTTAGCTTATGATCTCCCTTGCTTTCACAAGAGCAGCCATCAGAATCCTTAAAGTTCACTTTGAAAGTGGTTAACTCACTAGAACATATTTCTAACAAAGAGCTCAAGATTATATTTGTTAAAGAAGAAAAATAAAATGGTAGAAAGTTCCTTTTCTATATGAAGTCATTGTCTCAAATGCATCTGACTGAGAAAAATATCACACAAATGCTGTCATACCATCATACCTGCAATATTCCTTCCAAAGCACTCTTATCACTTATCTTAAGGTTAATCACCCAATCCCACCACTGAATTCCTATGATATCCATCATGACTTCTGTGTTTCTCTTCCATGAAAGGCCAGGAAAGAGACATTGTGGGGTGGGAGGTGGGAGGGGGATTCAGGATTGGGAGCTCGTGTACACCTGTGGTGGATTCATGTCGATGTAAGGCAAAGCCAATAGAGTATTTTAAAGTAAAATAAAGTAAATAAATAAATAAAAATAAAATTAAAACAAACAAACAGACTTGATGCTTTGAGTTTGATTCCATGAGTGGAAATTTTCTTGGTCTTTCATTCAAGTATTTTTAAACCAGTGTTGTAAACAGAATTATTTACTACAGTCTAGACAAGATATAACAGTGGCAATATAGTGGCAAAAGCACATTTTAGGCATCAGGAAGCTTGGGTCTTGTTCTGGATCTTCTTTTCATGAGTAATGTGATCTTCAATCTTCACTCCATTAGACCTTAGCTTTCCCCCTCTGGGGTGGCTGGGGAAACAACCTCTTTCTACCCTACCTCACATATTTTTGAGAATTTCATGAGCATGTTAACGTGATTTATAAACTAGAAAGCTCTAACCAAATGAAGAGAGACTGTTAATATGTTGATACTTGTCCCACCGGCCCCTCGTTCCTTCACTATCATTTTTGCCTCCATCGCGTCTTAGGGAGAAAAATTGATTATGCCTAAGAGGGAAAGGGAACACTGGAAAATCCTACTCTTAATATTTTTGCCATTTTTACATTCAAGGTCATTCATCAACGTGAAATTTTGAACTTTAAACAGGATAGTCCCAGGAGAAAGGAAATGTTTCTTTTGTCTTTAATTCTGCTTGTTAGAGAGCAGACTTCCACATAACAACGGAAATTCAGGACTCCATATTCTCAGAATTGTATTTTTCCCTAAACAGCCTAAACATTCATTAACACAGGCCTCCTGGTCTCCATGATCGGGAAGACTCAGAATGAGGCTTATGTTATGTAATTGCTAAATGATAGTCTCTGAAACTTCTAGGGCCATGAATTCCTTATGTTTCAGAATACTACATGCTATCATGATGTTACATTTATTTTAATGTCCCAGAGATGCACTAACAGTGCAGCAAATCAACCCCATTTTTCTGCTTGCCTGAAGTTCTAAGAGGCAATTTGAACCACGTTTGTTGTATGTAATTATTTTGTGATTCAGTTTGCAGAACTGAAACAATTATTAGGTATGTAGGTAATATATAAAGCTTAAAAAGAGATTTTGACTTTTTTTTTTTTAAACACATACATACCCATTTGGTCACTAGTAGAAGGAGGAATATTTACCTGATTCTGCTTGACTACTTCTTTTGGCTTCAGGAGAGTAAATAAGAAAAGAGACAGGATATTCTACATATATGTCCCTCAGGAGCAAAAACTCATTGTAGAGATAGATGCTCACTTTGGTTATTAGGACTTGTAAGGATTTTACCGACTGAAGACTATACTTGACTTTCCAAAGACTTAGATAAACTGAAATCCGTTCCAGAACAGCCTCTGATAAAGGCTGCCTTCAGAAATGATTGAATCTTTCAGTAGCTTCTCTTGCCGAGATAGTGGAGTAAACAGATAAAAGTATCCTGGATCAGTGAGTGCTCACATTAAAAAAATCTTGTTGTTGTTGAAGGATAGTTGATTTACATGTAGAAAGCAATGGCACAACACTCCAGTACTCATGCCTGGAAAATCTCGGGATTGGAGGAGCCTGGAAGGCTGCAGTCCACGGGGTCGCTAAGGGTCAGACACGACTGAGTGACTTCACTTTCATGTATTAGAGAAGGAAATGGCAACCTGCCAAGGTCCAGCCCCGGTGGATCCAGGGAATTCAAAGCGGGGATGGAGTCGGCGATTAAAGAGGAATAATTAGAAATTTAAAGGGAGATTAGGGGAGAATACTGTAGTGAAAAAATAGAGGAGAAAAGAGGCTGATATTCCTTGGTTTACATGAAAAGCTAATAAAGTCTCAAGACAAGAGACTTGCTCTGTTCACCTAGGCCACTGGTGCCTGCTTGAATAGCAGAGAGTGCCCTGCCTTGGGCTCCCTCT
>SJYV01029409.1:7686-22561 GCA_006410875.1 Neotragus pygmaeus
GGCTGTGTGCCGCAATCGCCCTTCACTGTGTTTCGGGCAGTGTGCAACGGGCGCCCTTCACCAAGTTCTGGGCTGTGTGCCGCGGTTGCCCTGTGCCGAGGTCCGGGCTGTGTGCCACGGTTCCCTGCTCTGAAGTCCACTCTGTGTGCCACAGTCGCCCTGCACCGAGGTCCGGCCTGTGTGCCTCGGTAGCCTTGAACCTTGTTCCAGGCTGTGTGCCACGGTAGACTTGTGCCGAGGTCCGGACTCTCTGCTGCGGTCACCCTTCACTGATAATCGGGCTGTGTGCCGCGGTCACACGGCGCCGAGGTTCAGGCTGTGTGACATATTAACCTGGCACCGAGGTCCGGGCTGTGTGCTGCAGACACCATCTCCCCAGGTCCGGGCTGTGTGCCGCGGTCTCCCTGTGCCGTGGTCCGGCCTGTTTTACGCCCTCGGCTTGCAACCTGTTCCCAGCTCTGTGACACGGTTCATCTTTGCCAAGGTCCGGACTGTGTGTCGCGGTAGCCTGCTTCAGAAATCCGGGCTGTGTGCTTTAGTCGCCCTGAGCCGATGTCCAGCCTGTGTGCCACAGTGGCCCTGCACCGAGCTCCGGCCTAAGTTCCGCTGTCGCCCTGTGCTGAGGTCCAGTCTGAGTGCCACGGTCACCGTGCTCCGAGGTCCGGACTGTGTTCCGCGGTCGGCTAGTGATCAGTTCCAGGCTGTATGCTGCGGTTGCCCTTCACTGAGTTTTGGGCTGTGTGCCTTGGTCGCCCTTCGCGGAGGTCCCGGCTGTGTGCTTTGCTCACCCTGCGACAAAGTCCAGCCTTTTTGCCGTAGTCACCCTGCGCCAAAGTCCGTGCTGTGTTCCGCAGTTGGCTAGTGATGAGTTCCATGCTGTGTGCTGCGGTCGCCCTTCACTGAGGTTCGGGCTGTGTTCCACGGTCGCCCTGTGCCGATATCCGGCCTGTGTTCTGTGGTTGCCCTGTGCTGAGGTCCGTGCTGTGTTCCGTGGTTGACTATCGACGAGTTCTAAGCTCTGTGCCACAGCTCACCTGCACAGATTTCCAGGCTGTGTGCCGCAGTCAGCCTTCAGTGAGGTTCGGGCTGTGTGCTGTGGGCAACCTGCGCCGAGCTCTTGGCTGTGTGCTGTTGTAGCCTTGCTCTGAGGTCCAGGCTGTGTTTCTCAGTCACCCTGCGCTGGTGTCCGTGCTGTGTGCTGCGGTCACCATCTCCTGAGGTCCATGATGTGTACCAGGTCACCCTGTGCCGAGGGCCATGCTCTGTGCCTCGGTCGCTATTCACTGAGGTTCGAGCTGTGTGCCACAGTCGCCCTGATTCGAGGTCCGGGCTTTTTGCCCCGGTCGCCCTGAGCTGAAATCCGACCTGTGTTCTGTGGTCGCCCTGCCCCAAGGTCTGGCCTGTGTGCCACGGTCGCCCTGCACCAAGATCCAGCCAATGTACTGCTGTCGCCCTGAGCTGAGGTCCGGCCTGTGTGCTACCTTCACCCTGAGACGAGGTCCGGGCTGTGTTCTGCAGTTGGCTAGCGACCAGTTCTGGGCTGTGTGCAGCTGTCGCCCTGCACAGATTTCTGAGTTGCATGCTGTGGTCACCCTTCACTTAGGTTAGTGCAGTGTGCCATGATTGCCCTGCACCAAAGTCCGGCTGTGTTCCCCGGTGTGTTGGTGACGAGTTTCAGGCTGTGTGCCACAGTCGCCATTCACTGACATTCGGGCTGTGTGCTTTGGTCACCCCGCACAGAGGTCTGGCCTGTGTGCCACGGTCGCCAAGTGCCGAGGCTGGGCTGTGTTCCGCGGTTGGCTAGTGACGAGTTCCAAGGTCTGTGCCACGGTCGCCCTGCACAGATTTCTGGGCTGTGTTCCTCGGCTCCCTTCACTGAAGTTCAGGCTGTGTGCCACAGTCGCCCTGTGCCGATGTCCGGTCTGTGTGCCACGGTAGACTTGGACCGAGTTCCGGGCTGTGTGCCACGGTAGCCTTGTGCCGAGGACCAGGTTGTGTGCTGCGGTCGCCCTTCATTGATGACCGGGCTATGTGCCGTGGTTGCACTGCACTGAGGTTCAGGCTGTGTGCCATCGTAGTCTTGCACCAAGGTCAGGGCTGTGTGCCACAGGTGCCCTGAGCTGATGTCCAGTCTGTGTGCCATGGTCGCCATCTCCCAAGGTTGGTGCTGTGTTCCAGGGACGCCCTGCACCAAGATCTGTACTGTGTGCCTTGGTCACTCTTCACTGTGATTCGTGCTGTGTGCTGCGGTCACCCTGCGCCGAGTTCCAGGCTGCGTTCTGCCCTCAGCTTGCAACAAGTTCTGGCTCTGTGCCGCATTCCCTCTGTGCCGAGGTCCAGGCAGTGTGCCACAGTCACCTTGTTCCGAGGTCCGGGCTGTGTGCCGAGGTAGTCTTCTGCAGAGGTCCAGGCTGTGTGCCGCGATCGCCCTGTTCCGATGTCTGGGCTGTGTACCGCGTTTGCCATCTCTTCACGTCCAGGCTGAGTGTCGCGGTCGCCCTGTGCTGAGGTCCGGCCTGTGTTCGGCCCTCGGCTTGCGACCTGTTCTCAGCTCTGTGCTGCAGTTCCTCGTTGCCATGGTCCGGGCTGTCGTGGTAGCCTTTTCCAGAGGTCCGGGCTGTGTACCGCCATTGGATGGAGATGAGTTCCGTCCTGTTTGCCATGATCACCCTGCGCTGAGGTCCAGGCTGTGATCCACGGTCAGCTAGCGACAAGTTACGAGCTCTGTATCCCAGTCGCCCTGCACAGAATTCCGGGCTGTGTGCCGCCATCTCCCTTCACTGAGGTTCGGGCTGTGTGCCGCGGTCACCCTGTGCCGAGGTCTGGTCTGTGTGCCATGGGAGCCTTGAACTGAGTTCCGTGCTGTGTGCCACGGTAGCCTTGCGCCGAGCTCCGGGCTGTGTTCCGCAGTTGCCCTGTGCCAATGTCCAAGCAGTGTGCCATGGTCGCCATCTTCTGAGGTCCATGCTTTGTCCCAGGCTTGCCCTGCACCGAGGTCCGTGCTTTGTGCCTCGGTCGCTCTTCACTGTGGTTCGGGCTGTGTGCCGCAGTCGCCCTCTGACGAGTCCAGGCTGTGTTCTGCCCTCAGCTTGTGACGAGTTCTGGGCTCTTGGCCTCCTCTCTGTGCCGAGGTCCGGGCTGTGTGCCACGGTTGCCCTGTTCCGAGGGCCAGGCTGTATGCCGAGGTAGCCCTCTGCAGAGGTCTGGGCTGTGTGCCACGGTCGCCCTGTGCCGAGGTCCGGTCTGTGTGCCACAGTAGCCTTGAACCTAGATCCGGGCTGTGTGCCGTGGTAGCCTTGCGTGGAGGTCCAGATTGTGTGCCGCAGTTGCCCTGCGCCGATGTCCGGTTGTGTGCCATGGTAGCCTTGAACCGAGTTCCGGGCTGTGTGCCGCAGTAGCCTTGTGCCGAGGTCCAGGCTGTGTGCTGCAGTAGCCCTCCGCCGATGTCCGGTCTCTTTTCCACGGTAGTCTTGATCCGAGTTCTGCACTGTGTGCCACAACAGCCTTGTGGCGAGGTCAAGGCTGTGTGCTGCAGTTGCCCTGTGCCGATGTCCAGTCAGTGTACCACGGTATCCTTGAAACAAGTTCCGGGTTGTGTGCCACGGTAGCTTTGTGATGAGGACCGAGCTGTGTGCTGCGTTCACCCTATATTGAGGACAGGACTATGTGCCGCGGTCGCACTGCACCAAGGTTCGGGCTGTGTGCCATGTTAGCCTTGCACCAAAGTTCAGGCTTTGTGCCATCGTAGCATTGCACCATGGTCCAGGCTGTGTGCCGCAGTTGCCCTGAGCCGTGTCCGGTCTGTGTGCCACGGTCGCCATCTACCGACGTCGGTGCTGTGTGCCAGGGTCGCCCTGCACCGAGGTCCGTGCTGTGTGCTTCGGTCACTCTTCACTGTGGTTAGGGCTGTATGCTGAGGTCGCCCTGTGCCCAGGTCCGGCCTGTGTTCTGTCCTCGGCTTGCAAACTGTTCTCAGCTCTGTGCCGCAGTTCCTCATTGCCACGGTCCAGGCTGTGTGTTGTGTTAGCCATTTCCAGAGGTCCGGGCTGTGTACCTCCATCAGCTGGAGATGAGTTCAGTCCTGTTTGCCATGATCACCATGCCCCGAGGTCCAAGTTGTGATCCACGGTCGGCTAGTGACAAGTTCCGAGCTCTGTATCCCAGTCGCCCTGCACAGAATTCCGGGCTGTGTGCCGTCATCTCCCTTCACTGAGGTTCGTGCTGTGTGCCACGGTCGTCTTGTGCCGAGTTGTGGTCTGTGTGCCACAGTAGCCTTGAACCGAATTCCATGCTGTGTGCCGCGGTAGCCTTGCACTGAGCTCCAGGCTGTGTTCCGCAGTTGCCCTGCGCCGATGTCTGGTCTGTGTGCCATGGTCGCCATCTTCTGAAGTCCGTGCTTTGTCCCAGGGTCACCCTGCACCAAGGTCCGTGCTGTGTGCCTCGGTCGCTCTTCACTGTGGTTCAGGCTGTGTGCCGCTGTCGCCCTCTGATGAGTCCAAGCTGTGTTCCGCCCTCGGCTTGTGACGAGTTCCGGGCTCTTTGCCTCCTCTCTGTGCCAAGGTCTGGGCTGTGTGCCACGGTTGTCCTGTTCTGAGGGCCAGGCTGTGTGCCAAGGTAGCCTTCTGCAGAGGTCCGGGCTGTGTGCCGTGGTCGCCCTGTGCCGAGGTCCGGTCTGTGTGCCACAATAGCCTTGAACCTAGATCCGGGCTGTGTGCCATGGTAGCCTTGTGCGGAGGTCCAGATTGTGTGCCGCAGTTGCCCTGTGCCGATGTCCAGTTGTGTGCCACGGTAGCCTTGAACCGAGTTCCGGGCTGTGTGCCACAGTAGCCTTGTGCCGAGGTCCAGGCTGTGTGCTGCAGTAGCCCTGTGCTGATATCTGGTTTGTGTTCCATGGTAGCCTTGTTCCTTGTTCCAGCCTGTGTTCCTCCCTCGGCTTGCGACCTGTTCCCGGCTCCTTGCCGCTGTTTCTCTTTGCCAAATTCCGGGCTGTGAGCTGCTGTAGCTTGCTCCAGAGGTCCGGGATGTGTTCCGCGGTCGCCATGAGTCGAGGTCCGGCCTGTTTTCCTCGGTCACCCTGAGCCAATGTACGGCCTTTGTGCCACAGTTGCCCTGCGCCGAGGTCCCGACTAAGTTCCAATGTCGCACTGTGAAGATGGCCGGCCTGAGTGCCACAGTCACCCTGCTCCAAGGTCCGTACTGTGTTACACGGTCAGCTAGTGACGAGTTCCAGGTTGTGTGATGCGGTCGCCCTTCACTGAGTTTCTGGCTGTGTGCCGCGGTAGCCTTCTGCAGCAGTCTGGGCTTTATGCCGTGGTCGCCCTGCACCGATTTCTGGGCTGTGTTCCACGATCAGCTAGTGATGGGTTCTGAGCTCTTTAACCCATTCGCCCTGCACAGATTTCCGGGCTCTGTGCCGTGGTCTCCCTTCACTGAGGTTCGGGCTTTGGGCTGCGGATGCCCTGTGCCGAGGTCGGGTCTGTGTGCCATGGTAGCCTTGAATTAATTTCCGGGCTGTGTGCCTGGGTAGTCTTGTGCCGAGTTCTGGGCTGTGTTCTGCGGTTGGCTGCCGACGATTTCTGAGCTGTGTGCCACAGGCGCCCTTCACTGAGGTTCGGCATGTGTGCCGCGGTCACCCTGCATCGAAGTCCGGCCTGTGTGCCGCGGTCGCCCTGCGCCGAAGTCCGTGCTGTGTTTTGCGGTTGGCTAGTGACGAGTTCCATGCTGTGTGCCGCGGTTGCCCTTCACTGAGTTTCGCGCTGTGTGCCACAGTCGCCTTGCACCAAGTTCCGGGCTCTGTGCCACGGTCACCTTCGTTCGAGTTCCATGCTGTGTGCCAGGGTTGCCCTGCATCGAAATCTGGGATGTGTGCTGCGGTCCCCTTCACTGAGTTTGGAGCTGTGTGCCGTGGTCACCCTTCACTGATGTTCAGGCTGTTTTCAGCGGTCTCCCTGCTCGATGTCCTTGATGTGTGCTGCGGTCGCCCTGTGCCTCGGTCCGGCCTGTTTTCCGCTGTCGCCCTGTGCCAAAATCGGTCTGTGTTCCGCAGTCGGCTAGAAACGAGTTACTGGATGTGTGCCACGGTCGCCCTTCATTATGTTTCGGGCAGTGTGCCACGGTCGCCCTTTGCCAAGGTCCGGGTGTTTGCTGTGGTCGCCCTGCGACAAGGTCCGGCCTGTTTGCCGTGGTCGCCCTGCGCTGAGGTCCAGGCTGTGTTCCGTAGTTGGCTAGTGACAAGTTACGGGCTCTGTGCCACAGGCTCCCTGTACAGATTTCTGAGCTGTGTTCTGCGGTCGCCCTGCACTGAGATTTGGGCTGTGTCCCACAGTTGCCCGCGCCGAGCTCTGGCCTGTGTGCTGTGGTTGCCCTGTGCCGAGGTCCGTGCTGTGTTCCGTGTTTGGCTAGCGAAGAGTTCTGAGCTCTGTGTCACGGTTGCCCTGCACAGATTTCCGGGCTGTGTGCTGCAGTCAGCCTTCACTGAGTTTCGGACTGTGTGCCGTTGGCAACCTGCGCCGAGGTCCGTGCTGTGTGTTGCAGTAGCCAGGCTCTGAATTCCGGGCTGTGTTTCACAGTCACCCTGCGCTGCTGTCCAGGATGTGTGCTGGGGTTGCCATCTGCTGAAGTCTGTGATGTTTGCCAGCGTTGCCCTGTGCCGAGTGCCATGCTGTGTGCCTCGGTTGCTCTTCACTGAGGTTCGGGCTGTGTGCCGCGGTCACCCTGAGCCGAGGTCCGCGCTCTTGTCCCGGTCGCCCAGAGCTGAAATCCGGCCTGTGTTCCCCGGTCACCCTGCCTTGAGGTCCGGCTTGTGTTCCGCTGTCGCTCTGCCCTGAGATCCGGCCTGTGTGCCACTTTCACCCTGCGCCAAGGTCCGGGCTGTGTTCCGTGGTCGGTTAGCAACGAGTTCCGGGCTGTGTGACGTGGTCGACCTTCACTCAGTTTCGGGCTGTGTGCCTCGGTTGCCCTTCACCGAAGTCCGGGCTGTGTCCCGTGGTAGTCCTGCGACGAGGACCGGCCTGTTTTCCAAGGTCGCCCTGCGCTGAGGTCCTGGCTGTGTTTCACAGTCAACTAGTGATGAATTCCAGGCTCGGTGCCGCTGTCGCCCTTCACAGATTTCTGGAATGCATGCTGCGGTCGCCCTTCACTGAGGTTCAGGCTGTGTGCCATGGTAGCCCGGCGACAAGGTCCGGGCAGTGTTCCTCTGTCTGCTGGCAACAAGTTCTGGGCTGTGGGCCACAGTCGCCCTTCACTGAAGTTCGGGCTGTGTGCGGCACAGAGGTCCGGCCTGTGTGCCGCAGTCACCCAGTGCGGAGGTCCAGGCTGTGTTCCGCGGTTTGCTAGTGACGAGTTCGAAGCTCTGTGCCATGGTGGCCCTGCACAGATTTTTGGGCTGTGTGCCATGGTCGGCCTTCACTGAGGCTCGGGTTGTGTGCCGCAGTCGCCCTGCGCCGAGGTCCAGCCTGTATGCCATGGTCACCCTATGCCGAGGTCCGAGCTGTGTTCCGCCGTCTGCTGAAGATGAGTTCCGTCCTGTTTGCCATGGTCGCCATGCGCTGAGATCCGGGCTGTGTTCCACGGTCGCCCTTCGCTGAGGTCCGGGCTGTGTGCCATGGTCGCCCTGCGATGAGGTCCAGCCTGTTGGCCGTGGTAACCCTACGCTGAGGTTTGGGCTCTGCTCTGCGATCGGCTAGAAACGAGTTCCGGGGTCTGTGCCGCAGTCACCCTGCACAGATTTCTGGGCTGTGTGCTGCAGTCGTCCTTCAATGAGTTCAGGCTTTGTGCCGCGTACGCCCTATGCCGAGGTCTGGGTTGTGTGCCGCGGTAGCCTTGTGCCAAGATCCGGGTTGTGTGCTGCATTAGCCCCGCGCCGAAGTCCAGGCTGTGTTCCGAGGTCGGCTAGCGATGAGTTCCAGGCTCTGTGCCGTGGTCACCCTGCAGAGATTTCTGGGCTCTGTGCTGCGGTCACCCTTCAATGAGGTTTGGGCTGTGTGCCGTGGTCGCCCAGCGCCGAGGTCCGGGCTGTGTTCCGTGGTCAGCTGGCCATGAGTCCCGGGCTCTGTGCCACGGTTGCCCTGCACAGATTTCTGGGCTTTGTGGCGTGGTCGCCCTTCACTGAGGTCCGGCCTGTGTGCCCCTGTCGCACTGCACAGATTTCCAGGCTTTGTGCCACGGTCGTCCTTCACTGAGGTTCAGGCTGTGTTCCGCGGTCACCCTGCACCGAGGTCCTGCCTGTGTGCCCCTGTTGCCCTGCGCTGAGGTCCCGCCTGTGTGCGACGGTCACCCTGTGCCGAGGTGCTGGTTGTGTTCAGCAGTTGGCTAGCGAAGTGTTCCTGGCTGTTTGCCGTGGTCGCCCTTCACTCAGTTTCATGCTGTGTGCCATGGTCTCCCTTCGCCAAGGTCTGGCTTGTTTGCCGTGGTCGCCCTGCACCGAATTCTGGGCTGTGTTCCGTGGTCGGGTAGCGATGACTTCCGGGCTCTGTGCCGCGGTCGCCCTGCACAGATTTTTAGGCTGTGTGCTGCAGTCGCCCTTCACTGAGGATCGGGGTGTGTGACGCGGTTGCCCTGCACCACGGTCCAGGCTGTGTGCCGTGGTCACACCGTGTCAGGGCCAGGCTGTGTGATGCAGTCGCCCTGCGCTGAGGTCCGGGCTGTTTTCTGTGGTCGGCTAGTGACGAG
This sequence comes from Neotragus pygmaeus, assembly GCA_006410875.1. Lineage (NCBI taxonomy): Eukaryota > Metazoa > Chordata > Mammalia > Artiodactyla > Bovidae > Neotragus > Neotragus pygmaeus. Next base: position 16,357 of record SJYV01029409.1, read on the forward strand.
TTCCAGGCTCTGTGCTGCGGTTACAGTCGATGAGATCCTGGGTATGTGCCGCAATTGCCATCTGCAGACACCCGTGCTGTGTGCCAGGGTCACCTTGCATCGAGGTCTGGCTGTGTGCTGTGGTTGCCCTGCGATGAGGTTCAGCCTGTTCTTCGTGGTCACCCTGCGCCAAGGTCCAGGCTGTGTGCCGCAGTTGTTCTGCACCGAGGTCCAGGCTGTGTGCCGCGGTCACACTGTGAGGAGGGCCTGGGTGTGTGTCGCAGTGAACATCTGCCGATGTCTGTGCTGTGTGTCAGGGTCACCTTGCATTGAGGTCCGGGATGTGTGCCTCGATTGACCTTCTCTGAGGTTCGGGATGTGTGCCGTGGTCGCCCTGCATCCAAGTCCAGCCTGTGTGCCACGATCACCCTGCGCTGAAGTATGGGCTGTGTCCCGCGGTCGGCTAGTGATGAGTTCTGTGCTGTGTGCCGTGGTCACCTTTCACTGAGATTTGGGCTGTGTGCTGCAGGCACCTGTGCCAAGTTCCGGGTTGTGTGCCACGGTCGCCTTCAGTCGAGGTCCGTGCTGTGTGCCAGGTTGGTCCTCCGTCGAGGTCCGAGATGTGTGCTTCAGTCGCTCTTGACTGAGTTTCAGGTTGTGTGCTGTGGTCACCCTTCACTGAGGTTCAGGCTGCATGCCGTGGTTGCCCTGCTCGATGTCACTGATGTGTGCTGCAGTCACCCTGTGCCTTGGTCCGGCATGTGTTCCAAGGTTGCCCTGTGCCAAAATCCGGGCTGTGTTCCGCGGTCGGCTAGTGATGAATTACTGGCTGTGTGCCGCGGTCACCCTTCACTGTTTCAGGCAGTGTGCTACGGTCACCTTTCACTGATGTCCGGAATGTGTGCCACGGTCACCCTAAGCCGATGTCCAACCTGTGTGCCGCAGTCACATTGCAACGAGATCCTGGATGTGTGCCGCAGTGAATATCTGCCGAGATCCATGCTGTGTTCCAGGAGCGCCTTGCCTTAAGGTCCGGGATGTGTGCCACGTTTGCCCTTCACTGAGATTTGGTATGTGTGCCGTGGTCACTCTGCATCGAAGTCTGGCCTGGGTGCTGCGGTCGATCAGTGCAAATGTCCGGGCTGTGTTCCACAGTTGGCTAGCAACGAGTTCCAAGCTCTGTGCCATGGTTTCCCTGCACAGATTTTTAGGCTGTGTGCCACGGTCGCCCTTCACTGAGGTTCAGGCTGTGTGCCGAAGTTGCCCTGACCCTAGATCCAAGCTCTGTGCCGCAGTACCCTGCGCCGAGGTCTGGCCTGTGTGCCGTGGTCGCCTGTACAGATGTCCAGGCTGTCTTCAGCCATCGGCTGGAGACGATTTCCATCCTGTTTGGCATGGTCACTCTGCGCAGAGATCTGGGCTGTGTTCCGTGGTCAGCTAGCGACAAGTTCCGAGCTCTGTACCCCAGTCACCCTGCACAGATTTCCAGGCTGTGTGCTGCCATCTGCCTTCACTGAGGTCCGGGCTGTGTGCCACAGTTGCCCTGCACCGAAGTCCGGTCTGTGTGCCACTGTCGCCATTTTCCAAGGTCCGTGCTATGTGCCAAGGTTGCCCTGCACCGAGGTCCATACTGTGTGCCTTGGTCGCTCTTCACTTAGGTCTGGCCTGTGTGCTGCTGTCGCCCTGTGCTGAGGTACGGACTGTGTGCCACCTTCACCCTGAGCCTAGGTCCGGGCTGTGTTCCATGGTCGGCTATTGACGAGTTCCGTGCTGTGTGATGCGGTCGCCCTTCAGTGAATTTCGGGCTGTGTGCCTCGGTTGCCCTGTGCCGAGGTCTGGTCTGTTTGCCATGGTAGCCCTGTGCCGAGGTCCGGGTTCTGTACTGCGGTCACCCTTCAATGAGGATTGGGTTGTGTTACACAGTCGCACTGTGTCAAGTTTCGGGCTGTGTGCCATGTTAGCCTTGCGACGAAGTCCGGACTGTGTTTTGCAGTCAGCTGCTGACGAGTTCCGGACTGTGTGCTGCAGTCGCCCTTCACTGAGGTCCGGGCTGTATTCCTCGGTCGCCCTGAGCCGATGTCCGGCCTGTGTGCCACAGTCGACCTGCGCTGAGGTCCGGCCTAAGTGCCGCTGTCGCCCTGTGCAGAGGTCTGTCCTGAGTGCCACGGTCACCCTGCTCTGAGGTCCGTATTGTTATGTGGTCGGGTAGCGACGAGTTCCAGGTTGTGTGATGCGTTCGCCCTTCACTGAGTTTTGGGCTGTGTGCTGCGGTAGCCTTCTGCAGAGGTCCAGGCTGTGTGCCGTGGTCGCCCTGTGCCGAGTTCCGGGCTGTGTTCCACGGTCTGCTAGCGACGAGTTCCGAGCGCTGTACCCCGGTCGCCCTGCACAGATTTCCGGGCTGTGTGCCGCGGTCTTCCTTCACTGAGGTTAGGGCTTTGTGCCGCGGTCGCCCTGTGCTGAGGTCCAGTCTGTATGCCACGGAAGCCTTGAAATGAGTTCCGGGCTGTGTGCCGTGGTAGCCTTGTGCCGAGGTCCGGGATGTGTGCCGTGTTTGCACTTCACTGAGGTTCAGCATGTGTGCCACGGTCGCCCTGCATCGAAGTCCGTCCTGTGTGCTGTGGTCGCCCTGCACTGAAATCCGTGCTGTGTTTCGCGGTCGGCTAGTGACGAGTTCCATGCTGTGTGCCACAGTTGCCCTTCACAAAGGTTAGGGCTGTGTGCCGTGGTCACCCTGCGCCAAGTTCCAGGCTGTGTGCCACAGTCACCTTCGATCGAGGTCCGTGCTGTGTGCCAGGGTTGCCCTGCATCGAGGTCCAAGATGTGTGCTGTGGTCACCCCTCACTGATTTTCAAGCTGTGTGCTGCGGTCACCCTTCACTGAGGTTCAGGCTGTTTTCAGCGGTCTCCCTGCTCGATGTCCTTGACGTGTGCCGAGGTTGCCCTGTGCCGAAATCGGGCTGTCTTCCCCAGTCAGCTAGAAACGAGTTACTGGATGTGTGCCGCTGTCGCCCTTCACTGTGTTTCGGGCAGTGTGCCACGGTGATCCTTCGCCAAAGTCCGGGCTGTGTGCCATGGTCGCCCTGCAAAAAGGTCCGGCCTGTTTGCCGTGGTCGCCGCATGCCGAGGTCCAGGTTGTTTTCCGTGGTCGGCTAGTGATGACTTATGGTCTCTGTGTGGCGGGCTCCCTATACAGATTTCTGAGCTGTGTTCTGCGGTCGCCCTGCACCGAGTTCTGGGCTGTGTTTCACGGTCGGCTGGCGACGAGTTCCGGGTTGTGTCCTGTGGTCGCCCTTTACTGAGGTTCGGGCTGTGTTCCCGGTTGCCTTGCACCGAGCTCCGGCCTGTGTGCTGCGGCCGCCCTGTGCCTAGGTCCGTGCTGTCCTCTGCGGTTGGCTAGCGACAAATTCTGAGGTCTGTGCCACAGTCGCCCTGCACAGATTTCTGGGCTGTGTGCCGCGGTCAGCCTTCACTGAGTTTCGGGCTGTGTGCCGTGGGCAACCTGCGCCGAGGTCCAGGCTGTGTGCTGCAGTCGCCATCTCCTGAGGTCCGTGATGTGTGCCGAGGTCACCCTGTGACGAGGGTCATGCTGTGTGGCTCGGTCGCTCTTAACTGAGATTCGGGCTGTGTGCCGCGGTCACCTTGAGCCGAGGTCCGGGCTCNAGGCTGTGTGCTGCAGTCGCCATCTCCTGAGGTCCGTGATGTGTGCCGAGGTCACCCTGTGACGAGGGTCATGCTGTGTGGCTCGGTCGCTCTTAACTGAGATTCGGGCTGTGTGCCGCGGTCACCTTGAGCCGAGGTCCGGGCTCTTGCCCCAGTCGCCCTGAGCTGAAATCCGGCCTGTGTTCCACGGTCCCCCTGCCCCGAGGTCCGGCCTGTGTGTCACGGTCACATTGCACCAAGGCCCGGCCTCTGTTCTGCGGTCGCCCTGCCCTGAGGTCCAGCCTGTGTGCCACCTTCACCCTGCGCCGAGGACCGAGATGTGTTCCACGGTCTGCTATTGACGAGTTCCGAGCTGTGTGATGCGGTCGCCCTTCACTGAGTTTCGGGCTGTGTGCCTCAGTTGCCCTTCGCCGAGGTCTGGGATGTGTGCCGTGGTAGCCCTGTGACAAGGTCCGGCCTGTTTTCTGTGGTCACCCTGCTCCTATGTCCTGGCTGTGTTTCGCAGTCGACTAGCAACGAGTTCCAGGCTCTGTGCCACTTTCACCCTGCACAGATTTCTGTGCTGTGTGCTGCAGTCGCTCTTCACTGAGGTTCGGGCTGTGTGCCACGGTAGCCCTGCACCNGCTGTGTTTCGCAGTCGACTAGCAACGAGTTCCAGGCTCTGTGCCACTTTCACCCTGCACAGATTTCTGTGCTGTGTGCTGCAGTCGCTCTTCACTGAGGTTCGGGCTGTGTGCCACGGTAGCCCTGCACCAATGTCCGGGCGGTGTTGGTCGGTCATCTGGCGACGAGTTCCGGGCTGTGTACCACAGTCACCCTTCACTGAAGTTCGGGCTGTGTACGGCCCATAGGTCCAGCCTGTGTGCAGTGGTCACCCAGTGTGAAGGTCCGAGCTGTTTTCCACAGTTGGCTAAAGAAGAGTTCCAAGCTCTGCCATGGTGGCCATGCACAGATTTTTGAGCTGTGTGCCGTGGTCGCCCTTCACTGAGGTTCAGTCTGTGTCCCGTGGTCGCCCTGAGCAGAGGTCCATGCTGTGTGCCGCGTCAACCCTCTGCCGAGGTCCGGCCTGTGTGCCGTGGTCACCTTGTGCCGAGGTCTGGGCTGTGTTCCGTCGTCGGCTCGAGACAAGTTCCGTCCTGTTTCCCATGTTCGCCCTGCGCAGAGGTCTTGGCTGTGTTCCACGGTCGGCTAGTGACAAGTTCAGAGCTCTGTACCCTGGTCGCCCTTCACAGATTTTCAGGCTGTGTGCAGCGCTCACCCCGCGCAGACATCCGGCTTGTGTTCCACGTTCGCCCAGTGTTGAGGTCCGGGGTTTGTTCCGCGGTTGGCTAGTTACGAGTTCCAAGCTCTGTGCCACGGTGGCCCTGCATAGATTTGTTTGCTGTGTCCCACGGTTGCCCTTCACTGAGGTTCAGGCTGTGTGCCGCAGTCACCCTGTGCCAAGGTCTGGTCTGTGTGCCATGGTAGCTTTGACCTGAGTTCCGGGCTATGAGCCATGGTAGCCTTGCGCCAAGGTTTGTGCTGTGTGACGCAGTTGCCCTGTGCCGATATCTGGTCTGTGTGCCATTGTCACCATTTCTTGAGGTCAGTGCTGTGTGCCTCGGTCGCTGTTCACGGTGGCACGGGCTGTGTGCCGCGGTCACCCTGCACCGAGTCCCGGCTGTTTTCTGACCTCGGCTTGCGATGAGTTCCGGGCTCTGTGCTGCGTTCCCTCTGTGCCGAGTTCCGGGCTGTGTGCCACAGTCGCCCTGTTTCGAGGTCCGGGCTGTGTGCCGAGGTAGCCTTCTGCAGAGGTCCGGGCTGTGTGCCGTGGTCACCCTGTGCTGAGGTCCGGCCTGTGTTCCGCCCTCGGCTTGCGACCCGTTCCCACCTCTGTGCCACGGTTCCTCTTTGCCAAGGTCTGGGCTGTGTGCCGCGGTAGCCTTCTCAAAATGTCCGGGCTGTGTACCTTGGTCCCCTGTGCTGAGGTACAGGCTGTATGCCGTGGTCGNGTTCCCACCTCTGTGCCACGGTTCCTCTTTGCCAAGGTCTGGGCTGTGTGCCGCGGTAGCCTTCTCAAAATGTCCGGGCTGTGTACCTTGGTCCCCTGTGCTGAGGTACAGGCTGTATGCCGTGGTCGCCCTCAGCCGATGTCCGGGCTGTGTTTCGCAGTCGTCCTGGGCTGAGGTCTGGCCTGTGTGCCACGGTGGCCCTGTGCCGAGGTCCGGCTTGTGTGCTGCAGTCGCCCTGTGCCGAGGACCAGCCTAAGTGCCACGGTCACCCTGCTCCGTTGTCCGTGCTGTCTTCTGCGTTTGGCTAGCGACGAGTTCTGGGCTCTGTGATGCAGTAGCCCTTCACTGAGTTTCGGGATGTGTGCCTTGGTCACCTTCGCCAAGGTCCGGGCTGTGTGCCGTGGTCGCCCTGCGACGAGGAGTGGCCTGTCTTCCGTGGTCGCCCTGCGCCGAGGTCCTGGCTGTGTTTCGCAATCGACTAGCGATGAATTCCAGGCTCTGTGCCAATGTCGTCCTGCACAGATTTTGGGCTGTGTGCTGTGGTCGCCCTTCACTGATTTTCGGGTTGTGTGCAAC
>SJYV01029410.1:0-13619 GCA_006410875.1 Neotragus pygmaeus
GTGACAGCTGATCATCATAAAACAATTAGGCTCACATATTTTCAAACAAAGATTTTTTAAAAGCCTTAGTAAACTATTATAAATGTAAAAATTAAATATTATGCCTAATATAATGAAGAAGATAGTATAATAGTAGCATAATTAAAACTGTTTTAATATATTTAAAGATTGTAATGCAATTATAGTAGGTTTCTCTGGAGGAGAAATATTCCCAATAGATATCAATAAATGCATTTAGGGAAATTCTATGCTTTGTTTAAGCTCTGCAAAAAAAGAAATTGTTAAGGTATTTCTCAGGAAAGATTTCCATGTTCAAATAAGTATGGGAATACACAGTGGAATGTATGGCATATGGCATATCTCGATTCTTCAGTTTTATTTGGAGCCTGCCTCTTTGGCTTCACTAGCCAACCAGGTAACCCTTGCCAGACTAATCTAGTACTGAGGGCATCAGTGATCATTTCAGTGGCAAGCACAAGACCTAAATGGGTCTTGTTATAGCACTTCTTTACAAGCACGTTACAGATTCACCAGAGAGAATCAAATCTACATGACAGCAGTCCTCTTTATACTGTACAGAGATTCCCTGTAAATTGAAACCAACATACAGAAAGAAATAGCAACATGAGACAATGATAACCTTTGATGAGGCAAATTCTGCTCTTGGATACAGACATTCTGCAGACAATTTCTCCTATGGTCTAACTGATAAATAAATTCTTTCTTTAAAGAAAATTTTGAATGAGGTTTGTATTATTTTCATAAAAACTTTAAAAGTTCTGGGTATTAATTAGAACATATTTCTCTGTCACACAACATCACAGAAACTTTTAAAGGTCAATTTGCATCATGAATCTCCAAGAGTGGTCAAATTTATTTAATCATGGAACTTTTCTTTTTATGAGTAGAATGCACACTAGACACTACTTCATTTCCTAAAACAGGCAAGCTTGCTCTCTAGGTTTTTTTCTCTTCATACTTGCTTTTCTACTCCTTTGCTCAGAGTAAGCCAGTCTCACATATAATCTACTGCATTCTGGAACTAAAACATTCTTGAAAATAGGGTGAAGAAGAAAAAATTGAGCTTAAAAGTGAATTTTGCAAGCACTTGCCTCAGTGACTATCTTGCCTTAATGATTTTTATTTAGCATAGTGTAAGGTTTCAGTTGCCCATTCATGAGGTAGTATAACATACTACTTCATACCCAAAGGAAAAATACTTCTAAACATAATTGCGAGTATCTGCATTAAAGCATTAGTTGACATTATATTGAAAACTAGAAAAAGATGGCAAAAATGAATGTCATTTTCTATTATGGAAGATACTAATGAGAATATTTGGTTAAAGAAAATAAATAGTCACAAAAACATGAAAAATGTATTAAAAGCAACAAAATTTTCATTTATAGTATATAATATGCCTTGAAATTCTAAAATAATTCCTGGAATTAATTCATAAATAATGACCATGTCAGAAATTGAATAGGTGAAAGGCAAATAGATGATACAAGAAGTGGTATATGTTTGCAATTACAAAATTATTTCTTAAAAGTCTTCAGTTGCAATAGCAACAAAACCCAGACTACACATGAATAAATTAATAATATGTGAGACATATTTTAAAGAATGCTTAATGATCTGCCCTAGGGTCAATAAAAGTGATATATTTAGAAAGAAATGCATAGTATTGGGCTTCCCAGGTTACTCAGTGGTAAAGAAACCTCCTGCCAAGCAGGAGACTTGGTTTCTACCCATGGGTCAGAAAGATCACCTAGATGTGGAAATGGCAACCCACTCCAGTATTTTGCCTGGGAAATCCCATGAACAGAGGGGCTTAGTGGGCTATCGTCCATGGAGTCACAAAGAACCAGACAAGACTGAGCAACTGAGCACATATGCCATATTACTGAATATAATTATATATACATATATGTTCTTATAAATGATATGTATAATCTCATAATTGCAATTGCAAAATAAATTTCAATAGATTATTATTATTATTATTAATTTGAAGCTTGGCTACAATTCTGAGGCTCATCTTCATGACAATAAATGGGTGAAAATAGATAGCATTTATAAACTGAACAGTAATATTTTCCTTTCTGGTTTTACACTACATAATAAACTGTAATATTTAAGCATGTGATTATGGCATGAGAATCAACTGACTGATTGAGAAAGAGACTAGCTAGTGAAAATGCAGTTGTTTGTTCTTCTAAAAACATTAAGGCATGATAAAGATGGCATAAAGAAGTAGTGAAGATAAATGACCCAATCAAAAAATGCGCCAGAAAATTAAACAGTCATTTCTACAAAGAAGGCATAGAGATGGCTAACAAACACATGAAAAGATGCTCAACATCATTCATTATCAGAGAAACGCAAATCAAAACCACAATGAGGTACCATCTCACACAGGTCAGAATGGCTGCTATCCAAAGTCGACAAAAAATAAATGCTGGAGAGGGTGTGGAGAAAAGGGAACCTGCTTACACTGCTGGTGGGAATGCAAACTAGTACAGCCACTATGGAGAACAGTGTGGAGATTCCTTAAAAAACTAGAAATAGAACTGCCTTATGACCCAGTATTCCCACTGCTGGGCATACACACCAAGGAAACAAGAATTGAAAGGGATACGTGTACCCCAAAGTTCGTTGCAGCACTGTTTATAATAGCCAGGACATGGAAGCAACCTAGATGTCCACTGGCGGATGAATGGATAAGAAAGTTGTGGTACATATACACAATGGAATATTACTCAGCCTTTAAAAAGAATACATTTGAATCAGTTCTAATGAGGTGGATGAAACTGGAGCCTATTATACAGAGTGAAGTAAGTCAGAAAGAAATACACCAGTACAGTATGCTGCTGCTGCTGCTCCTAAGTCGCTTCAGTCGTGTCCGACTCTGTGCGATGCCATAGACAGCAGCCCACCAGGCTCCCCCGATCCTGGGATTCTCCAGGCAAGAGCATGGGAGTGGGTTGCCATTTCCTTCTCCAATGCATGAAAGTGAGAAGTGAAAGTGAAGTCGCCCAGTCCTGTCTGACTCTTAGCGACCCCATGGACTGCAGCCTACCAGGGTCCTCCATCCTTGGGATTTTCCAGGCAAGAGTACTGGAGTGGGATGACATTGCCTTAGTAATGCATATATCCGGAATTTAGAAAGATGGTAACGATGACCCTGTATGCAAGACGGCAAAAGAGACACAGATGTATAGAACAGACTTTTGGATTCTGTGGCAGGAGGCGAGGGTGGGATGATTTGAGAGAATAGCATTGAAACATGTATATTATCATATGTGAAACAGATCACCAGTCCAGGTTCAATGCATTAGACAGGGTGCTCAGGGCTGGTGCACTGGGATGACCCTGAGGAATGGGATGGGGAGGGAGGTGAGAGGGGGTTCAGGATGGGGAACATATGTACACCCATGGCTGATTCATGTCAATGTATGGCAAAACCACTACAGTATTGTAAAGTAATTAGCATCCAATTAAAAAAAAGAAGTAGTGAAGAAGAAATGACCTAAACAATAACTGTAATGGCTTGGTTTCTTCAGAAATAGATGCTGGAACAGTGTTTCAGATGAAACTTATTACAAATCAATGTCTATGAAGGCAAGAGAGAGGAAATAGGATGGACAGGGGGGCAGGCGGGGGGAGAAAATCTGTGATGACCTGACCATTCTCAGTCATCTCAGCAGGAAGCTCTGGAGTAAAGACTGCCCACTTTGCTGAGTTTGGCAGAAATCGCCAGGCCTTTATATCAGATGTGTGCTGCTCAGGGAAGAATGGGGTGTTGGTTAAGGGAGTTCCCAGCAACAAATGCAAACTGTGAATCACCTGACAGCAGGGGTCTGTCTGCTGACTTTGATCGCAGCAGCTGAGCAAATTTTTTTTCCCCAAGGGTGAGTTCTGTGTGGTATCCATCTATAGCTAACACTAAATGATTGAAAATTTGACTTGAAAAAACAATAACATCATATTCTCACATCTTCCTTCATATAGATACTAAATTTAAAATGCTTAATAGACAATAAAATTATTAATTAGCAAAGAATGTTGTTGACTCCATTCTTTGGAATCTCAACTGAAATATTTCATTCCAATTTTAGTAAGGGATTACTAGCAATATCTATAAAAATGTAAGAAGTCACAAGGAACCGGATGAATACATAAATGCAAGTCTGGGGGTATCTTCTAACTCCATTTTTAGTAATATAGAAATCTCCTCTGCCACAAATCCAGAAATTCAGCATTTTTGAAGGAAATGAAAACTAGTGAGAGCTCATCCACATATATGCACCCAGTATAAGAGCACCCATATACAGAAATTAGACAGAACGGTAGAAATTGATGGGGATACAATAATAGGAGACTTTAACATCACACTCACATGAGTGAACAGATCTTTGAGACAAAAAATCAATTGGACAATAGTGATGCTAACTGATAAAATAGAACAGTGAGACTTAATTGATATTTTACAGGATGTACATCCCCCCAAAAGCAGAATACATTATTTTCAAGTACACATTCTCTAGGATTAACCACATACTAAGGCATACAACAAGCCTCAATAGATTTAAGAGTAAGGATATTACTTCAAGCATATTTTCTAACCATGGTGGCATAAAACTAGAAATCAATCACAGAAAAAGAAGCAAGAAAAAAATTACATGGAGGTTAAACAACATGATACCCCCCCCCCCAAAGAAAAAAACGGAATCAATAATAAACTCAGAGAAGAAATTTTAAAAAATACTTTGAGGCAAATGATAATGAAAACACAATAGAAAATCTTTGGGATGCAGCAAAAGCAGTTCATAGCCGGAAGTTCACAGTGATTCAGGCCTTCCTTAAGAAACAAAAAGCATCACAAATAAACAATCTAATCCACCACCTAAAAGAATCAGAATAAAGAAGAAAAACAAAAAGTGAAGTCAGCTGATAGAAAGAGATAATAAAGGTCAGAGAGGAAATAAATAAAAGAGATTCAAAAATAGAAAAAAAAATCAATAAAACAAAGAGCTACTTCTTTGAAAGGGTAAACAAAATTGACAATCCTCTGGCCAAGTTCACCAAAAAGAGAGAAAATCTAAATAAACAAAGTAAAAAATAAAAAGCAGAAATAACAACTGACACTGAAGAAATACAAAAATAAAAGAGAATACTTGAATAGACATAGAATCTGTAATAAAACAACACAAAACCTCCCTACAAACAAGTCCAGGATCAGATGGCTGCACAGGCAAATTCTACCAGATGTATAAAGAACTTACACTGATCCTACTCAAACCCACACACATATGGATGATTAATCTTTGACAAAGGAGGCAAGAATATACAATGGAGAAAAGACTATTTCTTCAGTATGTGGTGCTGGAAAAGTTTCCTGCATATAAATCAATGAAGTTGAAACAGACCCTCATATGATATGCAAAAATAAACTCGAGATGACTTAAAGACTTAAATATAAGATAAGACACCATAAAATTCTAGAAGAGAATATAAGCAAAATATCCACTGACACAAATCATACTAATGTTTTCTTAGGTCAGTCTTCCAAGGCAATAGAAATAAAAACAAAAGTTAACAAATGGGACCTAAACAAATTCATAAGCTTTTGCATAGCAAAAGAAACCACTAACAAAACGAAAAGACAACCTACATACTGAGAGAAAACATTTGCAAATGAGGTAATGACAAGGGCTTGATTTCCAAAATGTGTTCAATACAAACAGGTGATATAACTCAAGAACAAAAAATCAACAACCCAATCAAAAAAATGGGCAACAGATCTAAATAGACATTTCTTAAAGAAAACATACAGGTGTCCAATAGGCACATGAAAAGATGTTCATCATAACTAATTATTCAGTTCAGTTCAGTTCAGTCGCTCAGTCGTGTCCGACTCTTTGCGAGATATGCAAATCAAAACAACAGTGAGGTACACTTCACACCAGTCAAAATGTTTATCATTAATTCTACAGATAATAAATTCTAGAGAGGGTGTGTAGAAAAGGGAACACTGCTACACTGTTAGTGAGAATGTAAATTGGTGCAGCTATTATGAAAAACAGTATGGCGTTTACTCAAAAAACTAAAAATAGAGTTGCCATATGATCCAGCAATACCACTACTAGGCATATAAACAGACAAAAACCTATAAGTTCAAAATATACATTTACCCCTATGTTCATAGCAGCACTATTTAGAAATAACCAAGACATGGAAACAATTTTAATTTCCATTGACAGATGAATGGATAAAGAAGACGTAGTATGTATATACAATGCAGCATTACTCAGCCTTTTAAAAAAAATGAAATAATGCCATTTGCAGCAACATGGATGGACCTAGAGTTTATCATACTAAGTGAAGTAAGTCGAGGGGAAAGAAAAATACCATATGATATCACTTACATGTAGACTATGCTGCTGCTGCTGTTGCTGCTGCTGAGTCGCTTCAGTCGTGTCTGACTCTGTGTGACCCCATAGACGGCAGCCCACCAGGCTCCNGATTGGAGTATTTAATCCATTTACATCACAGCTTAAAGGTTTTGTCAAGAATATTAAACAGTCTATAAGTAGCTACAGTATAGTCTACAGAAGTAACTCTTTGCATCCTAACAGGAAAAAATCCCTCTGAATATTTTCAATGGGAAAAAAGTTAAATCCTGAAAAGTGTACAGGGTATAAAACAAGTTGAATAAACGTTAGCACTATAAATATAAAATCTTAGAATGTAAGTGTAAACATGCAAAGTGAAAATGTGAAAATATACACGCATGCATATGTGCCATCATAACACTTGTCTAAGGGTAGCATTTGTTGTTGTTATTGTTTAAAGAATACATTATGACACTGTTAATAGTGATTACCTTTTGAGAGAGGGGCTGGGAAGGAAAAAGGCTTATACTTCTCATGTTACAACATGTGCACTGCTGAATATGCCAAGTAAATTCATGTTATCACTTTTACCTTCACAAATGTGGTCAACTGGGATTATTCGAGTACTGGAATTATGAGCCAATATAATAAATTTCTGCATTAAAGAAAGTTATAGTCTTTTTCTTTAATATTCTTATAAAAAGTTTTTTTTTAATTCAAGTACGTTGATTTATAACATTGTATTAATTTCTGCTGTACAGCAAAGTGACTAAATTATGCACAAATATATTAATACATTCTTTTTTATATTCTTTTTCATTATGGCTTATCCCAGGATATTGAATATTGTTCCCTGTACTGCACAGTAGGATCTTATTATTTATTCATTCTATATATAATAGTTTGAATCTCTCAATCCTAACCCCAAACTCCTAATCCATCCATCTCCATCCCCACCTCCCCCTTGGCAACCACAAATGTATTCTCTATGTCTGTGAGTCTGTTTCTATTTTGTAGATAGGTTCATTTGTGCCATATTTTAGATTCCACATATAAGTGATACCATATGGTATTTGTCTTTATGACTTACTTCACTTAGTACAATAATCTCTAGTTACATTTATTATTCTTAAAATACCCACCAGTGGTACCCTAGCAACTCTCCTCTCAAGCTGCTAAAGCTGGTTAGGTGATGGAACTCCCAGANCATATGGTATTTGTCTTTATGACTTACTTCACTTAGTACAATAATCTCTAGTTACATTTATTATTCTTAAAATACCCACCAGTGGTACCCTAGCAACTCTCCTCTCAAGCTGCTAAAGCTGGTTAGGTGATGGAACTCCCAGAAACCACATGCTTTCTAGAGAGTGTTGTTCATTGTTGACACTCATCTGTTTTATTGTTCTTTTTTTTTTTCATTGTAAAAATTTCATAAAAAATGAAATTTACCATTTAACCATTTTAAGTGTACAGTTCAGTGGCCTTCAGTACATTCACATGATTTGCAACTATTAACACCATCTCCAGAATTTTTCATCTTCCTGAACTGAAACTTTATAACCATTAAATAATAACTCCTCATTTCTCCCTTCCCTTAGCTCCTGTGAAAGTGAAAATCACCCAGTCGTGTCTGACTCTTTGCAACCCCATCGATATACAGTCCACGGAATTCTCCAGGGCAGAACGCTGGAGCGGGTAGCTGTTCCCTTCTCCAGGGGATCTTCCTAGCCCAGGAATTGAAGTGGAGTCTCCTGCATTGCACGTGGATTCTTTAGCAGCTGAGCTACCCGGGAAGTTTTGGTAGCCACTATCTACTTTCTGTCTCTGTGAATTTGACTCTTTTTGGTACCTCATAAAGCAAATTAGGGCTTCCCAGGTGGCACTAGTGGTAAAGAACACATCTGCCAATGCAGGAGATGTAAGAGATACAGGTTCTATCCCTGGGTCAGGAAGACTCCCTGGAGGAGGACATGCCAACCCATTCTAGTATTCTTGCCTGGAGAATCCCATGGACAGAGGAGACTGGTAGATTACAGTCCATAGGGTCACAAAGAGTCAGACACGATTGAAGTGACTTAGCACGCACACAGTCACATAATGAATCACAATATTTGTCCTTTTGTTTCTGGTTTATTTCATTTAGCATGGTGTCCTCAAGGTTCATCCACGTTGTAGTGTGTATCAGAGTTTCCTTCGTTTTTAAGGCTGAATGATATTCCACTGCATGTCTAGACCACATTTGCCTATCCATTCATCCATTGATGGGCAGGCATTTCATTGCTTCTGTCTTTTGGCTATTAAGAATAGTGCTGCATGAATGTGGGTGTGCTTCAGTTTCTGTTTTCAATTTTTTAAAGTACATACCCAGAGATGGACTCTGGATCCTATGGTAATTCTATATTTAATTTTTTGAGTAACTGCCTTATTGTTTTCACCATTTTACATCCCCAACAGCAATGCACAAGTGTTTTAATTTCTCCATATCTTTGTTGATACTCATCTTGTGTGTCTATTTTTTTTTTTTTAATTTTGATAAGAACCAACCTAGCCAGTGTGAAGTGGTATCTCATTGTGGTTTTGATTTGCATTTTCACCTGTTCCTTCTTACAGCAAAAGTTTATTCTGAGCTAACAGGGGCCAAGTCCAGGGTTAAACCAGCAGGGCTCTAGAACTGCATGCCCCACCCCTTCACCCCCAGTCAGATACGTCAGAGTGTGGTGGGGGGAAAAGATGAAGCAAAGGCAAACTGGTGTTTCGCCCTATTGGCCCCAGTGGGCTGGTGGCAGGTGCATGGTGCTATGAGAACTGTAGTGGTGATCAGGCTTACTGCTTTTCTCTGTCATCTCTGGTACTTACTAGCGGTCCAAAGGGAGTGAGTGCCAAACACTTACCAGGAAAATTACAGAACAAAGCTTCACATTGGGAAATGTCTATTCATCTACTTATTCTTCTCCTGCAAATTGGGAAAGGACATGCATTCTTTGCCTTTATTGTTAGAATGCCAGGGTTCTTTGGAGCATGCACTGAGCCCTGCAGGCTGAAATGAAGCATGTATTTCCAGGGAAAGAAAGTGGAGGATAAACTATTCCCTGGGAAACTGCTCCGTGTGCAGCCTTGGCAGTGATAAGGTGCAGTGAAGGCAGTAATAACCCCACCACCTGGTGTTTGTAGAAGGCGTTTAACTCTTCAAAACACTGCCACGTAATCAGAGGAGGTGGTGTCCGTGCTGAAAAAAGGTTATCGCTTCATTTTTGGTTCGTCTATAATTACTCTTGTGCTTCTAGCACCTGGTGGAAATTATATTTAACCGTGTATGTAAATGCTCATTGCCAGAAGGGGCTTACATTTCCCTAGTTACTTTCTATAGTTTTCTTAATTTAGGCCCTATTAGCCACTTTTTATTCATTTCTGTCTATACTGTTTTCTTGGGTGGGAACATCTTCATTTATGGCTATCTTGGAGGAGGACAGGCTTCCCAGGTGGTGCTAGTCGTAAATAACCTGCCTGCTAATGCAGGACATGTGAGAGATGTGGGTTTGATCCCTGGGTGGGAAAGATCCCCTGGAGAAGGGAATGGCTACCACCCCAGTCCTCTTGCCTGGAAAATCCCATGGACAGAGGAGGCTGGCGGGCTACTGTCCATGAGGCTGCAAAGAGTTGGACCCAGCTGAGCGCAGCACACATGGAGATAGGACATACATTGTGTGTGTGTTTGCTAATATCAATTTCTTGAAAAATTGTTTATTCAAACAAAACCAACCAACAACCAACCAACAAACAACCCAAAGATTTGACAGCAGAAAAGTCTAGAATCCTACACTGGCTTTTTTTTGAGAGATCTCATCAGTTGATAGATGTTACAGTTTGATGAGGTTCAGCTTTATTCCTGCTATTTTTTTTTTGTAATAAGCATCCTCCCAGTGCCCTGCCTCAGGATCAAGATGTGGCTCTTAGATTTGTGTTCTTTCTTTTCCTGTTTAAATGATCTTCAGAGCTTCCCATCATCATTTGTTGTTTGTTGTTCTTTAGTCGCTGAGTTGAGTACGACTCTTTTGTGATCCCAAGGACCGTAGCCCTCCAGGCTCCTCTGTCCATGGGATTCTCCAAGGAAGAATACTGGGGCGGGTAGCCATTCCCTTCTCCAGAGGATCTCCCCAACCCAGGGATGGAACCCACCTCTCTTCCTTGGCAGGCGGATTCTTTACCACTGAGCCACCTAGAAGCCTTTACACAGTTGTAAAACTGCCTGGGAGTTTAGAGGAAAAGGGAGTGGGTTAAGATACCTAATGGGAGAAGAGTTGTCTCCTCATTCTATCAGGACCCAGAAGGTCCCCAGCATGGTGGAGGCTTTGGCAAATCTGACTGGTTTTTTCAGGCTTTGGGAAGAAGGCAGAACAGCTGTACTCAGGAACTGAAGTATCCAGAGAGACCCTAACAGGGATGAAATCAGAAGTCCTGGAAGGGGCCATGGGGTCTTTCTAATTCAAGAAATAAGAATGTATTGTCTGTCACAAATAAATCAATCTATGTAACAGAAACAGGATCACAGACATAGAGAACAGACTAGTCGTTGCCAAGGGGGAGGGGATTGGGGGAAGGATGGAGTGGGAGGTTGGGGTTAGCAGATGTAAGATTTTATATATAGAATGGATAAACAGCAAGGCCCTGCTGATACCACAGGGAACTATATTCAATATCTTGTGATAAACCATAGTGGAAAGGAATTTAAAAAAAATCAGACTTCCTCCACAGTCCATTGGTTAAAACTCTGGGCTCCCAAAGTGGGGGGTGCAAGTTTGATCCCTAATTGGGAAACTAAGCTCCCACATGCCATGTGGCATGGCCAAACAAACAAACAACAAAAACAACAACAATAAGAATAATAAAAATAATTTTAAAAAGAAATACTTTAAAAAGAATATATATATGTGTGCATATATATATATGCATAACTGAATCACTTTGCTGCTGCTGTTGCTAAGTCACTTCAGTCGTGTCTGACTCTGTGCGACCCCATAGTCGGCAGCCCACCAGGCTCCCCTGTCCCTGGGATTCTCCAGGCAAGAACACTGGAGTGGGTTGCCATTTCCTTCTCCAACGCATAAAAGTGACAAGTGAAAGTGAAGTTGCATCTGACTCTTCGCGACCCCAAGGACTGCAGCCTACTAGGCTCCTCTGATCATGGGATTTTCCAGGCAAGAGTATTGGAGTAGGGTGCCATCGTTTTCTCCAGAATCACTTTGCTGAACAACAGTAATTAGCACAACTTTGTAAACCAACTATATCTCAATGAAACAAAGGATTTATTGTCTCTGTCATGGGTTGAATTGTGTCCCTCTCAAACACTTTGCCTTTGACTATGACCTTATTTGTAAGGTCTTTACAGATGCAATGGGTTAAGATGAAACCATATTGGAGTCGGGTGGCCCTAACGCAATGTGACTGCTGTCCAAATAAGAAGAGAAGAGACACAGACACGGACACAGAGAGAACGCCACGACAAGATGGGGGCAGAGACTGCAGTGATGCATCTACAAACCAAGAACAACCAAGGACTTCTGGTTCACAATCAGAAGCCAGAGAGGCTTGGAGAAGATGCTCCCTCAGAACCCCAAGGAGTAACCAATCTTGAAGGCACCTGGTTTTGGACGTCTAGCTTCTAAAATGTGAGAAAATAAATATCCATTGTTTTCATCCACCCAGGTTGTGACAGACCATTTTAGCATGGCTGCCTGAGAAGCTTCATACAACTTCCAAGGGACCAACATGTCCTGGTCCTGTGGAATCCAAGGCGACGGGGGCAGCGCACGCCAGGACCCTTGAAGAGCTCACACCCTCTTCAAGATGGGGAAACACGCACGTGTGATTAGGACAATGGGTCCCGTGGAAGATGGCGGGCTTTGGGGTCAGATGGAGCTGGCTTCCAATCCTGAGCTGGTTTCTCCATCTCGAGTTTCTGGTTTCATCATCTTCACAGGGCAGAGCATTCACATCTTTCTCCTGGAATTTCTGGTGAAGGATTTATCACGTTCCTGGATTTGAATGAGCTTGACCAGTGCACAGCCCACCTGAGTGCTCTGCTAACACTTGTTACTAACGATCTGGATGTGTTTCTGCTCCTTCATCAGGTCATCCATTTAGAGTTTGTCTCTGGTCTTTCAGTTTCATCTTGATAATTTTTGTCCTTGCCTTGTCTTTATTTCAGGAACCATTCAGTTGGGTGAAACCTCACAGCATTTAGGTTTTGGCTCAATGCACTGGAACCATCTAAAGGGTATTTATAGCTAAAAACGTTTGTGCACCCAAACCACATTATTTTCATCTTCTGACACTTGAACGAGCTCTGGTTTGGGTTGGATCTTCAAGCTTTCCTGTGGTGTGGAGGAGAGCAAAATTTCCAACACCCGTCACTCGTCTCCATAAATATCTTGGCCCCACCCCACTGAGTTGGTCCAAACTGCCATCTTTATCAGGTGATGCAAACAGCGCCCTGGATGATACTTAGAGTGGGAAGATGCTGTGTGCAGATCCTGTGGGTCCCTCTCAGCAGATATTGGGCATGACATTTTCATCACTCACTGCTCACCTTTCTCTGGACTCACTTCAAGTGTCTTAACAGACACTTTCTGTGGAAAAAGAAATTCATATTTGGGTCTCATACGTGTTTCATATTTGGGGCTTGGCAAGACCTGAATGTGTAGAAATATTTCCTCTGTTTTTTCTATATACCTGTGTGAGAATGAGCCATGATTTATGAAGTTTGTTTTTTTTTTTAAAAAAAAAATTACTTAATTCTCAGCCAATACCATGACCTTCATGTGCATTCCAGCAAGATCTCCAAAGGCAGTTGGATGAGTGGGCCCCCAAACCTCAGGGCTTCCTAATCGAGACCTGAAGTCAGACCCAAGTAGACGGTGGAGGAGGAAAGACTGGAAGAAACAAGAGCTGCATTTTTGTTCTTTTGTGGCCAGAAAGCCAAAACCAAAGGTGGAATTTTGTGGTTCCGGCACTTTTTTGTGCCTCCCAGTCATTTCACACAGATGGTTCTGGTTTAAGGATAAGACACTTCATCCACCAGAGGGAATGGAGCCCAGTTCCTGTGCCTGCGCTGGCGTTCTTGTGCCAAAGTATACTTTGCAGCCGGAGAAATGAGAATGAAAAGCTGATTCTAAAGCCATCGATTGGGAGGTAAAAAAAAAAAAAAAAAAAAAAAAGAAA
>SJYV01029413.1:0-12634 GCA_006410875.1 Neotragus pygmaeus
GGCCTCATCTCGCCTGGAGGGGAGAACCTCCTGGTTTTTCTCGAGTTGTGGCAGGTTCCTCTCAAGTTAAGACGGGGATCTCAGGGACCCACCCCTGTGGCCTCAGAAAAGGCCAGTCTGCATGTGTGTTGCGAGGGACCTCCCGGGATTCCTGCGCAGTTAGGGCTGTTTCCTAAGTCCTCATGTGGACACGAGGCCGGAAACTGAGGTTTTTTCTCCAGTGCAGAAATGGGTCTTTGGATTCCACTGGAGGCTTCACAGATGAGTCAGGCCTCATCGTGAGTGGAGACATGCATGTCCGCTTTCCTCCAGAGCTGTAGCGGCAGGGTCAGGCTTCCAGTCTAGTTGACACAGACGTATGTGCATTTCCCTCGAGGCTTTCCCACAGGGCTGAAACACGTGCCACCGTGGTGTGAGTCAATTTGCGTGGTGATAGTCGAGGCAGTGCAGGGAAATCAGGTTACTCTGAAGTGGATAGAGATATTTGGGGGTCTTTTGGAATGGTGGCACAACACCTGGAGTTCCTCTCGACTTTCCTGTTGAAGTGCCTCCTCGAGATTTGATGGGAAAAATAGGAATCCTTTCCAGTCGTAGCAGGGAAAGGTACCCTCATCTCGAGCTGAGGAAGGGGAATGGGGCTACTNATGGTGGCACAACACCTGGAGTTCCTCTCGACTTTCCTGTTGAAGTGCCTCCTCGAGATTTGATGGGAAAAATAGGAATCCTTTCCAGTCGTAGCAGGGAAAGGTACCCTCATCTCGAGCTGAGGAAGGGGAATGGGGCTACTCTTAAGTTGTGCAGGACCACTGTTGTTCCACTCCATTGCAGAGGGGTATGTCGTGGTACTTCTTGAGTCGCTGCAAGTGTGTGAAGGACCCCTTTGAGATTCAAGAGGGAAGGGATGACTTCCGCCAAGATGCCGCAGTGGAAAAGGGTCTCAACTAGCTAGGAGGGGTGAACCTCCAGGTTTTTCTCAAGTTGCTGCAGGTTCCCCTCAAATTACGACTGGGACCTTACTGACCCGACCCTGTGGCCTCAGGAAAGGCCAGTCTGCACGTAAGTTGCGAGGGGCATGTCGGGATTCCTTCCCAGTTCAGAACGACTCCTAAGTCCTTATCTGGAACCAAGGCTGAAACCTGAGGTTTCCTCTCCGGTGCTGACATGGATCGTGGGGTTCCTCTGGAGGCTACACAGGGGAGTCAGGCCTCGTCTCGAATGGAGACTTGCACGACTGCTTTCCTCCTGAGTTGCAGTAGCAGGGTCAGGCTTCCCGTCGATATTACACCGGGGTCTGCAGTTATCCCTGGACGCTTTCCCACAGGGTTGAAACACACGTCTCCGTAATGTGAATCCATATCCGGTGTGACATTCGAGGTAGTTTAGGCAAATCACGTTCCTCTGGAGGGCACTGAGATATTTGGGGTTCTTTTTGAATGGTGGCACGAACCCTGGAGTTCCTCTCAACTTTCCTGTTGAGAGCACCTCCTCTTGAGATGTGATGGGAACGCTGGGAATCCTTTCCTGATGAAGCGTGGAAAGGAATCCCCATCTCGAGTAAAGGATGGGAAAATGGGTCTGCTCTTGATTTGGTGAGACCCTCNGCACGAACCCTGGAGTTCCTCTCAACTTTCCTGTTGAGAGCACCTCCTCTTGAGATGTGATGGGAACGCTGGGAATCCTTTCCTGATGAAGCGTGGAAAGGAATCCCCATCTCGAGTAAAGGATGGGAAAATGGGTCTGCTCTTGATTTGGTGAGACCCTCGATGTTTCTTTCTCATGGAGATGGGTCGGTCGGGTAACTTATTGAGTTGCAGCAAGGGTGTGAGGTACCCTTCGAGGTTCAAGAGGGAAAGGGTGATTTCCCCTCAGACACGGCAGCGGGCAAGGGCCTCACCTCGCCTGGAGGGGAAAATCTCGTGGTTTATCTCGAGTTGCAGAAGGTTCCTCTCAAGTTAAGAAGGGGACCTCAGGGACCCGCCCCTGTGGCTTCAGTACATGCCAGTCTCCATGTGAGTTGCGAGGGTCCTCTTGGGATTCCTGGACAGTTGGGGCAGGCTCCTAAGTCCTAGTCTGCTGCCGAGGCCAAAACATGAGGTTTCCTCTCCATTGCTGACATGGATCTTTGGGTCCCACTGGAGGCTTCACAGGGGAGTCAGGCCTCATCTTGAGTGGAGACGTGCACGGCTGCTTTCCTCCAGAGCTTTAGCAGCAAGGTCAGGCTTCCCATCTCGTTGACACAGACGTATGTGGCTCTACCTCGAGACTTTCCCACAGGGCTGAAACACGTGACACCGTGGTGTGAGTCCATTCGCGGGGTGACAGTCGAGGCAGTGCAGGGAAATCAGGTTACTCTGGAGTGGATAGAGACCTTTGGGCATCTTTTGGAATGGTGGCACAACACCTGGAGTTCCTCTTGACTTTCCAGTTGAAGTGCCTCCTCGAAATTTAATGTGAACAACGGGAATCCTTTCCAGACATAGCAGGGAAAGGAACCCTCATGTCGAGCTGAGGAGGGAGAAACAGGGTTTTCTTAAGTTGTGCGGAACCCTCAGTGTTCCTCTCGAGTGAAGGAGGGTATGTTGGGGTACTTCTTGAGTCAATGCAAGGGTGTGAACTACCCCTTCTAGATTCAAGAGGGAGAGTGACTTGCAATGAGATGCAGCAGTGGACAAGGGCCTCAACTTGCCTGGAAGGGTGAACCTCCTGATTTTTCTCGAGTTACAGCCGGTTTCTCTCAAATTACAACAGGGACCTTACTGACCCACACCTGTGGCCTCAGGAAAGGCCAGTCCCCATGGAAGTTGCGAGGGGCCTCTTGGGAGTCCTGCCCAGTTGCGAACGGCTCCTAATTCCTTGTCTGATACACAGGCCAGAACCTGAGGTTTCCTCTCCAGTGATGACATGGATCGTGGGTTGCCTCTAGAAGCTCCACAGGGGAATCGGCCACGTTTCGAATTTAGATGTGCACTTCAGGACTGAAACACGTGCCACCGTAGTGTGAGTCCCTACTCAGGGTGACAGTCGAGGAAGTGTAGGGAAATCAGGGTACTCTGGAATGGACTGAGAAATTTCGGCGTCTTTTGGAATGGTGGCACGACCACTGGAGTTCCTCTCGACTTTCCTGTTGAGGGCGCCTCCACTTGAGATGAGACAGAAATGCCGGGATTCCTTTCCCGACGAAGCAGGGAAAAGAACCCTCATCNTTTGGAATGGTGGCACGACCACTGGAGTTCCTCTCGACTTTCCTGTTGAGGGCGCCTCCACTTGAGATGAGACAGAAATGCCGGGATTCCTTTCCCGACGAAGCAGGGAAAAGAACCCTCATCTCCAGCGGAGGAGGGGGAAACGGGGCTTCTCTTAAGTTGTGGCAGACCCCTCAGTGTTCCTCGTGAGTGGAGAATGGTATGTCGGGGTACTTTTTGATTCACAGCAAGAGTGTGAAGGACCCCTTCGAGGTTGAAAAGGGAAGGGGTGACTTCCGCCAAAATGTCACAGTGGATTAGGGCCTCATCTCGCCTGGAGGGGTGAATCTCCTGGAGTTTCTCAAGTTGCAACAGGTTCCACTCGAGTTAAGAGGGGGACCTCACTGACCCGCCCATGTGGCCTCAGGAAATGCCAGTCTCCATGCAAGTTGCGAGGGGCCTCTCGGGATTCCTACACAGCTGGGCCCGGCTCCTAAGTCCTCGTCTGCTGCCAAGGCCAGAACCTGAGTTTTCCTTTACAGTGCTGACATGGAACTTCGGGTCCCACTGGAGGCTTCACAGGGGAGTCGGGCCTCATCTTGAGTGGAGACATGCACGTCCACTTTCCTCCAGAGCTGTAGCAGCAGGGTCAGGCTTCCCNTGAAGTGTTTTAGCCATTATTTCTTCAAATACGGCTTCTGTTTATTCTTGAATCTGTAGTTTGTTAGAATTTCCCAATACTGTAACACTTTTCTTTCATAGGTTTTAGTTTGTCATTATGTACTGCATTTTTGATGAATTTATTAGGCACATCTTCCAATTTAATAATTTTCTTTCAGTTGTGTCAATTCTATATTATGTGTATATTCATATCATATATTATCATTTTTTCAGTGGCTATATTTTTCTTTTTCTGATTTTCTAATTGTCATATTTTTATATCTACTAATATGTGATTCATTCGTGCTTCTTGCTTCATAACTTCTTGTCCTACTTAAATGTTTTCTATTTTATTGTGGTAAAAGTCACATAGTATAAAATATGCTGTTTTAACCACATTTAACTGTACAGTTCAGTAACACTAAGTATATTCACATTGTTTTACTACTTTGACCATCACCCATCTCCCCAACTTTTCACTTTCCTAAACTGAAACTCTGTCCCCACTGAATATTAACTCCTACCCCCTCCCCACACCCTCACACCTCGGCCCCTGGCACGTACTTTGTGACTCTGTGACTTTGACTGTTCTAGGTAACTCATATAAATGGAGTCGAGCAGCATTTGCCTGCATCTAATGTATGTTGGAATGCATTTTNTCATTGGAAAAGACCCTGATGCTGGGAAAGATTGAAGGCAGGAGGAGAAGGGGATGGTAGAGGATGAGAAGGTTAGATGGCATCACTGACTTGATTAATGTGAGTTTGAGCAAGCTCCAGGAGTTGGTGATGGACAGGGAAGCCTGGTGTGCTGCATTTCATGGGGTTGCAAAGAGTCAGGCATGACTGAGTGACTGAACTGAACAAAGACTTTTATGAAATGAACTCTTTCAGATTGTAAAAATGGAGACACAATCAGGCATTCAGACATTCATGTGCATTCACTTGTTAGAGAAAGCATCAGATCCCATGGGTTAAGGGCTCAGTCCTCTAAGACTTCCCCTCCCTGCCCCTGTCCCAGTGTATACACTACAGACTGCTATAGCAAGTCCAGGTTGTCACTGGCAATTCTGATCCATGGGCTATGGAGGGAACAGGGGCCAGGGCACAACCCTCAAAAGAATGACATTGCGTGGAGGATATGACAAAAACTGGTTAGAACCAGTTAGGCCCAAGATGGTGGAAGATTTGACTTCCGGTAGACCTTGAGCCTCATTGTGTGTGTGTTAGTCACTCAGTCATGTCCAACTCTCTGCAACCCCATGGACTATACCCTGCCAGGCTTCTCTGTCTATGACGTTCTCCAGGCAAGAATACTAGAGTGGGTTGCCATTTCCTTCTCCAGGGGATATTTCCAACCCAGGGATCGAACCCAGATCTCCTGCATTGCAGGCAGATACTTTACCATCTGAGCTACTAGGGAAGCCCAAGCCTCATTATATGCTCCTTGTAATATATTTTCATATGCCAAGTGACATACCCACAAATGCCATGACAGTTTGACTGACCACAAAAGGCCAAAAAATGGACAGTGGCCCAATTCCTGGAAATCCCCACACCTTCCCCTGAAGTAGTTGGAATAACCCTCACACTTGTTCACCTATGAAATTACTCAGCCCATAGAAACTAACCACCCAATATTTCAGGAATCATTTCACCTTTTGAGATGGACCACATTCTGTCCATGGAATATGTATCTTTCAGGGCCTCTTGCCTTCTGAGATGGTTCAAACTCACCATTTATGGAGTGTATATATCTCTCAGTAAATCTGCTCCTTACCCTTGAACCTGAGCTTCATTAAGTCCTGAGAACAGATGTGTGATTTCAATTAAAAGACCATGGGTTCAAGACCCAGTCTGAATTTTGGCTGGATTTGAATCCCATCTGATGTGGGATTGCTGATTGTGTGGTTTCAGCTATAGATGAGAGGTTCCCACAACTCCTTTTTTGGGTTCCATTAATTTGCTAGAATGGCTCAGAGAACTCAGAGCAACATTTTACTTACTAGATCAATCTAATTATTATGATGTAACTCAAAGATGGACAGATGGAAGAGATGCATAGGGCAAAGTATGTGAGCAGGGATGCAGAACTCCCATGCCCTGTCTGCATGGACCACTCTCCCAAAATCTCCATGTATTCATCAACCCAGAAGCTCTCCAAAACCTATGCTTTTAGAGACGTTTTGTTTTAAATATTTATTTTTTTATTTTGTCATGCCAGGCCTTAGTTGTGGCACATGGCATCTTTGGTCTTCATTTCAGCATTTTAGTTATAGCATGTGTATTCCTATTTGCTCCCTATGGGATCTAGTTCCCCGACCTGCTTTGGGAGCATTGAGTCTTAGCCACTGGACCAATAGGGAAGCCCCGCAGATTATATTCTTTGAAGCCAAAGATGGAGAAGCTCTATACAGTCAGCAAAAACAAGACTGGAAGCTAACTGTGGCTCAGATCATGAACTCCTTATTGCCACATTCAGACTTAAATTGAAGAAAGTAGGGAAAACCACTAGACCATTCAGGTATGACCTAAATCAAATCCCTTAAGATTATACAGTGGAAGTGAGAAATAGATTTAAGGGACTAGATCTGATAGAGTGCCTGATGAACTATNGAGACATGCACGACTGCTTTCCTCCCGACATGTAGCAGCAGGGTGAGGCTTCCCATCGAGTTGACACAGAGGTCTATTGCTTTCCCTCGAGGCTTTCCGACAGGGTTGAAACACGTGCCACCATGGTGTGAGTCCATACTCAGGGTGACTTTCAGGGCAGTGCAGGGAAAGCAGGTTCCTCTGGAATGGACTGAGACTTCTGGGGGTCTTTTGGAATAATGGCATGACCCCTGGAGTTCCTCTCGACTTTCCTGTGGAGAACGCCTCCTCTTGAGATGAGACGGAAACGCCAGGAATCCTTCCCCGAAGGAGGGAAAGAAATGCTCATCTTGAGCAGAAGGGGAAAAGGGGCTAGGCTTGAGTTGTGGCAGGACCCTTGGTGTTCCTCTTGAGTGCAGAAGGGTATGTTGGGGTACTTCTTCAGTCACTGTAAGGGTGTGAAGGATGTCTTCAAGGTTCAAGAGGAAAGGGGTGACTCCCCACGATATATTGCAGCGAACAAGGAACTCATATCACCTGGAGGGGTGAACATCCTGGTTTTTCTCGATTTGTGCCAGGTACCTCTGGAGTTAGGATGGAGTCCTCAGGGACCCGCCCCTGTGGCCTCAGCAAAGACCAGTCTCCAAGCGAGTTGTGATGGGCCTCTAGGGATTTCTGTGCATTCAAGGCGGGCTCCTAAGTCCTCGTCTGGAGACTGAGGTTTCCTCTCCAGGGCTTACATGGATCGTTTTGTTCCTCTGGAGGCTCCACAGGGGAGTCAGGCCTCGTCTTGAGTGGAGACTTGCACAAAAGCTTTCTTCTCAAGCTGTAGCAGCAAGGTCAGCCTTCCAGTTGAGTTGCCACAGAGGTCTGTGGCTTTCACTCGAGGCTTTTCCACAGGGCATGAACTGGTTCCACCATGGGATGAGTCCCTCCTCGGGCTGACAGTCGAGGAAATGCTGGGAAATCAGGTTCCTCTGGAGAGGACTGAGACATTTAGGTGTCTTTTGGAGTGGTTTCACGTCCACTGGAGTTCCTCTAGAATCACGTCCACTGGAGTTCCTCTAGAAGTTTCTGTGGAGAGCACCTCATCTTGAGTTGCAACGGGAATGCCGGGAATCATTTACCAACAATGCAGGGATAGAACCCTCATTCCGAGGGGAGGAGGGGGAAATGGGGCTCCCCTTGAGTGGTGGCAGGACCCTCGGTGTTCCTCTAAAATGGAGCATGGTATGTCCGGGTTCTTCTTGAGTCACTGCAAGGGTGTGAATGACACCTTCGAAGGTCAAGAGGGAAAGGGTGACTTCCCCTGAGACTCCGTGGAGGACTAGGGCCTCATCTCGCCTGCAAGGGAGAACCTCCTGTTTTTTCTCGAATTGGGGCAGATTCCTCTCGACTTAAGATGGGGACATCTGGGACCCGCCCGTGTGGCCTCAGGAAAGGTCACTCTTCACGCGAGTTGCAAGGGTCCACTCGGGATTCCTGTGCAGTCTGGCCCGGCTCCTAAGTCCTCGTCTGGAGCCGTAGTGGTAATCTGAGGTGTCCTCTCCAGTGCTGACATGGATCGTGGGGTACCTCTGAAGGCTGCACAGAGGAGTCAGGCCTCGCCTCGAGTGGAGACGTGAAAGTCCGCTTTCATCCTGAGCTTTAGCAACAGGGTCAGGATTCCCGTCTAGTTGACACAGTGTTCTTTGGCTTTCACTCGAAGCTTCCCCACATGTCTGAAACTCGTGCCACGGTGGTGTGAGTCCATACTTGGGGTGACAGTCGAGGTAGTTCAGGAAAATCAGGTTCCTCTGGAGTGGACTGAGACATCTGGAGTTTTGGAATGGTGGCACGACTCCTGGAGTTCNCCACATGTCTGAAACTCGTGCCACGGTGGTGTGAGTCCATACTTGGGGTGACAGTCGAGGTAGTTCAGGAAAATCAGGTTCCTCTGGAGTGGACTGAGACATCTGGAGTTTTGGAATGGTGGCACGACTCCTGGAGTTCCTCTAGAAATTTCTGTTGAGAGCGCCTCCTCTTGAGATGTGACGGGATCACCAAGAATCCTTCCCCAACGAAGCAGGGTAATGGAACCCTCATTTCGAGAGGAGGATGGAGAATTGGGGCTCCTCTTGAGTTGTGGCGGGACCCTAGATGTTCCTCTCGAGTGGATAAGAAAATGTCTTTGTACTTCTTGAGTCGCTGCAAGGTATTAAGAACCCCTTCGAGTTCAAGAGGGAAGGGGTCAGTTACCCTGAGATGCCACAGCAGACAAGGGCTTCATCTCACCTGGAGGGGAGAACCTCCTGGTTTTTCTCGAGCTGCAGCAGGTTCCACTCGTGTTATGATGGGGACCTCAGGGAACCTCCCCTGTGGCCTCAGGAAAGGCCAGTCTGCAGGCGAGTTGTGAGGGGCCTTTTGGGATTCCTTAGCAGTCGGGGCTGCTCCAAAGTCCTTGTTTGAAGCCTAGGCCGGAACCTGAAGTTTCCTTTCCACTGCTGACTTGGTTGTGGGGTTCTGCTGGAGGCTTGACAGGGGAGTCAGGCTCGTCTCAAGTGGAAATGTGCACGTCGGCTTTCCTCCCGAGCCATAGCAGCAGGATCAGGCTTCCCCTTGAGTTAACAGAGGGGTGTGTGGCTTTCCCTCGAGGCTTTCCCACATGACTGAAACATGTGCCACTGTGGTGTGAGCCCATACTTGGGTGAAAGACGAGGCATTTCGGGGAAATCAGATTTCTCTGGAGTGGACTGAGACATTTAGGGGTCTTATGGAATGGTGGCACGACCCCAGGAGTTTCTCTCGACTTTGCAATGGAGAGTGCCTCCACCTGAAATGCAATGGGAAGGCCTGGAATCATTCCCTGATGAAGCAGGGAAATATCCCTCATCTCTACCAGAGGAGGGGGAAACTGGGCTCCGCTTGAGCTGTGGTGGGACCCTCGGTGTTCCTCTAGCGTGGAGAAGGATATGTCTAGGTACTTGTTGAGTAGCTGCAAGGGTGTGAAGGACCTCTTTGAGGTTCACGAGGGAAGGGGTGACTTCCCTGGAGACACCGCGGCAGACAAGAGCCTCATCTCGCCTGGAGGGGAGAACCTTCTGGTTTTTCTCGAGCTGGGGCAGGTTCCTTTCGAGTTACAATGGGGGATTCAGGTTCCCGTCCATGTGGCCGCAGGAAATACCAGTCTCCACGCAAGTTACGAGGGGCCTCTCGGGATTCCTGCGCAGTCGGAGCTGGCTCCTAAGTCTTCGTCTGGAGCAGAGGCCAGAACCTGAGTTTTACTCTCCAGTGTTGACATGGATCACGGGGTATGTTTGAGGCCTGATACAGGGGTATCAGACCTCATCTCGAGTGGAGACTTGCACAACAGCTTTCTTCCCAAGCTGTAGCAGCAAGGTCAGCCTTCCAGTCAAGTTGACGCAGGGGTCTGTGGCTTTCCTTCGAGGCTTTCCCACAGGGCTGAAACAGTGCCACCATGGGGTGAGTCCCTACCCGGGGTGACAGTCGAGGCAATACAGGGAAATCAGGTTCCTATGGAGTGGACTGAGACATTTAGGGGTCTTTTGGAATGGTGGCACGTCCCCTGGAGTTCCTCTCAAAGATCCTGTTGAGACGCCTCCTCTTGAGATTCAATGGGAATGTCGGGAATCCTTTCCCGATGAAACAGGGAAAGAACACTCATCTCGAGTGGAGGAGGGGGAAAAGGGGCTCCTCTTGAGTGGTGCTGGAACCCTCGGTGATCCTCTAGATAGGAGAAGGCTATGTTGGGGTATTTCTTGAGTCACGGCAAGGTTGTGAAAAACCCCTTCGAGGCTCAAGAGGGAAAGGGTGACTTTCCCCAAGACTCAGCAGAGAACGAAGGCCTCATCTTGCCTAGAGGGGAGAACCTCCTGGTTTTTCTCCAGATGGGGCAGGTTCCGCTCAAGTTAAGATGGGGACATCTGGAACCGCCCTTGTGGCCTCAGGAAAGGCCAGTCTCCACACGAGTTGCAAGGGGACTTTCGGGATTCCTGCACAGTCAGGGCTGGCTCAAGTCCTCATCTGGAGCCGAGTCTGGAACTTGAGGTTTCCTCTCCAGTGCTGATATGGATTGTGGGGTTCCAATGGAGGCTCCACAGGGGAGTGAGGCCTCGTCTCGAGTGGAGACGTGCACATCTGCTTTCCTCCAGAGTTTTAGCAACAGTGTCAGGCTTGCCATTGAGTTGATACAGGGATCTGTGGCTTTCCCTCAAGGCTTTCCCACAGGGCTGAAACAGGTACCACCGTGGTGTGAGACCATATCCGGGGCGACAGTCGAGGTAGTGCAGGGAAATCAGGTTCCTCTAGAGTGGACTGAGACATATGTGGGTCTTTTGGAATGCTGGCACGACCCCTGGTGTTCCTCGTGACTTTCATGTTGAGAGTGCCTCCTCTTGAGACGCGACGGGAAGGTCGGGAATTCTTCCCCTACAAAGCAGGAAAGGAACCCTCATCTCGAGTGGAGGGGAGTGAAACAGGACTCCTTTTGAGTTGTGACTGGACCCTCGGTGTTCCTCTCGAGTGGAGAAGGGTATTTCGGTGTACTTTTCAGTCTCTGCATGGGTGTGAAAGACACCTTCGAAGTTCAAGAGGGAAGGGGTTACTTTCCCCGAGATGCCGCAGCTGACAAGGGGCTCATACCCATCTCGCCTGGAGGGGAGAACCTCCTGGTTTTTCTCGAGTTGGGGCAGGTTCCTCTCGAGTTATGACTGGGGCTTCAGGTTCCCACCCCTGTGGCCTCAGGAAAGACCAGTCTCCACCCAAGTTGTGAGGGGCCTCTCGGGATTCCTCCTAAGTCCTTGCCTGGAGCAGAGGCCAGAACCTGAGATTTCCTCTCCTGTGCTGACACGGATCATGGGGTCCCTTTGGAGGCTCCACAGGGGAGGCAGGCCTCGTCTCAAGTGGAGATGTGCATGTCCTCTTTCTTCACGAGCCGTAGCAGTAGGGTCAAGCTTCCCCTTGAGTTGACACAGGGGTCTGTGGCTTTCCCTCGAGGCTTTCCCACATGGCTGAAACACGTGCCACTGTGGTGTGAGTCCGTATTTGGGGTGACAGACAAGGCATTGCAGGGAAGTGAGGTTCCTCTGGAGTGAATTGAGGCATTAAGGTGTCTTTTGTAATGGTGGCATGACCGCAGGAGTTGCTCTCGTCTTTGCAGTGGAGAGCACCTCCTCTTGAGATGCAAAGGGAGGCCAGGAATCCTTCCCCAACGAAGCAGGGAAAGATCCTTCATCTCGAGCAGAGGAAGGGGAAACTGGGCTCCTCTTAAGATGTGGCGGGTCCCTCGATATTCCTCTTACGTGGAGAAGGGCATGTCTGGTACTTCTTGTGTTGCTGCAAGGGTGTGAAGGACCTCTTCGAGGTTCAAGAGGGAAGGGGTGACTTCCCCGGAAACACCTCAGTGGATAAGGGCGTCATCTTACCTGGAGGGGAGAACCTCCTCGTTTTTCTCGAGTTGTGGCAGGTTACTATCGAGTTACGACAGGGAACTTTGGGACCCACCCATGTGGCTTCAGGAAAGGCCAGTATCCACGCCAGTTGCGAGGGGCCTCTTGGGATTCCTGTGCAGTCACAGCCGGCTCCTAAGTCCTCCTCTGGAGCCTAAGGTTTCCTTTCCAGTGCTGACATGGATCATGTTGTTCCTCTGGAGGCTCCACAGGGGACTCAGGCCTCATCTCAAGTGGAGACTTGCACATCCGCTTTCCTCCAAAGCTCTTGCAGCAAGGTCAGCCTCCCAGTCGAGTTGTCAAAGGGGTCTGTGGCTTTCCCTCGAGGCTTTCTGACAGGGCTGAAACAGGTGCCACCATAGGGTGAGTCCCTACACAAGGTGACATTCAAGGCAATGCAGGGAAGTCAGGTTCCTCTGGAGTGGACTGAGACATTTAAGGGTCTTTTGGAATGGTGGCACGTGCCCTGGAGTTCCTCTTGAAGTTCCTGTTGAGAGCGCCTCCTGTTGAAATGCAACAGGAACGCCGGGAATCCTCTCCCTACAAAACAGGGAAAGAACACTCATCTCGAGAAGAAGAGGGGAAATTGGTGATCCTCTTGATTGGTGGTGGAACCCTCGGTGTTCCTCTAGAGTGGAGAAGGGTATGTCGGGGTATTTCTTGAGTCTTTGAAAGGGTGTGAATGAACCCGTCGAGGTTCTAGAGGGAAAGGGTGACTTCCGCCGAGATTCGGCGGAGGACGAGGGCCTCA
>SJYV01029413.1:12901-26690 GCA_006410875.1 Neotragus pygmaeus
AACCTCCCCTGTGGCCTCAAGAAAGGCCAGTCTCCAGGCGAGGTGTGAGGGGCCTTTTGGGATTGCTTAGCAGTCGGGGCTGCTCCAAAGTCCTCATTTGAAGCCTAGGCCGGAACCTGAGGTTTCCTCTCCACTGCTGACTTGGTTTTGGGGTTCTACTGGAGGCTCGACAGGGGAGTCAGGCTCGTCTCGAGTGGAGATGTGCATGTCGGCTTTCCTCCCGAGCCATAGCAGCAGGATCAGGCTTCCCCTTGAGTTAACAGAGGGGTGTGTGGCTTTCCCTCGAGGCTTTCCCACATGACTGAAACATGTGCCACTGTGGTGTGAGCCCATACTTGGGTGAAAGACGAGGCATTTCGGGGAAATCAGATTTCTCTGGAGTGGACTGAGACATTTAGGGGTCTTATGGAATGGTGGCACGACCCCAGGAGTTTCTCTCGACTTTGCAATGGAGAGTGCCTCCACCTGAAATGCAATGGGAAGGCCTGGAATCATTCCCTGATGAAGCAGGGAAATATCCCTCATCTCTACCAGAGGAGGGGGAAACTGGGCTCCGCTTGAGCTGTGGTGGGACCCTCGGTGTTCCTCTAGCGTGGAGAAGGATATGTCTAGGTACTTGTTGAGTAGCTGCAAGGGTGTGAAGGACCTCTTTGAGGTTCACGAGGGAAGGGGTGACTTCCCTGGAGACACCGCGGCAGACAAGAGCCTCATCTCGCCTGGAGGGGAGAACCTTCTGGTTTTTCTCGAGCTGGGGCAGGTTCCTTTCGAGTTACAATGGGGGATTCAGGTTCCCGTCCATGTGGCCGCAGGAAATACCAGTCTCCACGCAAGTTACGAGGGGCCTCTCGGGATTCCTGCGCAGTCGGAGCTGGCTCCTAAGTCTTCGTCTGGAGCAGAGGCCAGAACCTGAGTTTTACTCTCCAGTGTTGACATGGATCACGGGGTATGTTTGAGGCCTGATACAGGGGTATCAGACCTCATCTCGAGTGGAGACTTGCACAACAGCTTTCTTCCCAAGCTGTAGCAGCAAGGTCAGCCTTCCAGTCAAGTTGACGCAGGGGTCTGTGGCTTTCCTTCGAGGCTTTCCCACAGGGCTGAAACAGTGCCACCATGGGGTGAGTCCCTACCCGGGGTGACAGTCGAGGCAATACAGGGAAATCAGGTTCCTATGGAGTGGACTGAGACATTTAGGGGTCTTTTGGAATGGTGGCACGTCCCCTGGAGTTCCTCTCAAAGATCCTGTTGAGACGCCTCCTCTTGAGATTCAATGGGAATGTCGGGAATCCTTTCCCGATGAAACAGGGAAAGAACACTCATCTCGAGTGGAGGAGGGGGAAAAGGGGCTCCTCTTGAGTGGTGCTGGAACCCTCGGTGATCCTCTAGATAGGAGAAGGCTATGTTGGGGTATTTCTTGAGTCACGGCAAGGTTGTGAAAAACCCCTTCGAGGCTCAAGAGGGAAAGGGTGACTTTCCCCAAGACTCAGCAGAGAACGAAGGCCTCATCTTGCCTAGAGGGGAGAACCTCCTGGTTTTTCTCCAGATGGGGCAGGTTCCGCTCAAGTTAAGATGGGGACATCTGGAACCGCCCTTGTGGCCTCAGGAAAGGCCAGTCTCCACACGAGTTGCAAGGGGACTTTCGGGATTCCTGCACAGTCAGGGCTGGCTCAAGTCCTCATCTGGAGCCGAGTCTGGAACCTGAGGTTTCCTCTCCAGTGCTGATATGGATTGTGGGGTTCCAATGGAGGCTCCACAGGGGAGTGAGGCCTCATCTCGAGTGGAGACGTGCACATCTGCTTTCCTCCAGAGTTTTAGCAACAGTGTCAGGCTTGCCATTGAGTTGATACAGGGATCTGTGGCTTTCCCTCAAGGCTTTCCCACAGGGCTGAAACAGGTACCACCGTGGTGTGAGACCATATCCGGGGCGACAGTCGAGGTAGTGCAGGGAAATCAGGTTCCTCTAGAGTGGACTGAGACATATGTGGGTCTTTTGGAATGCTGGCACGACCCCTGGTGTTCCTCGTGACTTTCATGTTGAGAGTGCCTCCTCTTGAGACGCGACGGGAAGGTCGGGAATTCTTCCCCTACAAAGCAGGAAAGGAACCCTCATCTCGAGTGGAGGGGAGTGAAACAGGACTCCTTTTGAGTTGTGACTGGACCCTCGGTGTTCCTCTCGAGTGGAGAAGGGTATTTCGGTGTACTTTTCAGTCTCTGCATGGGTGTGAAAGACACCTTCGAAGTTCAAGAGGGAAGGGGTTACTTTCCCCGAGATGCCGCAGCTGACAAGGGGCTCATACCCATCTCGCCTGGAGGGGAGAACCTCCTGGTTTTTCTCGAGTTGGGGCAGGTTCCTCTCGAGTTATGACTGGGGCTTCAGGTTCCCACCCCTGTGGCCTCAGGAAAGACCAGTCTCCACCCAAGTTGTGAGGGGCCTCTCGGGATTCCTCCTAAGTCCTTGCCTGGAGCAGAGGCCAGAACCTGAGATTTCCTCTCCTGTGCTGACACGGATCATGGGGTCCCTTTGGAGGCTCCACAGGGGAGGCAGGCCTCGTCTCAAGTGGAGATGTGCATGTCCTCTTTCTTCACGAGCCGTAGCAGTAGGGTCAAGCTTCCCCTTGAGTTGACACAGGGGTCTGTGGCTTTCCCTCGAGGCTTTCCCACATGGCTGAAACACGTGCCACTGTGGTGTGAGTCCGTATTTGGGGTGACAGACAAGGCATTGCAGGGAAGTGAGGTTCCTCTGGAGTGAATTGAGGCATTAAGGTGTCTTTTGTAATGGTGGCATGACCGCAGGAGTTGCTCTCGTCTTTGCAGTGGAGAGCACCTCCTCTTGANGTATTTGGGGTGACAGACGAGGCATTGCAGGGAAGTGAGGTTCCTCTGGAGTGAATTGAGGCATTAAGGTGTCTTTTGTAATGGTGGCATGACCGCAGGAGTTGCTCTCGTCTTTGCAGTGGAGAGCACCTCCTCTTGAGATGCAAAGGGAGGCCAGGAATCCTTCCCCAACGAAGCAGGGAAAGATCCTTCATCTCGAGCAGAGGAAGGGGAAACTGGGCTCCTCTTAAGATGTGGCGGGTCCCTCGATATTCCTCTTACGTGGAGAAGGGCATGTCTGGTACTTCTTGTGTTGCTGCAAGGGTGTGAAGGACCTCTTCGAGGTTCAAGAGGGAAGGGGTGACTTCCCCGGAAACACCTCAGTGGATAAGGGCGTCATCTTACCTGGAGGGGAGAACCTCCTCGTTTTTCTCGAGTTGTGGCAGGTTACTATCGAGTTACGACAGGGAACTTTGGGACCCACCCATGTGGCTTCAGGAAAGGCCAGTATCCACGCCAGTTGCGAGGGGCCTCTTGGGATTCCTGTGCAGTCACAGCCGGCTCCTAAGTCCTCCTCTGGAGCCTAAGGTTTCCTTTCCAGTGCTGACATGGATCATGTTGTTCCTCTGGAGGCTCCACAGGGGACTCAGGCCTCATCTCAAGTGGAGACTTGCACATCCGCTTTCCTCCCGAGCTGTTGCAGCAAGGTCAGCCTCCCAGTCGAGTTGTCAAAAGGGTCTGTGGTTTTCCCTCGAGGGTTTCTGACAGGGCTGAAACAGGTACCACAATAGGGTGAGTCCCTACTTGAGGTGACATTCAAGGCCATGCAGGGAAGTCAGATTTCTCTGGAGTGGACTGAGACATTTAGGGATCTTTTGGAATGGTGGCACATCCCCTGGAGTTCCTCTTGAAGTTCCTGTTGAGAGTGCCTCCTGTTGAAATGCAACGGGAACGCTGGGAATCCTCTCCCGATGAAACAGGGAAAGAACACTCATCTCGAGCAGAAGAGAGGAAACTGGGGATCCTCTTGATTGGTGGTGGAACCCTCGGTGTTCCTATAGAGTGGAGAAGGGTATGTCAGTGTATTTCTTGAGGCACTGAAAGGGTGTGAAGGAACCCTTCGAGGTTCTAGAGGGAAAGGGTGATTTCCCCCGAGACTCAGCGTAGAACGAGGGCCTCATCTCGCCTAGAGGGGAGATCCCCCTGGTTTTTATTGAGCTGGGGCAGGTTACTGTCTAGTTAGGACAGGGACCTCTGGGACCCGCCCCTCTGGCCTCAGGAAATGCCAGTCTCCACGTGAGTTGCCAGGGGCCTCTGGGGATTTCTATGCAATCAGGGCCGTCTCCTAGGTCCTCATCTGAAGCAGAGTCCAGAACCTGAGGTTTCCTCTCCAGTGCTGACATGGATCACGGGGTTTCTCTGGAGGCTCCACAGGGGAATCAGGCCTCGTCTAGAGTGGAGATGTGCACGGCTGCTTTCCTCCCGAGCCGTAGCAGCAGAGTCAGTCTTCCCGTTGCATTGACACAGGGGTCTGTGGCTTTCCCTTGAGGCTTTCCAACAGGCTGAAACACGTACCACCTGGTGTGAGACCATAGCCGGGGTGACAGTCGAGGCAGTGCAGGGAATTCAGGCTCCTCTGGAGTGGAATG
This sequence comes from Neotragus pygmaeus, assembly GCA_006410875.1. Lineage (NCBI taxonomy): Eukaryota > Metazoa > Chordata > Mammalia > Artiodactyla > Bovidae > Neotragus > Neotragus pygmaeus. The sequence goes on from SJYV01029413.1 coordinate 17,362, forward strand.
AGACATTTGTGGGCCTTTTGCAATGGTAGAACGACCCCTGGAGTTCCTCTTTACTTTCATGTTGAGAACGCCTCCTCTGGAGACATGACAGGAAGGTCGGGAATCCTTCCCCAACAAGCAGGAAAGGAACCCTCATCTCGAGTGGAGGGGAGTGAAACGGGGCTCCTCTTGAGTTGTGGCTGGACCCTCAGTGTTCCTCTCGAGTGGAGAAGGGTATTTCAGTGTACTTTTTGAGTCGCTGCAAGGGTGTGAAGGACCCCTTCGAGCTTCAAGAGGGAAGGTGTGATTTTCCTCGAGATGCCGCAGCAGAAAAGAGCCTCATCTCGCCTGGAGGCGAGAACCTCCTTGGTTTTCTCGAATTGTTGCAGGTTCCCCTCGAGTTAAGACAGGGACGTCATGGACCTGCATGTGTGGCCTCAGGAAAGGCCAGTCTCCATGCCAGTTGCGAGGGGCCTCTCGGAATTTCACCCCAGTCAGTGCAGGTTCCTAACTCCTCGTCTGGCACTGAGGCCGGAACCTGAGATTTCCTCTTCAGTGCTTACATGGATCTTGGGGTTCCTCTCCAGTCTCCACAGGGGAATCACGCCTCGTCTCGAGTAGAGACATGCACGTGCAATTTCCTCCCGAGCTGTAGCAGCAGTGTCAGACTTCCCATTGAGTTGACACAGGAACATGTGGCTTTCCCTAGAGTCTTTTCCACAGGGCTGTCACACATGCCACCATGGTGTGAGTCGATACTGGGGTGACAGTCGAGGCAGTGCAGGGATATCAGGTTCCTCTGGAGTGGACTGAGACTTTTGGGGGTCTTTTTGAACGGTGGCATGACCCCTGAAGTTCCTCTGGAATTTCCTGTAGAAAGTGCTTACTCTTGAGATGTGACGGCAATGCCACAAATCCTTTCCCGAAGAGGAAGGGAAATGAACCCTCCTCTGGAGAGGAGGAGCGGGAAACGGGGCTCCTCTTGAGTTGTGACAAGACACTTGGTGTTCCTCTCGAGTGGAGACGGGTATGTCGGGAACTTCTTGAGTTGCTGTAAGGGTGTGAAGGACCCTTTCGAGGTTCAAGAGGGAAGGTGTGATTTTCCTCGAGAAGCTGCAGCAGAAAAGAGCCTCATCTCGCCTGGAGGCGAGACCTTCTGGTTTTTCTCGAGTTGCCTCAAGTTATTCTCGAGTTAAGATGGGGAATTCAGGGACCCGCTTGTTTGGCCTCAGGAAAGGCCAGTCTCCATGCGAGTTGCGAGGCGCCTCTCAGGATTCCACTCTAGTCAGTGCAGGGTCCTAACTCCTCGTCTGGAGCTGAGGCAGGAACATGAGATTTCCTCTTCAGTGCTGACATGGATCTTAGGGTATCTCTGCAGTCTCCACAGGGGAATCAGGCCTCGTCTCGAGTGGAGATATGCACGTTCAGTTTCCTTCTGAACTGTAGCAGCAGTGTCATACTTCCCGTCGAGTTGACACAGGGATCTGTGGCTTTCCCTAGAGGCTTTCCCACAGGGCTGTCACACGTGCCACCCTGGTGTGAATCGATACTTGGGGTGACAGTTGAGGCAGTGCAGGGAAATCAGGTTCCTCTGGAGTGGACTGAGAATTTTGGGGGTCTTTTCGAATGGTAGCACGACCTTTGAATATCCTCTCAAATTTCCTGTAGAGAGAGCCTACTCTTGAGATGTGATGGGAACACCACAAAAACTTTCCCGACGAAGCAGGAAATGAACCCACGTCTAGACCAGAGGAGTGGGAAACGGGGCTTCTCTTGAGTTGTGACGGGACACTCAGTTTTCCTCTCGAGTGGAGACAGGTATGTCGGGAACTTCTTGAGTTGCTACAAGTGTGTGAAGAACCCTTTCAAGGTTCAAGAGGGAAGGTGTGATTTCCCTCGAGTCCCTGCAGTGGAAAGGGGCCTCATCTCGCCTGGAGGGGAGAACCTCCTGGTTTTATTCAAGTTGCGGTAGATTCCTCTTGAGTTACGACCTGGGACCTCAGGAATCTAATCCTGTGATCTCAGGAAAGGCCAGTCTCCATGCGAGTTGCAAGGGGCCACTCAGGATACCTCTCCAGTTGGTGCCAAATCCCAAGTCTTCTTCTGGATCCCAGGCCAGAATCTGAGGTTTTCTCTCTGGTGCTGACTTGGATCTTGGGGTTCCTCTGGAGTCTCCACAGGGGCGTCAGGCCTCGTCTCGAGTGGAGACATGCATGTCCAGTTTCCTCCCGAGCTGTCACAGCAGTGTCAGTTTTCCCATCGAGTTGATCAAGGTATCTGTGGCTTTCCCTCAAGGTTTTCCCACAGGGCTGTCACATTTGGCACAATGATGTGAGTCTATACGCTTGTGACAGTAGAGGGATTGCAGGGAATTCAGGTTCCTCTGGAGTGGATTGAGACATTTAGGGGTTTTTTGGAATGGTTTCAGGAACCCGGGAGTTTCTCTCGACTTGCCCGTTGAGAGCCCCTCCTCTTGAGATGCAACGGGAAGGCCAGGAAACCTTGCCCATCAAAGCAGGGAAAGGAACCGTCATCTTGAGCGGAGGACGGGGAAACGGGGCTCTGCTTGATTTTGTTGGGAACCTCGGTGTTCCTCCTGAGTGGAGACGGGTATGTCGGGGAACTTCTTGAGTTGCTTCAAGGGTGTGAAGCACCGTTTTGAGATTCAAGAGGGAAGGTGTGATTTCCCTCGAGATGCCGCCACGTAAAAGGGCATCATATCGCCTGGAGGGGAGAACCTCCTGGTTTTTCTTGAGTTGGGGCAGGTTCCTCTCAAGTTATGGCGGGGACCTCAGGGACCCGCGTATGTGGCATCAGGAAAAGCCAGTCTCCATGTCAGTTGCTAGGGGCCTCTCGAGATTCCTCTCCAGTCAGTGCAGCGTCCTAACACCTCGTCTGACACCGAGGCCGGAACCTGAGATTTCCTCTTCAGTGCTGACATGGATCTTGGGGTTCCTCTGCAGTCTCCACAGGGGAATCAGGCCTCGTGTCGAGTGGAGATATGCACGTGCACTTTCCTCCCGAGCTGTAGCAGCAGTGTCAGACTTCCCGTCGAGTTGGCACAGGAATCTGTGGCTTTCCCTAGCGTCTTTCCCACAGGGTTGTCACACGTGCCACCGTGGTGTGAGTCGATACTTGGGGTGACAGTCGAGGCAGTGCAGGGAAATCAGGTTCCTCTGGAGTGGACTGAGACTTTGGGGGATCTTTTCAAATCGTGGCATGACCCTGAAGTTCCTCTCGAATTTCCTGTTGAGAAGACCTCCTCTTGAGATGTGACAGGAATGTTCCAAATCCTTTCCCGACGAAGCAGGGAAGTGAACCTTCATCTAGAGAGGAGGAGGAGTGGGAAACGGGGCTCCTTTTGAGTTGTGGCAGGACACTCTGTGTTTCTCTCGAGTGGAGACGGGTATGTCGGGAACATCTTGAGTTGCTGCAAGTGTCTGAAGGACCCTTTCAAGGTTCAAGAGGGAAGTTGTGATTTCCTTCCAGTTGCCACAATGGAAAAGGGCCTCATCTCGCCTGGAGGGGAGAACCTCCTGTTTTTTTTCAAGTTCCAGTAGTTTCCCCTCGAGTTACTAACTGGGACCTCAGGGACCCAATCCTGTGGTCTCAGGACAGGCCAGTTTCCATGTGAGTTGCAATGAGCCATTTGGAATTCCTCTCCAGTTGGTGCTGGGTCCTAATTCCTCTTCTGGATCCGAGGCCAGAATCTGAGGTTTCTTCTCCAGTACTAACATGGATTTTGGGGTTCCTCTGGAGTTTCCACAGGGGAGTCAGGCCTCGTCTCAAGTGGAGACATGCATGTCCATTTTCCTCCCGAGCTGTCGCAGCAATGTCAGTTTTCCCAGCAAGTTGATACAGGGACCTGTGGGTTTGCCTCGTTGCTTTCCCACAGGGCTGTCACACATGGCACCATGGATTGAGTCAATATGTGGTGTGACAGTAGAGTCATTGCAGGGAAATCAGGTTCCTCTGGAGTATTTGAGACATTTAGGGCTCTTTTGGAATGGTGGCAGGAAACCTGGAGTTCCTCTCGACTTTCCTGTTGAGTGCACCTCCTCTTGAGATGCAACGGGAACGCCGGGAATCCTTGCCCATCAAAGCAGGGAAAGGAACCGTCATCTTGAGCAAAAGAGGGGAAAACGGGGCTCTGCTTGAGTTTGGCAGTAGCCTCGGTATTCCTCTCGACTGGAGACGGGTATGTCAGAGAACTTCTTGAGTTGCTGCAAGCGTGTGAAGGAAACTTTCGAGGTTCAAGAGGGAAGGTGTAATTTCCCTCGAGATGCTGCACAGGAAAATGGCCTCATCTCGCCTGAAGGGGAGAACCTCCTGGTTTTTCTTGAGTTGGGGCAGGTTCCTTTCGAGTTAGGACCGGTACCTCAGGAACCCACTTATGTGGCATCAGGAAAGGCCTGTCTCCATGCCAGTTGTAAGAGGCCTCTCGGTATTCCTCTCCAGTCAGTCCTGGGTCCTAAGTCCTCGTCTGAAAACGAGCCGGAACCTGAGGTTTCCTCTCCAGTGCTAAGATGGACCTTGGGTTGACTCTGGAGTCTCCACAGTGGAGTCAGACCTCATCTTTAGTGGAGACATGCACGTCCACTTTCCTCCCGAGCTGTAGCAGCAGTGTCTGGCTTCCTGTCGAGTTGATACTGGGATCTGTGTATTTCCCTAGAGGCTTTCTCACAGGGCTGTCACACGTGCCACTGTGTTGTGAATCGATACTCGGGATGGCAGTCGAGGCAGTACAGGGAAATCAGGCTCTTCTGGAGTGGACTGAAATATTTGGGGGTCTTTTGGAATGGTGACATGACCCCTGGAGTCCCTCTTGACATTCCTGTGGAAAGCACCTCCTCTTGAGATGCGACAGGAATGCCTGGAATCCTTTCCAGACAAAGCAGGGAAAGGAAACCTCATCTCGAGCGGAGGAGGGGTAAACGGGGCTACTTCTGTGTTTGGCGGGACTCTTGATGTTCCGTTTCAGTGGGGATGGGTATTTAGGGGTTGCTGAGTTGTAGTGCCTGAGTTGCTGCAAGGATGTGAAAGACCGTTTCGAGGTTCAAGAGGGAAGGTGGATTTCCCCTGAGACGCCCCAGTGGAAAAGGGCCTCATCTAGTGTGGAGGGGAGAACCTCCTGGTGTTTCTCCATTTGCGTCAGGTTCCTCTCGAGTTATGACAGGAAACTCCGGGACCCGCTCTTGTGGCCTCAGGAAAGGCCAGTCTCCATGCAAGTTGCGAGGGGCCTCTCTGGATTCCTCTCCAGTTCGTGCAGGGTTCAAAGTCCATGTCTGGAGCCAAGACCAGAACCTGAGGTTTCCTCTCCAGTGTTGACATGGATCTTGGGGTTTCTTTGGAGTCTCCACAGGGGAGTCAGGCCTCGTCTCTAGTGGAGACATGCAAGTCCGCTTTCTTGCCGAGCTGTAGCAGCAGATTCAGGCTTCCCATTGAGTTGACACACAGATCTTTGGCTTTCCCTCGAGGCTTTCCCACAGGGCTCTCACACATGCCACTGTGGTGTGAGTCGATACTCAGGGTTACAGTCGAGGCAGAGCTGGCAAATCAGGTTACTCTGGAGTGGATTGAGACATTTGGGGGTCTTTTGCAGTGGTGTCACGACCCCTGGAGTTCCTCTCCACTTTCCTCTTGAAAGCGCCTACTCTTGAGATGCGATGGGAATGCTGGGAATCCTTTCCCGATGAAGCAGGGAAAAGAACCCTCAACTCGAGCAGAGGAAGGAAAACGGAGTGCCTCTTGAGTTGTGGAGGGACCTTCAGTGCTCCTCTCGAGTGGAGACGGGTATATCAGGGCACTTCTTAAGTGGCTGCAAGGGTGTGAAGGACCATTTTGAGGTTCAAGAGTGAGGGTGTGATTTCCCTCTAGATGCTGCAGCGGAAAAGGTTCTCATCTCTCCTGTAGTGGAGAATCTCCTGGTTTTTCTCGAGTTGCTACAGGTTCCTCTCGAGTTACAAAAGGGACCACCGGGACCCACTCGTCTGGCCTCATGAAAGGACAGTCTCCATGGGTGATGCGAGGGTTCTCTCAGGTATCCTCTCCAGTTGGTGCAGGGTCCTAATTTCTCATCTGGAGCCAACAGCAGAACTTGAGTTTTCCTCTCCAGTGCTGACATGGATCTTGGGGTTCCTCTGGAGTCTCTACAGTGGAGACAGGCCTCGTGTTGAGTGGAGACATGCATGTCCATTTTCCTCCCGAACGTAGCAGCAAGGTCAATCTTCCCATTGAATTGACACAAGGGTCTGTGGCTTTCCCTCGAGGCTTTCCCACAGGGCTGTCACAAATGCCACCATGGTGTGAGTCTGTACTCGGAGTGACATTTGAGGCATTGCAGAAAAATCAGGTTCCTCTGCAGTGGACTGAGACATTTGAGGGTCTTTTGGAATAGGGGCACAACCCCTGGATTTCCTCTCGAATTTCCTTTGAGAGCGCCTCCTGTTGAGTTGTTACAGGAAAGCCCAGAATCTTTTCCAACGAAGCAGAAAAAGGAACCCTCATCTCAAGTGAAGGAGTGGGAAATGGGGCACCTCTTGAGTTTAGCGGGACCCTTGGTGTTCCTCTTGAGTGGAGACGGTTATGTCGGGGAACTTATTAAGTTGCTGCAAGGGTGTGTAGGACCCTTTCAACGTTCAAGAGGGAAGGTGTGACTTCATTCGAGACACCGCGGTGGAAAAGGGCCTCATCTCGCCTGGAGGGGAGAACCTCCTGGTTTTTCGCCAGTTGTGGCAGGTTCCTCTCGAATTGCGATGGGGACCTCAGGGACCCACTCGTGTGGTATCAGGAAAGGCCAGTCTCCTTGCGGCTTGTGAGGGGCCTCTCAGGATTCCTCTACAGTCAGTGCCGGGTACTAAGTCCACATCTGGACCCGAGGCTGGAACCTGAGGTTTCCTTTCCAGTGCTTACATGAATTTTGGTGTTCCTCTGGAGTCTCCACAGGGGAGTCAGGCCTTATCTCAAGTGGAGATATGCACATCCACTTTCATCTCGTGCTGTAGCAGCAGTGTCAGTCTTCCCGTCGATTTGACATGGGGATCTGTGGCTTTCCCTCAAGGCTTTCCCACAGGGCTGAAACACGTTGCCACCATGGAGTGAGTCGATACTCGGGGGGACAGTTGAGGCGGTGCAGGGAAATCAGGTTCCTCTATACTGTACTGAGACTTTTGGGGGTCTTTTGCATTGGTGGCATGACACTTGGAGTTTCTTTAGACTTTTTGTTGAGAGTGCATCCTCTTGACATGTGATGGGAATGCCGGGAATCCTTTCCCGATGAAACAGGGAAAGGAAACCTCATCTCAAGCAGAGGAGGGGTAAACAGGGCTTGTCTTGAGTTTTGCGGAACCCTCGGTGTTCCTCCTGAGTGGAGACGGGTATGTCAGGGAACTTCTTGAGTTGCTGCAAGGTTGTGAAGAACCCTTTCGAGGTTCAAAATATAAGGTGTGGTTTGCCTCGAGATGCCACAGCAGAAAATGGCGTCATCTCGCCTGAAGGGTAGAACCTTCTGGTTTTTCTCGAGTTGTGGCAGATTCCTCTTGAGTTATGGCGGGGACCTCAGGGACCAGCTCGTGTGGCCTCAGGAAACACCAGTCTCCTTGCGAGTTACGAGGGGCCTCTCAGGATTCCCTTCTAGTCAGAGCCGGGTCCTAAGTCTTGGTTTGGAGCCTAGGCTGAAAACTGAGATTTCCATTCCAGTGCTGACATGGATCTTGTGGTTCCTCTGGAGTCTCCACAGGGGAGTCAGGCCTCGTCTCGAGTGGAGACATGCATGTCTGCTTTCCTCCCGAGCTGTAGCAGCAGTGTCAGTCTTCCCATCGAGTTAATACAGGGATCTGTGGCTTTCATTCGAGGCTTTCCCACAGGACTGTCACACGTGCCACCGTGGTGTGAGTGGATACTCAGGGTGACATTCGAGGCAGTGCAGGGAAATTAGGGTCCTCTGGAGTGGACTGAGACAATTCGGGGCCTTTTGGAATGGTGGCATGACCCCTGGAGTTCATCTCGGCTTTCCTGTTGAGATTGCCTCCTCTTGAGATGCGACGGGAACACTGGGAATCCTTTCCCGATAAAAAATGGAAAGGAAAACTCATCTCGAGTGGAGGAGGGGGAAATGTGGATCCTCTTGAGTTTGGTGGGGGCCTCGATATTCCTCTCAAGTGGAGACGAATATGTCGGGGAATTTCTTGAGATCCTGCAATTGTGTGAAGGACCCTTTCGAGTTTCAATAGGGAAAGTGATTTCCCTCGAGATGCCACAGCAGAAAAGCACCTCATCTCGCCTGAAGGGGGAGAAACTCCTGGTATTTCTGGAGTTGCAGCAGGTTCCTCTCGAGTTACGAACGGGACTCAGCGAGCTGCTCGGATTGCCTCAGGACAGGTCAGTCTCAATGCGAATTGGGAGGGGCTTCTCAGGATTCCTCTCCAGTCAGTGCTGGCTCCTAAGTCCTCGTCTGGAGCTTGAGGATTCCTCTCCACTGCTGACGTGGACTGTGGGGTTACTCTGTAAGCTCCCCAGGGGTGTCAGGTCTATGTCTTGAGTCGAGACATGCACATCTGCTTTCCTCCATAGCTGTAGATGCAGAGTCAGGCTTCCCATCGAGGTGACACAGGGTTCTGGGGCTTCCTCTCGAGGCTTTCCCACAGGGTGGAAACACGTGCCACCATCGTGGGGGCCAATCCTCGGGGTGACAGTCGAGGTGGTGCAAGGCCTCCAGGTTTCTCTGGAGTGGACAGAGACAACTGGGGATATCATGGAACAGGTGGCGCAAACCCGGAGTTCCCCTGGACACTCCTGTGGAGAGCCTCTCCTCTTGAGATATGACAGGACCATCGGGAATCCTTTCCCGATGAAGCAGGGAAATGAACCCTCATATGGAGGGTAGCAGGGGGACACAGGGCTCCTATTTAGTTGTGGGAGGACCCTCGGTGCTCCTCTCGCGTGGAGACCTGTATGTCGGGATATTCTTGAGTCACTGCAAGGGTGTGAAGGAACCCGTCGTGGTTCATGACAGATAGGGATACTTTCCGCGATATGCCTCAGAGGACAAGGGCCTCATCTTGCCTGGAGGGGAGATCCTCCTACTTTTCTCGAGTTGCAGCAGGTTCCTCTCGAGGTATGATGAGGATCCCAGGGACCCGCCCCTGTGGCCTCCAGAAAGGCCAGGCTCCACGTGAGTTGCCAGGGACCTCTGGGGATTTCTTGGCATTCGGGGCAGGCTCTTAAGTCTTAGTCTGGAGCCAGAGGATTCTTCTCCACTGATGACGTGGACCATGGGCTTCCTCTGCAAGCTTCCCCAGGGGAGTCAGGTCTCGTCTCCAGTGGAGACGTGCATGTCTGCTTTCCTCCCG
>SJYV01029415.1:0-36045 GCA_006410875.1 Neotragus pygmaeus
CATATGATATATATTATTCTATATAATATATATTATTTAGTATGTTCTGATATGAAACAAAACTAGTTTGCATACAGCTGACAAAATGATATATAGGCTGTATAAAATCTCTTATTATAAATTCCAGAAAAGCAACTATTTTTGTTTGTACTTTGTTCTTGCAGTTTAGCAATCTGTGTCTCTCCTTTTTCTGTAGAACTTCCTGTTACTTGATGAGATACCACAGCTCAACCCTCAGCTGGCACCAGATGGTAAAAGGATAGTGGACATGAACAATTTCACTGCTTTTTGGCATAAGGTAACAAGTCCTCCACCCCAAGATCATGACTACTAATTGACAACTGAAGACATAGGTTTATGGGAGAATGATGAGGTTTTCCACATGGTGTAAAATGTGATTTGCTCATATATTAAGAGTATGTTAGAAAAATTCTCAAAATCAGGAATAAGGTTTGGAGCTAATGGAGATTAAGTGCAAAAACCAGCCTAAGAAGTTTGACATTTTGCTCTTTATTTCATTTTCAAGAGAGCTTTCAAAGTAGTAGCACATTTTGAATTTAAAGTACATGTGTTTATAATGTTGGAATTTACAGGATTGTATGGTCAAAATGCTGCAGTGTGGAATGGTTTAACTAATGAATACACAGACTGTTGTTAAAGAGGCTTTGGGGAATCAGTGTACGTTTTTTGCCTTGATTATCAGGTCATTTTATTGTACATGCAGTGAGGCCATGATCTGGATGTTTCCTTTGGGGTAGAGTGGGGGCTCCCCCATCCTGAGCTTCTGGATAGTTCTGGCTACTTAGGTAGCAGCCGGGGCAGGAAGGAAGCAGCAGGTGGGNGATTATCAGGTCATTTTATTGTACATGCAGTGAGGCCATGATCTGGATGTTTCCTTTGGGGTAGAGTGGGGGCTCCCCCATCCTGAGCTTCTGGATAGTTCTGGCTACTTAGGTAGCAGCCGGGGCAGGAAGGAAGCAGCAGGTGGGTGTAGTGAGCACCAGTGATTCCTAGTTGAAGGGCTGCAGTGTGTGGAAACTGACAGGGAGGACTGGTGATTGTCCACACTTGGTTTATTTATGACTTTCTGGGAAACAGAAAAAAACAAGGGTCCACTTTTAGAATTGCACATGCAATGCTGCCTCCTTTATCAATGACTGAAATGTTCCTGCCTCCATGGTTCCCTGGTCCTCTGTGCACATCCTCCTGTATCAGTGTGGATTGGTCAGGAAAAAAGAACCCTATCATGGGAGAGGGAGTTCCATGCAGGGAATTAGTTGCATAGATGACAAGAGTGGGCAAAAGCAGAAACAGCAAAATGGTGGTGGGTGAGACAATCCGGAAATTAGCAAAGGTAGGAAACTGTTCCCGCCCAAGAGCTGGGAGGACTCAGGAAGAAGATGTCTCTACCAGAGGGTCCACTCTCCAGAGCAGAGCTCATAAGCCTGGCTGCTGTCAGAGTGGGGACCACAGGGCAAGTGTCTAGACTCTGTAGACTCCTCCTGTCTTTCATGCCTGTGACTCTGTTTTGCCACCTGCATGGTGTTCACCAACTTCTGATTAAGTGCCTGCCATCTCCATCAATAGCACAGTAGGATAATATGTTCCCAAATATATAAAACCACAGCCCTGTACCAGTTGCATGTGGAAATGCCCAGAAGGTGTCTGACCTATCCTGAGAGTTTCTCATACCTTATTCCGGTAGATTTACCTCCTGTTTCGTATTTCTCATCACAGTACTCTTGAAGCATTTATGGAAAGCACTAAGATTCCTTTATAAATACCACTCCATGTGAATGCTAACACATCTTTAAAAATTACTCATTACCAAATTTCTTTTGTACCAAATTATGCAGCATTTTAAAATGAGCTATTTTATTTTTCTTTCAAGAAATTAATAATATGTTCTCAGATTTTTGTGCAACTTGCATTGTAAAACAGAACTGCCTATTATGTTGTCCTGGCCTTGCCTATGAAAGGACTATGCCCCTTGCTGGAGTTATTAATAAAAGAGAGGGCGGGATGATCTGGGAGAATGGCACTGAAGCATATATACTGTTATGTAAGAAACGAATCACCAGTCTCTATTTGATACAGGATGCAGGATGCTTGGGGCTGGTGTGCGGGGATGATCCAGAGAGACGTTGGGGGGTGGGAGGTGGGAGGGAGATTCGGGATTGGGAGCTTGTGTGTACTTGTGGTGGATTTATGTCGATGTATGGCAAACCCAATAGAGTATTGTAAAGTTAAATTTAAAAATAAATAAATAAATAAATTAAAAAAAAATGGCTGTCAGGTTAGATCATGGGTGAGAGATCTCTTGTATCAGGGACACAGACATTGGGGTTTTAAAGAGAAGCTGAATCTGAATGAAGCCCCTGCTGGGTTGGGAGGCAGGAGATAGACATGAACTCTGTAACCTGCTCCACTAGAGAGCCAGGTGGGCAGATGGGCAGGTGAGGGCAGGTCTCAGGAACCCAGGTCTCATTCATGAAATGATGGAACTTGGTCTCAATCTTGAAGCTTTAAAATAAATTGTCCTGTGGGAGCCTCCATTTCTTCATGGGGCAGGGGTTTTCAACTATGTCTGGTACAGAGTGCGGGCTCAGCTGATGATCCTTGTTGAGTCAGCATCCCCTGAGCCTGGATAACCAGGAACTGACTGGACCCAGCACGTCCGGGAGTTGGTGATGGACAGGGAGGCCTGGCGTGCTGAGATTCATGGGGTCGCAAAGAGTCAGACACGACTGAGCAACTGAACTGAGCACGTTTGTGCTGCTGAGTGCTGCCCTCTACCGGTCTCGGCAGAGTAATGCCTGATCTTGAAGCCTGAACAGGGAGGGAACTCAGTGTCTGACCCTGGGAAACAGATAGGGGTGGTGACAGGGAGCTGATGTTGGTATGTGACTCATTGTTTTTTAGTCATAACTGAGTGATGAGTAATAAAATAGGAACCCTAAGTGTCAGAAAAGAATGAAGAAGTGGAGACGGTTAAAAATATTTCTTATGTTTTAACATCTAGCTTCTTATTCGTAGATTTATAGTTTTTTAAAAGATCTGGGGCTAGTGTTTTTGACCATGCAAAATAATTGTCATTTTTTAGCATGTGAATGCTTTATAATTAGTTCATTTCTTTCCGGAGAAATTTTTCATTTTGAGGAATATTCAGACTTTTAAATTCAGAGTCATGTTTTTAGTCTTTGGGGCGCTTTAGAGTCAAGTGTCACCATTCTTTTTTCTTTTTTTTAAGCATTGGCAGCTATTGACAATTTTCTTAACACTTATGATATGTAAAGACATACATGAACCTGTAAGTCTCTCAAGAATGTGACTTGTTATTGGCACAATGAATACTTTGTCCTCCATTGCATTGGGTGGGGGTACTAGCGCATGTATCTCCATGGTTTTTGTTGTTATTTTGTTCCTTTGGGCTTCGCTGGTGGCTCAGACAGTAAATAAGCTGCCTGTTTTTCTTCAGTAGAAGTACTTTATTATCCTCCATCCAGCCAAGAAAGGTAACGTATATAAATACATATAAAATCGAGGCTTTATCTCTTTGATTTATCATGTCATAATTAACTTATTCCCCATTTATTGTTGTTGTTGGTGGTGGTAGTATTAAATTAGAGCTCTTGTTAAAAATTAGATCTTGGACCATTATTAATAACACTTAATTTGCCAAGAGTGACTATTACATAAAGTACCCCTTTGCTTGGTGAGCACTACTGAGGTTCATTCTTTATCAAATGAAAGTGGAGAGGTTAGTGGAGATTTCAAATTATTTAATTAAAGGGCCAGGCATGCCAGGAACTTATGCTGCCACTTTGTGGGGATTGATTGATGCTTTTGAACTGGGGTGCTGGAGAAGACTCTTGAGAGTCCCTTGGACAACAAAGAGATCAAACCTGTCAATCTTAAAGGAAATCAGTCCTGAACATTCATTGGAAGGACTGATGCTGAAGCTGAAGCTCCAACATTTTGGCCACCTGATGTGAAGAACTGACTCATTTGAAAAGACTCTGATGCTGGGAAAAATTGAAGGCAGAAGGAGAAGGGGATGACAAAGGATGAGCTGGTTGGATGGCATCACCAACTCTATAGACATGAGTCTGAGTGTGCCCTGGGAGTTGGTGATGGACAGGGAAGCCTGGAATGCTGCAGTCTATGGGGTCGGAAAGAGTTGGACACGACTGAGTGACTGAACTGAATTGAACTGAGGAGAGTAACGAGATCATTAAAACCAAGGGTCATGATGAAAACTTATAAATGATTAAAAAACTCACAAGCGGGATATTCTATTAAGTACATTATATTAATAAGCTTATGTGCATTATTCAGTTTGCATTTCAGACACGTGCCTTGTCATTTCTACTACTAAAATTCTGTGGATGTCTAGAGCTATGTCCTTATGGAAATCTGGTAAAAGAAGGAGCCTTGTTAACCCCCAAAGAGATATGTATGATTGGATGAAAAGGCCTCCAGGACTTAACTATCTTAAAATAGGAAGGGGAAAAATGTGGATTACATTAGCATATCAATGACTATTATGTAATTTTCTCTACATTCTGAAGTAATGTATGTTACTTTATTGAAATGGGCCCATTTTTATAAACTTTAATTTGCAGAAATCAGGAACCCCAACCCTACAAGACCTTTTCTTTACTGCCAGACCTGGTGAACTGTTAGCTGTGGTTGGACCTGTGGGTGCAGGAAAGGTAAGTTGTGATGCCTTTGTCAGCTTGATGCAATACCACTGCCCTTGTTAAATTCTCAGAGTTGAGCCCAGAGCTATGTGTGACACAGTTTGAATTGGGTGTACCTAGAACAGCGTTTCTCAAACTGTTCATGGAATACTAGTTTTGGAAGAAGGTTTCATGGCCAAATAAATCTAGATAAGCACACACTGTGTTTTCCTTCTTTGTGCTTCACATTGCACAGTTGGGAACCATTGTCAGGAATTTGGATGTCTCAGTGAATGAAATTATTGATGTGACAGCTGTTCAGGTTGGACGGAAACAGCAGGACTTATTTTCATCACAGTGGTCCCTCTGGGAAGTCTGGAGGTGGTGAAGGCTCTTCCGGGAAGCTCTGAGCATTTCCTCATGGGACTTGATGTGATCTTTTCAGTGCATGTGTGGTGAATGTTCAGCCACATGCTGGAGCTAAAAACAGATGTGAGCCAGCCCTGATGTCTCTACCGTCCAGAGGCAACCAGGTTCCAGGGCGAGGCAGATACATAGGCAGTTTATCTCAGCCCACTGTGGTGAGTGCTCTGATGGTGTAGACACAGACATGTCACTTCTGTGAGTCACAAGAGGTTTGAAAGACGTGCACTTGCACTTAGTGTCCTGTGTTGTGAAACAACAAAATACAGAAACCTAAATGTGGATATGTGCACGAGAGGGTGATGATTTCCTCTAGATGGACTGTTGCTTTTTAGACACAACTCATTTCAGAATTCTTTTAAGTAATCGTCTTTGGATATATTCTTCACACATAGCTTTTTAAGTGATAAGTGTTTGTCAAGTGAAGGATACCTGGATGCAGGAACAACTGCACTAAACATCAGATACATGAAATACACATCCTGCGGGGCTGCTCTGCTAGTGAAGGATGTTAAATATTCTTTGTGCTGAGTGTAGTGCTTCATTTGGGGGCTTCTCTTGGGCAGAGGAGATTGGTATAGTATTTTATTAATATTCCTTATCAACCATTCATTTGCATTGACCGATAGTGTTACTTTCATTTGTTTTTGTCCAAACTTCCAGGGCTGTACTTTATCCTCTTCTAGATGTAAGAGGTCTATTGTGTATCAAGCACCAGGCTGGGGACAGCTGTGCTATGGGATGTGTTTCATTCTGAGTGCTCCCTGTTTACGCGTGTGTGTTTCTGTCTGTTTCAGTCGTCACTGTTACGTGCTGTACTGGGGGAGCTGCCCCCGAGCCAGGGACAGGTCAGTGTGCACGGGAGGATCGCATATGTTTCTCAGCAGCCTTGGGTGTTCTCAGGAACTGTGAGGAGTAACATTTTATTTGGGAAGAAATATGAAAAAGACCGATATGAAGAAGTAATAAATGCTTGTGCTTTGGAAGAGGTGAGTAAGGACTTTTGAGTAGCATGTACTAGAATTTCAAATGACAGACTTGGTTTAAACTATCAGTAAAGTTTGTTGAGAGTTCTTTTTTTTTTTTTTTTTTAAGTTTGAAAGATCGTTCAGTGTTGTTTAGTATTTACATCAGTCTTCTGAGTAAGTATGCAGGCATATATGCTTCTCTTTCAATCTTGACGTCATAAGGACACTCACAGAATGCCTTGTTGAGGAGGGAGTTGTTTCACTTTGTGAAGTTTCATTCACTTTTAACTTATTTTCGTAGTGGACAATTACAAACATTTCTAAAATTAGAGTGTACAGTGTAATGAACCCTCATGTGCCCACTCCCCAGCTTCAAGCAGGAGCAGCTGGTGGCCAGTCTTGCTGCATCTCCACTCCTGCCCTCTGCCAGCCCCACCGCTGCCGCTCCCACCCTCCTCCCGAGTTATTCTGGAGCAGATCCTAGACCTCAGATTAGTTCATCTCTAAAGGTTTCAGCTCAGCTGGTAAAGAGTCTGCCTGCAATGTGGGAGACCTGGGTTTCATTCCTGGATTGGGAACACCCCCTGGAGATGGAAATGGCTACCCACTACAGTATTCTAGCCTGGAGAATTCCATGGACTCTGTAGTCCATGGGGTCACAAAGAATTGAACACAACAGAGTGACTTTCACTTTCACTTTCAAAGCTTCCCTGGTGGCTCAGATGGTAAAGACCCTGACTGCAGTTCAGGAGATGTGGGTTTGATTCCTGGGCTCGGAAGATCCCCTGGAGAAGGGGGAATGATTATCTACTCCAATATTCTTGCCTGGTGAGCTACAGTCCATTGGGTTGCAAAGAGTCAGACACCACTGAGCGGCTAACACACAAACGTTTTACTAGTTTTTCTCTAAGAGATACGAGAGCCTTTGGAAACACATATTATTTCCTCTTAAAAAGTAACCCAAATTCCTCAATATTATCAACCTTCTAGTTTACGTGTTGCTAATCATCTCACTGAGGAGCCTCCTTTACCACTGGTTTGAATCAGACTCCACATGAGGTCTGCCCCATGCCCTTGGTTGGTGCCTCCTTGGTCCCTTTCAGTCTCTAGATTTTTCTCTGCACTTGGTTATGACTGGTATTTTTATTTAAAGAAAATAGAATGCTTTAACATGTCTTCTTAATACTGCATTGCTTCACTGGGGGAGAGATTGTTTTCAGAAAAGACTATGGTCCACAGAAAATGGCAAGGTGAAACTCTGAAATTTAGATGAAATCAGTGAATGAATGGTGAAAACGAAACTACATGATAAACAATATAATCTGGCAAAAAATAAAGAAAAATGTAAATACTGATGAATACTGCGTTACTCTCTTGGGTTATAAAAATCTAAATAATAGCATTAAAGGGCTTCTCCTCCCCAGGCCTGTTCAGTACAGTGTGTTCTTTTGTACTGTGGGGAAAAGATTGGGATGGTCTTTCAAAGGTGTGGTGTTGAAGGCTCCAAACTCGCTTTGTGAAACAATAGTAATTTTGCTTGAACAATGACTTAATATCATAGAATTATAGATTGTATCAGATGAGTAGCATTTTGTGCTGATGTGAACAAAACAGAATTGCTCGTTTAATACTCTTGTTTCTTTCCCCTGCCGCTACTGCTGCTAAGTAACTTTAGTCATGTCCGACTCTGTGCGACCCCATAGAAGGCAGCCAACCAGGCTCCTCCATCCCTGGGATTCTCCAGGCAAGAATACTGGAATGGATTGCCATTTCCTTCTCCAATGCATGCATGCATGCTAAATCACTTCAGTCGTGTCCAACTCTGTGTGACCCCATGGACAGCAGTCCACCAGGCTCCTCTGTCCACAGGATTCTCCATGCAAGAATACTGGAGTGGGTTGTCACTTCCTGGGTTGTTGTTAATGAGAGATCTTCTTTTGTGGAAATGATATTGTTACTGAGTCCACTCTTTTCATACTGTGGACTCAGTAACAATATCATGAAGCACAAGCTGGGATCAAGATTCCTGGGAGAAATATCAATAACCTCAGATATGTGGATGACACCACCCTTATAGCAGAAAGTGAAGAGGAACTGAAGAGCTCCTGATGAAGGTGAAAGAGGAGAGTGAAAGGCTGGCTTAAAGCTCAACATTCAAAAAACTAAGGCCACAACATCCAGTCCCAACAGTTAATGGCAAGTAGATGGGGAAACAATGGAAACAGTGACAGACTTTATTTCTTGGGCTCAAAAATCACTGAAGATGGTAATTGAAACCATGAAATTAAAAATGCTTTCTCCTTGGAAGAAAGGCTATGAACAACCTAGACAGTGTATTAAAAAGCAGAGACATTACTTTGCTGACAAAGGTCCATCTAGTAGAGGCTATGGTTTTTCCAGTAGTCATGCATGGATATGAGAGTTGGACCATGAAAAAAGCTGAGTGCCAAGGAATTGATGCTTTTGAACTGTGGTGTTGGAGAAGACTCTTGAGAGTTTCTTGAACTGCAAGGAGATCCAACCAGTCCTAAAGGAAAGCAGTCCTGAATATTTATTGCAAGGACTGATGCTGAAGCTGAAGCTCCAATACTGTGGCCATCTGATGTGAAGAGCTGACTCATTGGAAAAGACCCTGATACTGGGAAAGATTGAAGGCAACAGGAGAAGGAAACAATTGAAGATGAGATGGTTGGATGGCATCACTGATTTGATGGACATGAGTTTGAGTAAGCTCTGGGAGTTGGTGATGGACAGCGAAGTCTGGCATGCTGTAGTCCATGGGGTCTCAAAGAGTTGGATATGATTGAGTGACTGAACTGAACTGAGTCCAAGCTCACTCTGCTCACTGCACCGTAGGTCAATAAGTCTGAGATGAGGTGTTGAGACAAGGAAGGGGCTTTATTCAGGAAACCCCTGACAGAGAAGATGGCAGGTTCAGTATCAGTATCAGTTCGGTTGCTCAGTTGTGTCTGACTCTTTGATAAAACATGGTCCACTGGAGATGGGAATGGGAAGCCACTTCAGTATTCTTGCCTTGAGAACCTCATGAACAGTATGAAAAGGCAAAAAGATAGGACACTGAAAGATGAACTCCCCAGGCCAGTAGGTGCCCAGTATGCTACTGAAGATCAGTGGAGAAATAACTCCAGAAAGAATGAAGAGACAGAGTCAAAGCAAAAACAACATCCAGTTGTGAATATGACTGGTGATGGAAGTAAAATCCAATGCTGCAGAGAACCATATTGCATAGGATCCTGGAATATTAGGTCCATGAATCAAGACAAATTGGAAGGGGTCAAACAGGAGATAATAAAGGTGAACATTGATGTTGTAGGAATCAGTGAACTAAAATGGACTGAAATGGGTGAATTTAACTCAGATGACCGTTATATCTACTATTGTGGGCAGGAATCCCTTAGAAGAAATGGAGTAGCTGTCATAGTCAACAAAAGAGTCCAAAATGCAGTACTTGGATGCAATCTCAAAAACAAAAGAATGATCTCTGTTCGTTTCCAAGGCAAACCATTCAATATCATGGTAATCCAAGTCTATGTCCTGACCAGTAACACTGAAGAAGCTGAAGTTGAATGGTTCTGTGAAGACCTACAAGATCTTCTAGAACTAACATCCAAAAAGACGTCCTTTTCATTATAGGGGACTGGAATGCAAAAGTAGGAAGTCAAGAGACACCTGGAATAAAAAGCAAATTTTGTCTTGGAATACAGAATGAAGCAGGGCAAAGACTAATAGAGTTTTGCCAAGAGAATGCACTGGTCATAGCAAACACCTTCCAACAACACAAGAGAAGACCCTACACATGGACATCACCAGATGGTCAACACCAAAATCAGATTCATTATATTCTTTGCAGCCAAAGATGGAGAAGCTCTATACAGTCAGCAAAAACAAGACTGGGAGCTGACTGTGGCTCAGATCATGAACTCCTTATTGCCAAATTCAGACTTAAATTGAAGAAAGTAGGGAAAACCGCTAGACCATTCAGGTATGACCTAAATCAAATCCGTTATGATTATACAGTGGAAGTGAGAAATAGATTCAAGGGATTAGATCTGATAGAATTCCTGAAGAACTATGGACAAAGGTTCATGACATTGTACAGGAGGCAGTGATCAAGACCATCCCAAGAAAAAGAAATGCAAAAAGGCAAAATGATTCTCTGAGGAGGCCTTACAAATAGCTGAGATGGCAGGTTAGCACCTCAAAATAGCCGTCTCATCAGGGGCAGGATGTCACGTTCTTCTGTGAATCAGAGATGGTTGGACATGAGGAAACAAAAAGTAAAAAGATCATTTAATTCTTGTGAATATCTTATAAAGCAGCAAGCCGCATGCTGGGAGATGTTAGTTTCACTTCCTTATAATGCTTCACATGTGGGCAGCATCAGGCTCTCTCCTTGAGGCAGGCCATTGTGCATGCCTGCAGTAACAAAAGCAGCAAGATAAGGATTAAAATCACAGAAGCAAATCCGGTATGAGTTCAAAATTAACCCTTCCTGGTTACAGTATCAAGGTAGCAGGAATGAGCTGGATTTTTATTAAATGCTGTTTATAATGTGGTGATCCAGTGGTTAAAACTCCACGCTCCCAATGCAGGGGGCATAGGTTCGATCTTTGGTCAAAAGCTAAGGTCCTACATGCCACAGGCACAACCAAAATTTAAAAACAATTTAAGAGCAATTATATGGACTTCCCTGGTGGCTCAGATGGTAAAGGATCTGCCTGCAATGTGGGAGACCCAGGTTCAATCCCTGGGTCCAAAAGATCCATGGAGAAGGGAGTAGAACCCACTCCAGTATTTTTGCCTGGAGAATTCCATGGACAGAGGAGACTGGCATGCTATAGTCCATAGGGGTTGAAGGAGTTGGACACAGCTGAGCGACTAACGCTACATTGCAAATACTGTGTAAGAAAAGGGGGAAGCAAATGTAAACAGTGAGAACAGCAACTCCCATTCAGAGTCTAGATGCAAATCATTTTCTCTCTCTCACATGTGTGTGTATACACACATAAGAAGGTATGTAAGTTATTCTTCATGAGTGTCCTTGATGTCAAATTCCTCATTTTTTGTTGGTAAAGCTAAAGCTTGGGGGATGAAACAGCTGTCCTTAACATCTGGAGCTCAAGTTCAGATCTGCTTCTGCACAACTCTAGACTCCATGCTTGTCCTTGGTGCTGTGCTGGCTTGAAGAAGTTTAAAAGAAAGAACTTTTCAAAAAGCAGGCGATGGATGAAAGTGGAAGGTGGGATGTGGAATAAACAAATCTCTGGCATTTCCTCTTTACCTTAATCATGTCCAGCTCATGATGCCCACATCAGACTCCAAAGACCCAGGCCAGGTGTGAGTTTCTCCCATGACCTTGCCTTTCTGGTGAAGCTCAGCCCTGTCTTTCTCTCCCACGTTTGAGCATCTCTGGAGAAGAGCAGCTGTGGGACAGTGTCTACCATTCAGCGTTTTCCTCAGGGGCTACCGTTCTCCCTGGGGGGCGATGCTCTGCTGCAGCCACATGGCGTGACTGGACCAGTAGTGTGCACAGCGTTCTGAGGGTTCCCTCACCCTGGACCATCCATGCAGCAGATTTTGTGAGAAGGGGCCCTGCAAGACTGGGCTGCACAGCGATTCTTCTGTATGTGATGAGACAAACATTTACAAAGATGGACTGCTCTCCTGTTTGCATGGTCAGGACAGAGAGTTGGGGCCCCTGGTGCCCATTCTCTCCTTGGCAGGAAGGTAGCCTAGGGAAGAGGAGTAGTGAGAGGGGAGTCCTGGACCCGGCTGTGTCACTCCTGCTCTTATACTTTGAACACGTCCTGTTACCTGCCTGAGGTTTCCACAGCAAAATGAGGACACTGGTTCAGCGGTTTTCCAAGAGGTTTTGTTGCTGCTCTGAAATGTCCTCTATGACTGATTAGCAATTAGCAAGGGGTTAGCAAGGTCTTTGAAACACTTGGGAACCATTTAATGAGTTATGAGAGGCTCTGCTTATCTCCTTTTGGATCCTTGTGTCGGTGGATGAACATAAGATGGTCACATCTAGTAGAGGTGTCTAGAGTTATTTTGGGCTTCCTTGGGGGCTCAGTGGTAATCTGCTTGCAACGCAGGATCCCTGGGTCGGGAAGATCCCCTGAAGGAGGGCATGGTAACCCCCTCTAGCCCTCTTGCCTGGAGAATTCCGTGGACAGAGGAGCCTGGCGGGTAACAGTCCATGTGATCTCACAGAGTCAGACACGGAAGCAACTGAGCCACAACA
This sequence comes from Neotragus pygmaeus, assembly GCA_006410875.1. NCBI lineage: Eukaryota > Metazoa > Chordata > Mammalia > Artiodactyla > Bovidae > Neotragus > Neotragus pygmaeus. The sequence continues at coordinate 12,342 of SJYV01029415.1, forward strand.
GCGGCAGCAGAGTTATCTTGGCCTGAAGATACAGAGACCGCACGAGTAGTAGAAAAGGTTTGACCTTTAGAGAAAAATAGTCCCAGATAGTAACTCCAGATGTTTGTCTCAGTTTCTTCTCTTATTACATGGTGGAAGCGTCCGATTACCCTAAAGGCTACAGGCCACGCCTGTGAAATGGAAACAAGTCAGGGTTTCAGTTAGTGGTAGCAACTCTTACTAACACAGCCTTTTTCTCTTCATTCATCCATACTTAAATGTATATAAATATTATAAAGATTTCTCCTTACAGTTCTCCCTGTGCTCACATCTGCCTAATCTTCAAGGAAAAAAATAGTTTAAAAAAGCAAAATTTTTTGTATGATATATCTTAATAAGTAGATGTATTCAGCTAGATCTAACTGAAGTAAACCTTTAAGCTTATTGAGCTGAAAACTTTTCTGTAATAAAATAGGTAGATATGAAGTAATCACATTGGGAATATCAATTCAGGCTGATGATAACTCCAAGATCCAGGAGTCAGCAGGCTCAGGGATTGAGTCTCAGTTTCTCTATTTACTAGGAGTGTGATCAGTCACCAATAGCAAGTTATCAATTCCTGTCCTTTTTCCATTTATTGAAGGTTTTCCTACAGTTTAGGTTCTCACAGCATCCTTGAGTTTAGTGACTCTTGTTTCTGCAGCACATTCTGTAGAACAGGAAAGTGAGACTTAGGAGATCAAAGGATTTGTTTATCATGGAGACCCTGTTGTGCCACTTGCTTCCTTCCCAAATTTGCTAAAGTAGAGACAAAGAAATGAGTGCTGCTTGTCTATGCCAGGATCTGTCCAGTGATAATTACAGGCAGCCTAAAATTTCTAATATAATAACTGTGTAACTTAAACTTGATTGTTATTTTGTGGTTTTGGGGATATTCTTGTCATCTTTTTTTATTTCTCCAGGTACTCTCGGGAAAATAAACAGATTTATCTATTTATTTCTTAAATAGTATTCAGATAAAAGTTATGATAGATTCCCCTATTCTCAAATCAAAGCTTCACATCCTTCTTAACTTTGAGTGTTTTCTGCTTCCACGGGCAAGCATCTACTTGGTTTAACTGATCTGCTCCGTGTTCCTTGAGTACACTGTTTCCCTGTAGTTTTTCCTGCCCAGCCTGCTTTTTTTTTTTTTTTTTTTGCTCCCTTTTTTGTATAGTTCTTGTCTATCACTCTATGACTGGTCTTAAGTATCACTGTGAATACTCCAGTCAGGTCTTATTCCTTCAGTGGAAGTAGGAAGCTGACATCATGTTCAGCAAAATTGGAAATTTAAGACCCACTCATCCCCTGATAAAACTAGTCCTGTGCCTTCACCACCCTGGCCACTAGCTCTCATACCTGTGTTTCTAGCACAGACCTTCACACTTGCATGTCCAGCTGCACCGTAATATCACCATGATATCATCTCACCTTGTCCACAAGTGAAGTCTCCTAAACCGACATCTGCCATCTTCCCCAACTCAGTAAATGGAGTCCTGTCCTTCCCCTTCCTCACGTCTCAGACACCACAGTCGTCCTCTTCTCTTACAGCCCACTCCCATCCCATCAGCAGGTCTTACAGACTCCACCTTCCAATTGTGTCTGGAGTGTGACCCTGTCACTCCATTCCTGCTGCTCCCACTCTGGTCCTGACCACCATCATCTATCCCCTGGATTATTCCAGTTGCCTCTTCACTTGTAGTCACCCTCACACATTCCTCCTTACTGCCTGTTATCCACAAAGCATAGAAGTGATTCTTTAAAAAACCTCAGACCAGGTCAGTCCTCCCTTCTCCCCCTTCCCCTGTTGTTGGGAGTGATGCCAGGCTCCCCCTGCTCTGTCTCTTCCCTCACTCCCCTCATTCTTACTCTGCTCTCCTGCCTCCTTGTCCTGAATGCTTTGGGCATCTCCCCCGTGTCCCCTGCACCCACCCATCCCTCTGTGTGCAACAGCCTCTCCAGGTCTCCCTGAGTCCCTCCTCCTCCCCAGATCTGCTCACACCCTCTCTGAGCAGAGGCCTCACACCCCAGTGTGGACTCACTTCCCTCCTTTACTCTCCATCTCCCTTAGCCAGCTTGCTTTTCCTTTCTGTCCTCAGTATTTGCACTCAGGTTAATTTCTTATATCATCCATCCCCCACTATGGAAAGAAACTCTAGGACTTTGTTTCTTTCTGGCTGAATTCATCATGCCCTGAATAATGCCTGGTGTAAAGGTCGATCTTCAATAAATAAGTGTGAAAATAGTCAAATGCATAAATGCTGTGAAGAACTATAGAATGAAAACAAATGAGAAACCAGAGAGGTTTTTTTTGTTGTTGTTGTTCAAGGCTATATTTAGTCACTATGAAACATTCCCATTGCCCTTCATCAAATACTTGTATGAAGAACTGGTACTAAAGGATTAGGAGAATGGGAATTCTCTGGTGGTTCAGTGGTTAGGGCTCCATGCTTTCATAGCTGAGATTGTGGATTCATTCCCTAGTCAGAGAACTAAGATCCCACAAGCTACACGGTTTGGCTAAAATAAAAAAGGAGTAGGGGAAAGTGAAAGTAGCTCATTCATATCTGACTCTTTGCAACTCNTGCTTTTCAACATGCTATCTAGGTTGGTCATAACTTTTCTTCCAAGGAGTACACGTCTTTTAATTTCATGCCTATACTACAACAAAAATGAAAATAAAACAGAAAACCCAAACAAACAAAAACAACACATATCCTATCTGATTTTCTTTTGAAGAGGAGAAATCAATTTATTTAGAGAGAAGCACACGCAACATAGCAGGCCATCTCAAAAGATGCTGTGTTATACGATCAGTTGCTCAGTCATGTCCGATTCTTTGCAGCCCCAAGGACTGTAACCAGCCAGGCTCCTCTATCCACGAACTATTCCAGGCAAGAATACTGCAGCAGGTTGCCAATTCCTACTCTAGGGAATCTTACTGATTCATGATGAAACCCACATCTCTATGTCTCTGTGTTGGTAGATGGGTTCTTTACCACTAACACCACCTGAGAAGCCCCCTCAGAAGATGAGAGATCCTGAAATGTGGGCTGTTTCATTTTTATGGTCTGGGTAATTCCGTAGGCTAAAGAGTGGGAGTGTTATTCCAACTATTTTGGAGAGGGGGCAGATTTCCAGGAATTGGGCCACTGTCCACTTTTGACCTTTTATGGTTGGCCTCAGAACTGTCATGGCACTGGTGGGTGTGTCATTTAGCTTGCTAACGCACTGCAATAAGCATATCCCAGATTCAACTTCTTATCTGATCTTTTGAAAATTTTCAATCCATAACACTATGCCTGTAGTCATTTCCAAATTAAAAACCGTCACTCCACATATAAGTGAAAACATACAGAGCAAATATAGCAAAACAAAAACAAATTCACAGATACAGAGAACAAATTAGTGATTGCCAGATGGGAGGGTGAGGGGATATGAGCAAAACAGGTGAAGGGGACTTGGGGGTAGAAACTCAAAATATTATTTATTTCAGTTATAAAATAAATAAGTCACAGAGATGTAATATAGAGCACAAGGAATACAGCCAAAGTTATACTGTAATAACTTTGTATGGATCATAGCTTAAAAATATCTAATTACTATATTATACACCTGAAACTAATTTTATAAGTCAGCTATACTTCAATCAAAAATAATAATGAAAAAAAGACAATTCGTTACTAGTGTAAGTTGAAATGTCCTTGTGATCCATTTATTCTGATGTTTTAACCACCTAAATTTCTTTAGCTCTTTAATATTCTGTACTATATCCAGACAACTTTCAAGTTATGTGAAGTATTTTAAATATTTCTACGTCATTAAGAAAAAAAGAAAAAATATTATTCCAGTCTTAAAAATAGATGAACGAAAGAAAATATAAGAGCATATAAGCTCCATTTATAATTAGGGATGAAATCCAACCTGGTGTTACTTAGTATTAGAGGCTTTTAGAAAGGATGGCAAATATCTGTTAGTTTTAGGAACTAAAAATATCATGGAGAATTGAGCATTATTTGAGCTATTTATTTAGCCACTTGACAGAAATCAATCACCAAGTTTAATCCTAAACTCTTAGCCCCCAATGGCAATGAATGGATATTTGTCAATAGAAACAGACAAGTCAATTCTTAGTGAATTTCTTGATTGCTCTAATGTAATGGCAAGTTTTGATAAAGAGGAAGATCTGCAAAAGAGCACATACAAAAATTAAGGTGGATAGGCAGTGACATATGAAAACGAAAGATAAGACAGTTATGACTTTTTTTTTTACTTTATTTACTTTACAATACTCTATTGGCTTTGCCATACATCGAATTGAATCCCCCACAGGTGCACACGAGCTCCCAATCCTGAATTCCCCTCCCACCTCCCACCCCACATCGTCTCTCTGGATCATCCCCGTGCACCAGCCCCAAGCATCCTGCATTCTGCATCAAACATAGATCGGCGCCTCATTTCTTACATGATAGTATACATGCTTCAATGCCGTTCTCCCAAATCNTGAACCCGCCTCCCACCTCCCACTCCACATCGTCTCTCTGGATCATCCCCGTGCACCAGCCCCAAGCATCCTGCATTCTGCATCAAACATAGATCGGCGCCTCATTTCTTACATGATAGTATACATGCTTCAATGCCGTTCTCCCAAATCATCCCACCCTCTCCCTCTCCCTCAGAGGCCAAAAGTCCGTTCTATACGTCTGTGTCTCTTTTGTTGTCTACGCCTTTTGCATTATTTCAACCCAGTCCAGTTCTCTTGCCTGGAAAATCCCATGGATGGAGGAGCCTGGTAGGCTGCAGTTCATGGGGTCACTAGGAGTCAGATATGACTGAGCGACTTCACTTTCCCTTTTCACTTTCATACATTGGAGAAGGAAATTGCAACCCCCTCCAGTATTCTTGCCTGGAGAAACCCAGGGATGGGGGAGCCTGGTGGGCTGCCGTCTATGGGGTCTCACAGAGTCGGACACTACTGAAGCAATGCAGCAGCAGCAGCAGCTTGCATTATTTAGCTATTGCAGTATTCCTTGAACAGGAAATATAGGGCTGTGAGGCAGCAATAGAGCACGCAGAAAATTTTACAGAGAAACATGGACCTCTGTGGAATCAAATAGATCAGTTGGCCTCCATTGAATAAACAACTTAGGCTTTTAAAATTACTTTTTTCCTGGCTATCTACAAAAGGTGCAGCACCTTTGAATTTTAAAATTAAGTTGTCAATTCTTATGGAGAAGGCAATGGCACCTCACGTCAGTACTCTTGCCTGGAAAATCCCATGGACGGAGGAGCCTGGCAGGCTGCAGTCCATGGAGTCGCTGAGAGTCGGGCACGACTGAGCGACTTCACTTTCCCTTTTCACTTTCATTCATTGGAGAGGGAAATGGCAACCCACTCCAGTATTCTTGCCTGGAGAATCCCAGGGATGGAGGAGCCTTGTAGGCTGCCATCTGTGGGGTCTCACAGAGTCAGACACGACTGAAGCGACTTAGTAGTAGCAGCAGTCAATTCTTAGGGAAGATTTTCCTATTAAGTTTCAGGAGAGGAGGGGAAATTGGGGCAGCATAAATTTCTTTACAGATGGAACTGCTCTCAACAACTCAGGGAAAAACAGATACCAAGCATGAGAGTATGGAATTTTGACCCAGCTTTAAGTTGATGGAGTCTATATAGCATCATACTTGATTCATTTGATGCAATATCAGTATTGCTTAAGCTAAGGAAGTTAGGAGGATAGTTTTTTCTTCCAGATTTTATTTTATTTTATTTTTTAATTTACAATATTTTATTGGTTTTGCCATACATCAACATGGAGATGTATGAAGTTAAGATGTCTAAGTCCCCATAAATGCACTTGGATAATTGCTAATGCATAAATACAGGAGGAGAAACTATAGAAAACATGAATGCAATAAAAAGAGATTATTTTCTTAATACAACTCACTTGTCAGTTTACTGAGAGACATATGGTAGAATTGAAACTAAAGGTCACAGGCTGCTTGAGATGCATGAACTTAATTTAAAAATTAAAGAAAGTCATCAACAACTTGGTTTATATTCATTATAGTCATTTCATTCAGGAAATCTCTAAAAGGCAAGTGGAACTTTTGAGCCCATGAAAGATAAATTTTTGTCACCTTGGCCCTAGAGTGGCTTGAGGTCAGAGAATTAAAGCTATCATAAGTTAATAACAGTTTGTGTGACCTTATCCTTAAGGAAAGTGAACATGACTGTTTAGAAGTTTGTTTTACTGCATCATTTACCAGAGTTTTTTTTTGTGTGTGTGTTTGCTCTTGAAAACCACTGTGTCACTTCCCCAGTATGAACTTCCTAAAGTTAGGGGTGACTTTTGTGTTCATTGTAGAAGAGAGGGCAACGTATGTTAGAGGATTCGTTTTCCAGCCCTCTTCACATCCCTTCTGATTCCTCTTGTAATAAACCTTTCAGCATCTAACTTGACTAATTACTTCTATTTCCTTTAAACTCGCCATCCCACTGTTTCTCAATCTGTAAACTGGGGATGAAAAATATAACTTTACATACATGTTAAAATCAAAAGACTTATGTGAAAATGCACATTTTACCACAGAGATATATCCTTTTAGAAAGGACAAAACAGAATGTGTAAAAATCAAGGAAAAAATGAGGAAAATATATTGAGAGTATAACAGGAACTGAAAATCTTACTTACTCATCCTTATTCTATATTTCTTAGTATTTTGTGTGCAAATTTTGAAATCTTGACTTCAGCCAGCAATTTTGAATGAGAAAAAAATACTCTTTGATAATACATGAGACACCTAAATGAAAGATAATGCTATATTCAAGAAACTGCAGAGAAATAAAGGTAAATGTTACAATAAATGACTGCTATAATTTTATAGTTCCTCTAACTCAAACTAGTCTCCAGATCTCACCATCATTATCTCTCTCATTTCCTTTCAGTCTAATTAATCAAAATCCTTCCTGCATGTTCATTTCTGGTCAGTATGTCTTCCTGAATATGAATAAGAAATAGAATACCATTCAATGTTTGAAATTATGGGGGTAATCTCAATGATGGAAATAAATGACTAGCAAAAGGGAAGGGAATGCCTGATTAAATATATTCATGAAGATATCAAAGCCTTATAAAGCCAACATCTGAGGAAGAGAAAGCTATAGGACGAGAGCTTCCTGGTGAAGTGTGTTTCTTGAAATCATCACCACCATGGACAGCAAAGGTTCATCACAGAAAGGTATGTACAGCAGCTTGTGGAGTTGTTGGGTTTTTTCGATGTTCCAATGGGGATGTTAATTTGAAATTTGAGGACATATTCTCTTAGGTTTCTGGATTACAGAGTTTAGAAGAACTAGCTAATTCTGCTCCAGAAGTCAATTGTATAGGAGCACAATAGGACAGTGGTTCTTGAATGGAGGAATGTTTTCTAGAGACATTTGGTTAATGTCTGGAGATGGTTTTGGTTGTCTCAATATGGTGCTTCTGGTACCCAGGGGGCAGAGATCAGAGATGTTGCTAAACATACTACAATGCACAAGTTAGCCCCCAAAACAAGTACTTATTCAGCTCAGGGTGCCAATCATGTCAAAGTTGAGAAAACTTAGACTGGAATAAGACCAAAAGTGTCTTTGAGTCCAATTTATCATAACTCCAGAGGGTCGAAACAAACATTTTCTAGCTACCAGGATTCATATGTGGTGTGGCTAAGATGCATCAGTCTGATGAAACTTTTAACTCTGAAGCTATAATACAGATAGTGACAGCAGAGTTGTCTCCTACAATGCTTTGTTGACTGGGTTTAATCCAAATGATATCTTAGAAGAAAACACAGGCTAGTAACAATAATCGCCTTTACTTTCTTGGTTGACATTCGCTAGAAAAAGAAATTGCAGATAACTAATGAGAACTTACTGTATAGCATGGACAAATCTATTCAGTGCTCTCTAGTGACCTAAATGGGAAGGAAATTTAAAAAAGAGGATGTATATGTATACGTATAGCTAATTCACTTTGCTATACAGCAGAAACTAACATAATATTCTAAAGCAATTATATACTGTTAAAAATTAATTTAACAAAAGAAATTGTAAGACAAAGAAATTAATTACAAAATTTATTTTATGAAACAACAAAACATTTCTTTTTTATCTCATCTTAGGCTGTGGGGAAAAATCCTTCAGATGATAAAGGTTCAGATAAATGTAGTCAGAGTTAAAGATCTATCCAGTTATGAATTTCCTAGAACCAATATTCCAAATTTCTCTATCTGTAAAGTACTTTTTATTTATACTTGTAGATAAAACATTTAGTCAGCTGTGTTACATGACTGTAAATTACCTAAAATAATCTCTTTGGAAATATATCTTTGAAAAATTAAAAGACTGTTATATGAATTATCTCACAGTATTGATATTTTTAGTTTGCAACTAAAACGTTGTTCATTCTATACCTCATTCTATACTAACTAGTCTTTTAGATATTTTCAGGTGTTGAGGGTTAGGTATTTTTTCACCCTAAATCTTTAGCCCCTGTCTCTTATACACATCTTATAAGTGAAAACATACAGAGCAAATATAGCAAAACAAAAACAAATTCACAGATACAGAGAACAAATTAGTGATTGCCAGATGGGAGGGTGAGGGGATATGAGCAAAACAGGTGAAGGGGACTTGGGGGTAGAAACTCAAAATATTATTTATTTCAGTTATAAAATAAATAAGTCACAGAGATGTAATATAGAGCACAAGGAATACAGCCAAAGTTATACTGTAATAACTTTGTATGGATCATAGCTTAAAAATATCTAATTACTATATTATACACCTGAAACTAATTTTATAAGTCAGCTATACTTCAATCAAAAATAATAATGNCTTTTAGATATTTTCAGGTGTTGAGGGTTAGGTATTTTTTCACCCTAAATCTTTAGCCCTTGCCTCGTTTTGTCTTGGACACTTCTAATTATATTTATTCAAGATTCCAGAGGAAAAGAATTTTTTGGTAAACACATTTCTATATTCTTTATTTTATTTGGAGCAATTTGAACTTAAACATGATTTAAATCATTGCCTTTTTCCTTTTGAAAGTGTAAGTTATTGATATGTTAGTGGTTCATATCAGTCCATCTGCTGAGATGGTAAATTGGTGACTACATTGTCTCTGCTAATTGTAAAAGGACTTTAAAAATGAATGCTTTATAGACAGAGCAGAACGAGTGGATAAAATCGTCTTTCTAGGGTCACTGCTGTCATGCAAAAACAAAATGTTTTTCTCTACTAGTAACGGCAACGATCGCTGCAAGCACAGGGTCATCACAGCTACTGGTGTGGTCCCTGTTACACACACGCAAACCAAGAGCCCAGCTGCCTGTGTGTTGTGACATGAGGAAGTGAAAAGGTGACAGCGTGGTCCCCAGTCACCTCCATCTGCTAATTATGGTGCTTGGGGGAAAATCACTTGCCCTAAGTCATTGCTTATTAATAAAATCTGATGATAATAATGGAGATCATTGGAAACAGCCCTGACGCTGAGAAAGATTGAAGGCAATATAAGAAGTGGGTGGGAGAGGATGAGATGGTTAAATATCATCACTGACTCAACAGACATGAATCTGAGCAAACTCCAGGATATAATGAATGAAGGGGAGCCTAGAGTGCTGCAGTCTATGGGGTGACAAAGAGACTGGACTTAGCTATGCACAACAACAATAAGGCCAAGGCTATCTCAGAGGATTATCATGAAACACAAAATTTACACATTTTTAAAAGCTTCTAGCAAAGTATCAAGGAAATGGATGGGGTTATTAAATTGAGCTAGCAGATCCAAGATGCAGTATCTTTTTTCTCTGAGAATTCTCTTTGTATTCAATAACAGGGTTCAGGCAGTCATGTGTTTCTTCTTACCCACCGTGATGGTAAATTATGTAGATCAACTGTGCTGTTCTTGCCATTTCAGTGTCTAAAATGCAAGCATTAGTCAGTGTACAGTGAAAAAAATTTACAAACTCCTACAAGCTGCTGAGAATCTGCAGAGAATCCCAAGACATTAAACTATTGTAGGAGAATGACCTAAACACTCTGACTCACATTAATTTAAATTCCAAATGTTTGCAGAACACAGGAGCACTTCTGGGAGCAATACAAAAATGCAAGGAGTAACCTACTTCTGCAACTATATATCTGTGCAAATATCATCATCTATCTAAATTTACACAGTGGAAGGTGTTGCTTCTTCCCCACCCCAGCTGCTACAGCACCAAATCCTGCTCAGGGCAACAGGGAGAGATGAGGCCTCCCTGGACAGGATGGCTTTTGCTAACCTTGGGCTAATACGTCATCTCAGAGTGGCTTGGGTTTTTATTTATGCAGGGCCCCGCCTGCTCCTGCTGCTGGTGGTGTCAAATCTACTCTTGTGCCAGGGTGTGGTCTCCACCCCCATCTGTCCCAATGGGCCTGGCAACTGCCAGGTGTCCCTTCGAGACCTGTTTGACCGGGCAGTCATGGTGTCCCACTACATCCATAACCTCTCCTCGGAAATGTTCAACGAATTTGTAAGTACTGTATTTCTTGCTTATTTCCAGAAGAAACCTTTGTGTAAGTGACTGGGCTATATTATCCTTTAAACAAGAAGGCTGCATCAGCCAAACTTCAAAGAACACGCTTTCTAGGTCAAATAAGATATTAGCTCATAAGATGTGGTAACTGAAGAAAAGAGGTTTCATGAAATCGCAATGATTCTTAAAGAGTGACATACTTGTTTCAATTTGCTTTGATTTGCTACATTTCCAAAATAAATTTAAAGCACCTGTATTTGTCAGCTTGGATTCTCATAGCAAAATACCATAGACTCAGTGGATTAAACAACAGAACTTTATTTCCTCGCACTTCTGGGGCCTGGGGGTCCCGGATCAGGGTGCCAGCAAGGTCAGTTTCTGCTAAGGGTCTGTCTACCCAGGTTGGCTTCTCCCTGTGTCCTCGTAGGGTTGGGGGCAGGGAAGAGAAACAGAGGAAAGGCACAGAGGCAACAGAGAAAACTCTCTGGTGTTTCTCTTCATAAAGACTCTAAACGTATTGGATCAGTGTTCTACCCTACGAGCTCTTTTAACTTTAATTAATCTTCATAATCTTCTGGGCTTCCCTTGTGGCTCAGCTGGTAAAGAATCCGCCTGCAATGTGGGAGATCTGGGTTCGATCCCTGGGTTAGGAAGATCCCCTGGAGAGGGGAAAGGTTACCCACTCCAGTATTCTGGTCTGGAGAATTCCGTGGACTGTATGTCCATGGACTCGCAAAGGGTGGGACACAAATGAGCGATTTTCACTTTCATTGTCAATCTTCATAAGGGCTTCCGAGGTGGCGCTCGTGGGGAAGAACCCCTCTGCCAATGCAGGAGACATAAAAGATGCAGGTGCAATCCCTGGGTCAGGAAGATGCCCTGGAGGAGGGCATGACAACCCACTCCAGTATTCTTGCCTGGAGAATCTCCATGGTCAGAGGAGCCTAGAGGGGTATAGTCCACAGGGTTGCAAATAGGGTACACAACTGAAGCGACATAGCTTACACACAGTCTTCATAAAGGCCCTTTTCCCAACACAGTACTTTGGAGATTTTTGCTTCAACACATGAATTTGGGGGAGACACATTCAGTTCATAACAGTACCCAACATAAAGCACTCTTAGGTGGGGCTGGGAAAAAGAAGCATCTTGATTTTCTGGTCCTTCAGTGTCCCTCTGGGCATTCTTCACCCAGCACACAGTAAATAACCAATAAATGGGAACTGCACTTCAGTGAACTGGCTGGATGGAACATATTAGACAGAGCTGAATTCCTGTAATGAAAACAAATAGTGATAGTTTTTTAAATGCTACAAATTACTGTTCTAGGATGTGCAATACATGGGTTTATAACTACAATAGAATGCTTGATTTATAATTGGAAACAAAATTATTCTCTTTCTTATGAAATTACTTTGAAAGTTGTATACTCTTGTATATCAATCAAGGAGCCCACAGTAGAGCAGACAACTGATAAAAAATGGTGCTCAATGTTTCTATTACATTCATATAGTTCTTTCTATTCACTAGTTTTCCTTTCATCTTCCATTTTTGACTGTCATCTTTTTTCCAGATCTTCGAAGTAATCTCTTTAAATGTTCACAACTTTTGCTAAAGATTAGGTTTTCTTTATCAACGTGTTAGCTAGTTATTTCTAATATCCTTCTCAGTCCATTGCTTACTATTTTCAAAAATTTTATGCCATGTTTTTCTGACTTACCATTTTCTCATCATCAATGACACTGTATTCTGCATCTGTGAAGCATATTAAGCTATAGGTTTGTGGATTCAGATTAGTCAAGCAAAAGTTATAATTATATATCTTCTTTTAAGGGAGTATATTGGTTCCAACCCAAAGTAAACAAAAGATTAAATGTCTATATAGGTATCATACTTATGCACTATATTTGGTTCAAATACTAAAAAAAGATGATACTTAATAAAGCAATTACTATTTCATATTTGGGTTATTTTTAGTGTTTGCTATCCAAATAGTAACTATGGGAAGGATGAAATGAAACAAGGGAAAAAAAAAGAAGGAAAGAGGTTTGGAATTTAGATGATAAGCAACTGTTTTCAGAGATAATGGAAAGAAAAAAGTAGGAAAAAGAATTACTTTCAATTTTTATGTGACCCTCATTAAAAAAATTATTCATCTATCAAACATGTTAATATTCTGCTAAAGGTTCATTTATTGATTGCCCAACAACCCTAACGAATTGAATTTGCTTGATCGCTTCCAGGATAAACGGTATGCCCAGGGCAAAGGGTTCATTACCATGGCCCTCAACAGCTGCCATACCTCCTCCCTTCCTACCCCTGAAGACAAAGAACAAGCCCAACAGACCCACGTGAGTCTTTTATCCAGGTTTTCACCAGAACAAGTGAGACAGTGCACTGATGTTACCTGGCTTCAGGTTATTAGAGGTAATGGTAACTGAACATGCAGAGAAAGGTGAAGAAACAGTAAATAATCAAAGAGGAATTGCATTATGCAGTTGATGAAATATGAGTAAAATCAAGGGATGACTATAAAGATCCGTAGCAGCAAAATAATAACAGATTTATGAATTGTCCATGCAGACAACATAAGTTCAACCAATGCATTAGATCCAAGGTTGCAGCCATTGTACTGTATGAAAACATGAAATAAGTGGAATGTCCATGTTTAAAATATAGATTTAAAAAATTCATGGATATGTAAGAAACACAACCCCAGTTTTGAGTATTCCCTGATGCTAGTGACTCCTACATGGGAGTCACTCCTACACTGCACCACTTGAGCCACCAATTCTGCCTTTCAAGGCTCACCTGATTCTTCTACTTGTCTGACACCTACTTCATTCTTGACTGACTCCTCTATTACCTCTTATTTTTAATTATAAATCTCCCACCAAAACAGGTCCTAAAAAATCTTAGGTTTTGCTTCTCATGACTGTGATTATTGCCTTTGTTCTGATGACCATACCGTCTACCGATAAGCCTCAATCATGTATCCCAGATCCAAATTTTTATCATTATAATCGCTCCTTTCTGATTCCCTGAGCTAACCACAGTGCTAACATTATTTAAAATATTTCAACATGCATCTCCCCTAAAGTACAATCTGTTCTCTTGCTACAGCTTTGTTAGTGATACCAGCATTTTTTTCTTTTTTCTTTCTTTCTTCATTTTTTTCCACTTTATTCTACTTTACAATATTGTGTTGGTTTTGCCATACATTGACATGAATCCACCACAGGTGTATACGAGCTCCCAATCCTGTATCCTCCTCCGAACTCCCACCCCACATCGTCTCTCTGGATCATCCCCGTGCGCCAGGCCCAAGCATCCTGCATCGAACATAGACCGGGGCCTCGTTTCTTACATGATAGTATACATGCTTCAATGCCATTCTCTCAAATCATCCCACCCTCTCCCTCAGAGGCCAAAATTCCATTCTATACATCTGTGTCTCTTTTGTTGTCTCACATACAGGGTCATCATTACTATCTTTCTAAATTCAGCATTTTTTTCATCTGCTAATCTCCTTAATATCGAGGATGATAAAATGAAGGAAGACGGTCAAGAAGAAAAAGGAGAAGGACTTTTAAAATGAGTTTAAAATAAATATAAAATTTATTAAGAACTATTACCTTGCCATACAATTTACAAAGTGCTTTGTTTTCAATACTGTGTTTAATCCTCACGAAAATTCCTGTAGCACAGTGACCGTTATTACACTTCCTGTAGTATGGAGACCGAGACTCAGAAAAATTGTGGAATTTGCACCAGTCACACAGGTAGTACACAGTGATTCTGGGTTTCTTCCAACTCAGAGCTCTCAGTCTTCATCTTGAAGCTGCAATGCCCCCAGGAAAACTATGCTGCCACTCACCCTAGAGTCTGAATTTCATTTCATCTCCCTTACTCTCACATCCCACCATATTTCCATTGCAATGTCTGATTCTTCTCTGCTGTTCATTTCCTGTACCATTAAAGTAGTTCATGGCCATCAAGAAATCAAGCATTTTAATTAGAGATGCTCAGCCCCTGGGAGTTTCATGTCCAGTCCTGGTAGTAGTGAACTAGGGGGCAAAACCTTCCATTGTGAATCCCACTGATGCTGTTAATAAAGACAATACTGTGCCATTTTCTGCCCAGACACATGTCAACAAAATAGACTGCTCTGATATCAGCTTGGGGGCTGATGTTGGGATGGATCGAGGAAAGTGTGGCTAGGAATATCATATCTTCTTTATTGCCTCTTTGTTCTAATATCATAAAAAGAACTACCAATCAAAAACTAAAAATACATTAATGAATACTTCGATTCATTCATATGAATGAATCACTGGGTGAAAATGAGGTGGGCACAGGTGGATTCCTTCTTTCCTGGGTCAGGTACTCCAGGCACATACTGAGTTCCAACAAAATACTTAGATTTCTCTCCCCAGACAAGCAAAGCATTCAAATATAAAAGAACTCACTGAGTGGATGGCAGAATTTCAGAGGGAAAAATAACATTCTTTATGTTATAAATTAGAACTCATCAGAAACATTGGTTACTAAAATAAGCCAGATTTTTAAGTATTTCAGCAAAGTATAAACCGATAGCTTACATTTTATAATTTTGCAACTTAAAAAAAAAATTCAATACATATAGGAAAACCCAGGAGTTTTTTAGGTCAGTCGTTCTCAGCAAAGATCACCTGTTACCAAATCCACTGAATTATGCTTATTTTAATGAGATTGTTTCCTGTGGTTGTTTAGCATGAAGTCCTTATGAACTTGATTCTTGGGTTGCTGCGCTCCTGGAATGACCCTCTGTATCACCTAGTCACAGAGGTGCGGGATATGAAAGGAGTCCCAGATGCTATCCTATCGAGGGCCATAGAGATTGAGGAAGAAAACAAACGACTTCTGGAAGGCATGGAGATGATATTTGGCCAGGTAAGCAGCCTCATGAAAACTTCCTTGCTATTCTCATGAATGAGAGAGGTGATTTCTGTAATGAGGAATGAGTTTTGAACTATCTCACTGTACAAGAACACAATTCAGACCTTCTTTTTCTAGACGGATATTACATAAAGCAAGAGCCTGTTCATTCATAGTGATAGATTCTATTGTAAGTGAATTAGAATTCCACAGCCATTTTTGACAGGCATAGTCTGTCTTGAATTGCACAGTTACACCAAAATCTTGCCTTTTCCTGGATACAGATGGCTGAAATATTTTCAAGGATAAGAGAACTAGAGAATACAATTTGCAAGATAATTGTTTTCTTCAAAATATTCCAAGATATCCTCTACTGAAATTCAGCTTGTATTCCTTCTCTGTTCTCCTCAAACCATAGGATGAGAGTGAGAAGAAAGAAAAGAGAAACTCAAAACCAAACTAATACTTGAGTTCTGCTTTTAGTTTTTATTAATAAATTACTAACAGATATCTGATACACTGGCTCCAAAATCGGACATGAAACTCCCAGGGGCTGAGCAAGTCTCCCAGAGACTTTCATGTATCTTCCCCAATTATTAATTTGATAATTAGAAAGAACAAAGATGAGCAAATACTACTAAAACTCATAATAACTCATTATCTTTTGGATGCTTAGGTTATTCCTGGAGCCAAAGAGACTGAGCCCTACCCTGTGTGGTCAGGACTCCCATCCCTGCAAACTAAGGATGAAGATGCACGTCATTCTGCTTTTTATAACCTGCTCCACTGCCTGCGCAGGGATTCAAGCAAGATTGACACTTACCTTAAGCTCCTGAATTGCAGAATCATCTACAATAACAACTGCTAAGCCCGCATTCATCCTACCCATTTCTGAGATGGTTCTTAATGATCCATTCCCTGGCAAACTTCTCTGAGCTTTATAGCTTTTTAATGCATGCTTGGGTCTAATGGCTTTCATCGTAAATAAAAACAGACTCTGTAGAGATGTCAAAATCTAAGATGGCAATTTTGTCAATGTTTCTTATCTTCATTTAATAGGCAATCAAATGAAAATCCTTCCTTATGATTGAGAAAAAGACGTTCTGGTTAAAATTTGTCACAAATAGCAGAAACTGACATTACAAAGACCATTGACAACTTACTTTAAAATCACAGCAAATTATTCTGGGTCAATTTATTAGAATTAAAGAATTAGGTAATCATTCATTGTGTTGGTCATTCTACCAAGAAGACTGAATTATCAGGATTTTTTTACGAAAGTCAGCCAACTTTCACAGAATTATAACAGACAATGTAAATGCTATGAAACTAGTGTGCTCAAAGAGCATGAGGTTTACTGAAATGTCTAAAGATTGTTATAATGCTGTCTTAGTCCTTTTGGGCTGCTATAACAAAATATCACAGACTTAAAAACATTTAAAAACAATGGAAATGAATTTCCACTGCATGCTCAGGTGGGGCCCTCTTCTGGTCACACACTTCTTACTGTATCCTCACGTTGGGGAAGGGCTGGAGAACTCCATGTGTTTCTTATATATAAAAGCAGTCATCTCAGCCGGGAGGCTCCATCCTTCATCACCTCCATAACTTCATCACCACCCAAAGGCCCCACCTATGAAACACCATCACCATGGGAGTCAGGATTTCAACCTATGAAATTTCTGGGCGACACAAAGGTTGGGACCAGAGCAGACACAGAGGTGAACCGGCTCCGTCCTCCTCCAGCGGCTGTCTTCCCCCACACTCCACTGCATCCTCATTTCCTGCATCATCTTGCAGCCATTCCATACATTCTGTCACTTCAGGTTTAACAAGTCCAGCTCAGTTAAGTGTCAACTCCATCTCATGTTCAGCCTGTTTAATGTTTCTCTTTCCCTTACTGAGGCCCTGGGGGACCTACCAGGGAAAGCAGATATGTCCATTTCTGCAAGGTTCCTTCTCTCCCTCTCTAGATCTTTATTCTTTGGGCCATGTTGGAAGTAGGCAAGGGGTGATAAAATGGGGAAGTTCTGACATCACTGATTTATGTGGTGCTGATGTAGCCTTCTCATGGTTAAGAGAGACTGATCTGCAATTCCCCCTGACTGACAAACATCTGTCTTGTGGGACACCCTTGTGATTTTCCAGAACATTCATAAGTTGCAGATACTCGGCAGCATAGTTTCTTTTTTAACCCAGGGAAATGTTCTAGCACCCACAACTCCCCACTTGCAGTATTCTCCACAGCTTCTCTGTTTCCCTCACTCTGCAAAAACACCATCTGGAGAAAATTAATTGGCTTAAGGTCAGCTGCTTACTAGCTGACCCACGAGAAACCCATGTATCATCAACACTCAAAACAACTGAATGGCAAAAATACTGGTGTGCATCTGATCCCCTCTTGGGGGTCTCTGGACAATTCTCTGCCTGGTCACATAGACACAGAGTAGATCAAGAAGTTGGATTCATGAACAAACTGGGAAGTGAAATACTATTCTCTTCTTTTAAACTATCTCTGTCAATTATCAAACATCCCCTATTAGGTCCCTGAATTACGAAACCCTCCAAATAGACTAAGCCTCTATAGAGACTGGAGAGAAGTGACTGGATTAGGGTTGCTCAGCTTGTTCAACTGCTTCAAGATAACCTGCAATGAGGGCCGAGCTCTCCTGAAGAAGGCAATGATGTTGCTGGGCTGGTTTTGTAGCATAATTTGGGCTTTAGCAAGAATCCCTAGACAACAGACAATGGGAAATATTCCATCCAACATCCTGGTAGAAATGAAATAAAAAGGTAGATGGGAAGGTGGATAAAGATGAAAGAAAGAATAGAAATACAGAAAGTGAGTGAAAACTTGTGAAGGATAGAATGCTATTAAAACACTCTGTTTGGTAAACTCTCAAATACATATGGGCTTCCCAGGTGGTGCTAGCAGTAAAGAACCTGCCTGCCAGTGCAAGAGACATAAGAGACATGGGTTCAGTCACTGGGTTGGAAAGATCCCCTGTAGAAGGGCATAGAAACCCACCCCAGTATTATTGCCTGGTTAATTCCATAGGACAGAGGAGACTGGCAGGCTATATAGTCCATAGATTCGCAAAGTGTTGGACACGACGCAGACATATAAGATTTCAATTTTATACTCTAAGAGCAAATATCATCTCATTTTTGTTTTCATTCAGTCACTAAGTCATGTCCTACTCTTTGTGATCTCTGATACTGCAGCACACCAGAATCTTCTGTCCTCCGTTATCTCCCAGACTTTGTTCAAATTCACGTCCATTCAGTCATGTCCATGAGATTTTTAGATAGAGTTAAGCATCTCATCCTCTGCCACTCTCTTCTTTTGCCTTCAATTTTTCCAAGCATCAGAGCCCTTTTCAATGAATTGGCTCTTTGTATCAGGTGGACAAATTATTGGAATTTCAGCATCAGTCTTTCCAATGAAAATTCAAGGTTGACTTCCTTTAGGATTGACTGGTTTGATCTCCTTGCAGACAAGAAGACTCTTGGGAGTCATCTCCAGTCCTACAATTCAAAAGCATCAGTTCTTTGGTGCTCAGCTTTCTTTGTGATCCAACTCTAACACCATACTTGACTACTGGAAAAATCATAGCTTTGACTATACAGCATCTCATATTCTCCTTTTCCTTCTATTTCTTTTCTTTTTCTGAAAATTTCCTTTGTTTAGGAATATTCTTTTGTTGCTACTTATTGAGTGTGATGATTCTACAAGTGAACAAAACTTGTCAACTCTTCAGCTCAGAATTCAAGGCAATTTTCTTTTGTTATACAAAGACATCTTTCACACGTACAAGAACACTTTCCAGCAAAACCAACCTCTTCCCTCATAGACAGAGTTATTTTTGTCTGTCTTGCTCATGCCTTTAGCTATGATGACCCCAGTCTTACAAAGCATGACAGAATACTGTGCCCCCAAACAATCTGTCTGTCTCTCCTTTAGCTTCAGAATGCATGCAAAAAGTCATTATTCTAGGATTTTTCACCTTTTCCTTTAAAAGGCAGAAGACTCTGAAAAAACCTGTATACACTCTCTAAGTTATTTATTGCCTGAAACATCTAATTCAATTGTGTTACCTGCTTAATGTTCTTTCCTTCAATGCCTATATGTTTCCAAACAAGGTTGTTGTTGTTCAGTCACTCAGTCATGTCCCACTCTTTGTGACTCCATGGACTGAAGCACGCCAGGCTTCCCTGTCCTTCACCATCTCCCAGAACTTGCTCAAACTCATGTCCATTGAGTCATTGATGCCATCCAGCTATTTTGTTCTTTGTCGTGGGATGATATATATTAGAGGGAAGTTTGGCAATAAGGGGGCAATGCAATAGTAGGAAATATATACTCACCACTAGCTCACACACATCATCTCCCATTTGACTCTTATAAATTTTATTCTAAGCATAATTTAGGACTTTAGATCAACAGAAATGCTGACTTTGCAAGGTCTCTCCCTGCTTAACCATGACGTATAAACTGAATACTGTTAATTCCAGACAATTTTGAGCAGAGTCATATGTGTTCTGTAGAATCAGCAAGAGGTAGCTGAAAAGAGAATATTTGGGAAGGATGTAGGTTTTAAAAAAATTCTATTTTCCATAAATTGGTTCTCAAGTTGTGGAACCACAGAAAATCACATAAACATGCAAATTGCTATATTATATGGAAGAGCAAAGTAAGACTAACAGGTGAAACAGGGTGCTAGAGTGGATTGAAGTACAGCTAGGAGCTATCTGGATGTGAGAACAGGATATTTTTGAGTAACAAACAGTGATGGCTTTATGATGAAGTTTTGAAAGGCTGATGGGATACTGATATGCAAAAATAGGAAGACAACATATCTGTCAACTAACTTAGGATCATCTTATGAAGTAAATATTTCATACATCCTGGACCAAGGGAACTGAGATCTTAATGTATATAGCATTGTAAGTTACCAGTGAATAATCAAGCTTAACCAAAACACAATAAATGTTTACTTATTTAACAGATATGTGATGTTTCTCATGATTATTTTCCCAGAATGTGCTATATAGATTACTATAGGATTAGAATGGAGAAAATCTTATAAGGATAGGTTATGCATTGTGGAGGATCACTTATGACAATTTGGAAAATTTGTGTTTATTCTAAAACACAATAGGAAACCAGGACATTTTAATGCAAGAGAACAGCATGTCCAGAATTAGAAAAGAAAAATCTTAATCTGTATTGAGAAATTGTGGATGTTGGCGCTTATAGAGAAAGAGAAGCAGTCCAGAAACAGCTTGGAATATTATGACACTAAAAGAAAATCAAATATGGCTCTGCCAAGCAAAAAGAAACAAAGAATGTGAAAGATACAGGAAAAGAAACAGGACTTGACCACACAGGTGGAATGAGGTAGACATAAGAGTCAAAAAGGCATCAAAAAACATAGGACTAGATGAATAACTAAACGACCAAAAAGTCAGAGAAAAAGAAAGAGATAAATTAAGGTTTTGTCCACAAGCATCATTTTCCTGTATTTCATTGACTTTGTACCAGAAAACATTAAAAAAAAAAAAGTTACTGCAGCAAATCACAGAAATAAGTACACTCAAGAGCCTCTGCTAGACTTTATCAAATAACGGAACCAAAGCATCACTACTCAGTGATTACAAGTAGGCAGTCTCTGGCCACTTTCAACACTTAAATAAGTCATACATTGTATAGTATAGAGAATGAATGGAAATAAAGTAAAAACAATCCATTCCTTTACAGAGCCAGCCTGAGCCAAATCCTAGACAAAACCTAAGTAATGCTCTCCTTAAACATGTGTCCACTTCCTCCAAGAGTTTCTCATTCCTTTTGCCCAAATCCACCTTTGTTTACTATCCCTGCATTTTTCTTACTCTCAGCAGAAGTTCAGCTAATCTAAAAGATGTATTCATACTACTAAAAGATGGAGTCTAAGCTGTGGTAGCATGATAGAGGAGTGTTTCAGCCCACAGACCTTCATTAATGAAAGTGAACTTTTGTAGCCAATGGTGTTCAAAATAGAATATCAGCGACAATACAAATGACACGGTGATGGAAGAGCACCACAGATCAGTTCTAAGCAACAAAAGCTGCTTTTAATGGGAAAATATTGATGACTTCACCACCATCCCACCCCCCCGCCCACCACACACACTCATAGTTCTACCTTTGTCTCAGAGAAAGATTCCTGGAAGAAGAATGATAGGCGCTCAAACTCTTTCCAGGAAGCCAACTGGGGAGCCTGAGCCATGGAATTTCAATTTGGGTCTAGAGTCCTTTTTATGAGGATATTGTGTCTCCCACTCCTCAAATGGGTGGCCTTGGAAACAGCAGTTACAATTGTGATTTTAAAGAAATACTAAATACAGATGTTCTTCTATTTACTGCCTTTAAATTTTATAAATAGCTAACTGTGAGATTTCATATGTAAAATTGCCTTATTCAGACGATTATTTTATGCTGATTAGAAAATAAATGACCCATAAACAAATTTGGCCAAAATGTTGTCAGCACTTCATTGTAAGGACATTCTGCAAATACTCCAAAACTGTGTTCTTAGTTAAACAAGAAAGGCACCGCATTCACATCAATATAATGAGTTGAAAGGTGAAAAATTTTAATCAACCAATTGTACCATTCTTACTAAAAAACCAAAACTATACTGGATGTGGGGGGCATTTGCTTCGGTTGTATGCTGGTTTATCCTATTGGATTGACAATAATTTTACTTTGTGTTGACCATTGTTGTTGTCTATGTTACTTGATGAGCTTCCCTGGGGGCTCAGGTGGTAAAAGAATCTGCCTGCAATAAAAGAGATCCTGGTTCAATTCTTGGGTCAGGTAGATCCACTGGAAAAGGGAATGATTACACATTCCATTATTCTTGCCTGGAGAACCCCATGGACAGAGCCTGGTAGGCTGTAGTCCATGTGGTCACAGTTGGATGCTCCTGAGTAACTAAACACACATGCTATGTAATATATCATAATCCCTCAAATTTGTGGATTATATGAGGTAACTTTTCAAATTATTAATTTAGAGGATGAAGTGGGCTCCCTGTTTCCAGAATTGGAAACTTCCAGCACCAGCAATTACAGCTAGATAAGGTAGGATATAAAATAAACAAACAAAAAAGGATTGACTCATAACACGAGTGTGTGTCAGCTTTCTTTTTATTTGCATTTATAATTAATACTTGAGTAAAGTGCTTTGATAGTATTCATGGAGTAGTAAGGTAGGGCAGGATGGGAAGAAAATAAGACTTGGATAGGTCAAGGAAAAAGGCTCTGGGGCAGGGAGAGTGGGGGGTTTGACCTTTAGTTGAAAGAATTTGCCTTTGTTTCCAATTCCATGGACTCATTTAGCCATCAGTTCAGTTCAGTTCAGTCACTCAGTCATGTCCGACTCTTTGCGACTCCATGAATCACAGCACGCCAGGCCTCCCTGTCCATCACCAACTCCCAGAATTCACTCAGATTCAGGTCCATTAAGTCAGTGATGCCATCCAGCCATCTCATCCTCTGTCATCCCCTTCTCTTCCTGCCCCCAGTCCCTCCCAGCATCAGAGTCTTTTCCAATGAGTCAACTCTTCGCATGAGGCGGCCAAAGTACTGGAGTTTCAGCTTTAGCATCATTTCTTCCAAAGAACACCCAGCACCAATCTCCTTTAGAATGGACTGGTTGGATTTCCTTGCAGTCCAAGGGATTCTCAAGAGTCTTCTCCAACACCACAGTTCGAAAGCATCAATCCTTCAGCGCTCAGCTTTGTTCACAGTCCAACTCTCACATCCATACATGACCACTGGAAAAACCATAGCCTTGACTAGATGGACCTGGAAAAGATCAGTTTTCATTCCAATCCCAAAGAAAGGCAGTGCCAAAGAATGCTCAAACTACTGCACAATTTCCCTCATCTCACACGCTAGTAAAGTGATGCTCAAAATTCTCCAAGCCAGGCTTCAGCAATACGTGAACCGTGAACTTCCTGATGTTCAAGCTGGTTTTAGAAAAGGCAGAGGAACCAGAGATCAAATTGCCAGCATCTGCTGGATCATCGAAAAAGCAAGAGAGTTCCAGAAAAACATATATTTCTGCTTAATTGACTATGCCACAACCTTTGACTGTGTGGATCACAATAAACTGTGGAAAATTCTGAAAGAGATGGGAATACCAGACCACCTGACCTGCCTCTTGAGAAA
>SJYV01029416.1:0-14675 GCA_006410875.1 Neotragus pygmaeus
CCCATCTATTTGCCATGAAGTGATGGGACCAGAAGCCATGATCTTAGTTTTTTTAATATTGAGTTTTAAACCGGCTTTTTCACTCTCCCTTTTCACTTTCATCAAGAGGTGCTTTAGCTCTTCTTCACTTTCTGCCATAAGGGTGGTGTCATCTGCATATCTGAGGCTATTTATATTTTTCCCAGCAATCTTTATTCCAGCTTGTGATTCATTCAACCCAGCATTTTGCATGATGTAGTCTGCATATAAGTTAAATAAGCAGGGGGACAATATACAGCCTTGTCATATTCCTTTCCTAATTTTGAACCAGTTCATTGTTCCATATCTGGTATTAACTGTTGCTTCTTTACCTGCGTACAGATTTCTCAGGAGATACGTCAGGTGATCTGGTGTTCCCTCCTCTTTAAGGATTTTCCACAGTTTGTTGTGATCCACACAGTCAAAGGCTTTAGCATAGTCAATGAAGCAGAAGTTTTTCTGGAACTTTCTTTCCTTTTCTATAATCCAACAGATGTTGGCAATTTGATCTTTGGTTCCTCAGCCTTTTCTAAATCCAGCTTGTACATCTGGAAGTTCTTGGTTCACCTACGTTGAAGCCTAGCTTGGAGGATTTGAGCATTACCTTGCTAGCATGTAAAGTGAATGCGATCGTGCGGTAGTTTGAACATTCTTTGGCATTGCCTTTCTTTGGGATTGGAATGAAAACTGACCTTTTCCAGTCCTGTGGAACTGGAAAAGCTCCCTGACGAAAAAAAAAAAATTACAACCAAAAAAGTGAATATGGACAATGCTGTAGGGCTTCCTTGATAGACACTTACACAAAGCAGTGAACCATCACTGTTCACTTTAAGCAGAGCCCCAGCTTCAGTGAAGTCAATTTTCTACATTATTCTGAGACTCTCTCTTACAACATCTTTGTCTTGCAGGAAAATTGCAGTTTTTGCTCTCACAACTCTGCTCCCTAACAGCCCTGGATGGAAAGACAGGAATGCTTGAAGGCATTCCTTCCCTCTGATATGCACATACAATATATATTTTCAAGACCCATTTCATTCCTTCTAGAAAAAAATGGATTTCATAATACAATAGTAGAATTGATAGAGGTTATTGAGGTGATAGGGATTATTTTTTAAACACTTTTTTGCTTCATGGCTACAAACTATGAAGCAAATAAGAAAGGACATGAACATAACTCTAAAACAGAAGGAAAGTCACTGTTTTCTAAGATAATATGTAAACAGTAAGAGAATACAGAACAGTATGTGTTGATGGATTCTGGATCTTGCCAAAATGAAAATGCTTTTTAAGCAACCATTTCAAGCATTGCTCTGTATCTTGATACATCATGTTCAGATGTCTTGAGTAGACATGGGACCATAAGGGAATTCAAAGCAATATTTAGGAAGGAATTAAAAAGCTGAAACGGCATCACTTTTTAAAATTCCATAATGAATATGAAGAGAACATTTGGACTGTAAAAAGGAAGCCCAGACAAAACAATACTTATTTTGAAATTTCAAAGAAATTAAGATTTTAATTTTATGTATCTTTTTCTTCCAAACATTAATAATTAATGCATGTTGTGTTTCTTCCTCTTACAGGAAAAGATAAATGACAAAGAGCAATGTGTTTCAGACTTGGGTCAGCCTATGAAGTCTCCATTTTCACAGGAAGCCTCTGCCGTATTTCCACAGCATACAGAGCTCAGCCACCACACCAGGACCCAAACAAGTGTTATTTAAATAAGGGTTTACCCTGAATATTCATTGGAAGGACTGATGCTGAAGCTCCAGTACTTTGGTCACCTGATGAGAGGAACTAACTCATTAGAAAAGACCCTGATGCTGGGAAAGATTGAAGGCAGGAGGAGAAGGGGATGACAGAAGATGAGATGGTTGGATGGCATCACCGACTCAATGGATCTGAGTCTGAGCAAACTCCAGGAGATGGTGAAGGACAGGGAAGCCATGGGGTCTCAAAGAGCTGGGCATGAACTAGCTACTCAAAAACAATACAATACATAACATTAGAAAACTGAAAGAGGGGAGCCAATAAACCAGCTTGTTACTTCACGTGACATCGGGCAGTTGTTGGTAGTTAAGTTGCAAGCTCTACAGCTAAATGACTGATATTGGTTTTAAATTTGTTGGGATGTAACAGCAGAACCAGCCCTCAGATGCAAGTTTAGGGGCCATAGACCCCACCCCTCATGGGAGGAGCATCCAAAAAAAATGTGCTTCCCTTGTGGCTCAGATGGTAAAGAGGCTGCCTGCAATGCGGGAGACCCCGGTTAGATCCCTGGGTCAGGCAGATACCCTGGAGAAGGAAACGGCAACCCACTCCAGTACTCTTGCCTGGAAAATCCCATGGATAGAAGAGCCTGGCGGGCTACAGTCCATGGAGTCATCAGACATGACTGAGTGACTTCATTTTCACTTCTCACTTTTCATGTTTTAAGACCATCATACGTGACAATCAGCTTTGCATCCTAAGACTGACTTTTCCTCTTTTCCCACTTCACTCTTTCCAGTCCACTGACCCCTGCGCTAAATAAGCTACCTGCCTACAAGCTTGCATCTCCAGCTCTGCTTAATAGGGAAACCCAAGCAAACACCCAGTCCGTAGCCTCATTCCTCAAGCCTGGAGGGTCTCCAGGCTTATCAGATGAAATTTAGTGCAGATATACATGAGCTTTAAGTTGAATTTTCTTCAGTTAGAGTGTAAGGTTGTCTCTGGGAGAAAAGCAAGCTCCTCCAGGAGTCAATTTCCACCTTAACACATCCACCGCTTTCTTCCATAAGACAACTTTATCTTTCACTTTTAAAATCTCTCCCATTCCAGGCTGTCTGCATTCCCTGAAATTTGCATCATTTAGAAGAGCTTTTTAATGACCTTTTAATTCTTTCTCAACTTTCTGATGCATCAGCGTGTGTAAAGGGAATGTGAAAAATTGCTCCCTCTTCCTGATTCAGCTTCATAGTCCCTTCGTCACCATGCAGCAGAGTCTGGTTTGACTCAAACCTCTCCATAGCTGAGTGGCCCCACTACAGAGAAATCCCCTGGGAGCAGGAATTTGCTTTCTCTGCTGTTGATTCACATCACCCCTGTCTACATGGAACATGCATAGTTCAGAACTGGAGGTCAAACACGGAGCTGGTTTATTTCAAAGTATTCACCGTTTACTCGGGGCTTGGTCTTCTCGGCCTCTGCTCTCCCCTCTCTTCCCTAAAAGAAGCCACCTGAGAATTTTCAGCTCTAAAGAACAGTTTAAGCATGCATAAGATCCTCAGTGATTTAGAAGTCATTTCAAAGAAAGCCTCTGATTGATTTATTTGATCTTAGTGGAAGCAAGTTTTAAAATGGGTATGTCAGGGAATTCCCTAGTGTTTCAGTGGTTAGGACTCAGCACTTTCACTGCCAGGGCCTGGGTTCAGTCCCTGGTCAGGGAACTAAGATCCCACAAGCTATGTGGTGTGGCCAAAAATAAACGTGTATGTCATAAGTTAGTGGGAGTGTGAGGACACCCCAGGACACGAAGGCCCCTGAATCTCAGCACGTGGATAGGTGAGGTGCAGGACAGTGTCCCCAGGCTGACTGGACTCCTATAGCGCCACTGAAAGGCACCATGGGTTGAGAGGATTCTGCCTGATCTCAACACTAGAAAACCTGAATCAATAGCATCATTTGGGGGGGGTATAAATTAGGAATTTGGGATTAACGTATACATACTATATATATATTAGATAACCAACAAGGCCCTACTGTATAGCACAGGGAACTACACTCAATATCTTGTAATAATCTTTGTGGGAAAAGAATATGAAAGATATATATTTGTATATACATACATAGTGGTGTAGTGATAGTCAGTAAAGAATCTGCCAGCAATGTGGGAGACCCAGGTTCAATTCCTGTGTCAGGAAGATCTCCTGGAGGAGGAAATGGCAACCCACTCCAGTATTCTTGCCTGGAAAATCCCATGGACAGAGGAGCCTGGCGGGCTACAGTCCATGGGGTTGCAAGAGTCGAACATGCCTTAGCGACTAAACCACCACCAGTGGTAAAAAATCCACCTGGCAATGCAGGACATGCAANTCCAGTATTCTTGCCTGGAAAATCCCATGGACAGAGGAGCCTGGCGGGCTACAGTCCATGGGGTTGCAAGAGTCGAACATGCCTTAGCGACTAAACCACCACCAGTGGTAAAAAATCCACCTGGCAATGCAGGACATGCAAGAGACACGGGTTTGATCCCTGAGTCAAGAATATTCCCTGGAGAAGGGAATGGCTACCCACTCCAGTATTTTTGCCTGGAGAATTCCATGGGAAGAGGAGCCTGGTGGGCTGCAGTTCATGGGGTCTCAAGAGTCAGACACAACTTAGCAACTAAACCACCTCAACCATGTTTCAAATACTGAGTGGTTCTTAATTTTATCTAGCAACCTTAGACTCTGTCAGCCAGAGAAGGGGTGCAGCTCTTAGAGAGACATGTGACTGAATCTCCAGTGCCGAGAACAGGGCCTGGTACTTAGCTGCCAGAGAGGACCTAGGATGAAGCGATGGTGTGGCTGGAGGGACTCATTTCGTCACCATGGAGACCTGTAAATAGTATGATGGAGCAAGACCAACAGGACAGAAACTGCTTGAATTCACTGCTTGAATCATGTAACTACTTCTAGAAACAAAGCAGTGACCGGTGTGCTAGCATGAGGGCACTGGTCACCTAAACCCATGCTCCAGAGTGGTCCTTCCCACCACAAATGGACAAGAGCTCTGGGTGGTAGGCATCTTCCCAGGAGCGTTTGCTCTTGACATCATTGGGACAAACCAGAGGTCCTCTCAAGTTTTCTCAATCCTTCTACCCCAAAGAAAGTCAGCTGGGTTCACAAACTCTCTCTCTTGGGGCAGGCAGCGTCTAGCAACCTTCTCCCACACTGGATGACCCAAGAAAAAGATGGAGAAGAGGCTATTCCCCAGGTCATTCTATCCCCATCTTCTTTGTCCTTGCTCCCAAAATAAATAACTCAGCACCATTTCCACCCTGATCATCTGAGACAAGACGGAGATGGGTGTAGAAACGAATGTATCGATTAGGTGCTGTTCATAGACCTGCTTCTTTTTTTTGTGAGCAGCTGTAATTAGACCGCTGTGATTTTCAAGTCAGGAAAATGCTAAATGGAAGCACGTCAGCTGGTTATAAAAGAGCTACCCAAAATAACATCACAGGGAATGGATCTTTTGATAAAATATTCCTAAAGGCTTTTAAGCTATAAAATATTTTCTCCCCCAAATTGGCAGTTTTTGCCTATTTCCAGATTTTCAGATTTGACATTGTAGATTTTTTTTTTATGTTGCAAAATCTGCTTACTTGCCCCTCTGCAGAAGTGTCTCTTTTGTGTTTTTTAGTTAATTTTAAACCTGAGACTAATAACTTTTTTAGTGCTGAGTCACTGGTATAGGCCCAGTTGTCAGCTCTCCAGGCAGAGATAGGGGCCTGGAACCAGTTGAAAAAAAAAAAAAAAGCAACTCTCAGCATATCCCCTAAGAGACCAACAAACCCTGCTGGTCAAGGCTCTCCGAGGAAGATTCTTCTTGTGTAGCTTTTCCTGGTGGCAGAGGAAGAGTGTCTTCCTGGCCACCTGTCTGAATTTCAATGAGTCAAGAAATATTTCCTAAGTGTCCAGGGAATATTTTAGGGATTATGAAAGAAACATAGGAGAGATCTCTCTCTTCAAGGAACCCATAAGATTTAGATGAAGTTGAGATTTTAAAACCTATAAGAAGGATGCGTGCATGTGTTGTATTTGTGCCAGAGGAACATAAAAATTCAGCTTCCCATCGCTTGACCTCCAGAAACATGCTTCCATCATGAATTGTGCTTTAATTAAAGTGTCCTTACGTCCCCAGCTGGACCACAGATGCTGAGACTTCAGGGTCTAATGTGTGGTGGTCTTAACAGCATCTACTACCTCTTAGGGGCTTGCCTGGTGGTTCAAATCCACCTGCAATGCAGGAAACATGTGTTCAATCCCTGGGTCAGAAAGATGCCCTGGAGAAGGAAATTGCAATGCACTCCAGTAGTTTTGCCTGGAAAATCTCACTGACAGAGGAGCTTGGTGGGTTACAGTCAGACACAAATGAACAACTAAACAACAACCTCTTGAATCCAAGAATAAGACATCCTGTCAGTTCTGGCTGGCGACTAAATGAGCAATTCTAGAAAGCCCAAGAAGACAAAACATCATGTGGACTGGGCGAGTTTTAAAGGAGAAGTCTTCATTTCAGGAGGAATCATAATGTTCCCTTGCACGGGGTTATATTTTCTCAGAAGCTGACATGACTTTCAGGCATGAGACCCAGGAGTGAAATATGATGTATGTTTCCTGTTGAAGCCAAGAGTGACCCAAGTGTAAACCCAGGCTGGGCCATCAGTTTGTGCCTGGTCAGATGCAACTGCTCGAAAATGCCCTGACCCTACCAGTCGGAAATGATTTGTAGTCTCACATAGAGGAAAAAGTGGAGTGATCTTTCAATATTAACATTTGGAGACCCTACACACACACACACACTCACACACACATGCACGCACATGCGTGCTCTTGGACACATCTCCACCCTGAATTGATCTGAGTAGGAATTTCAGGCTCCAAAGCAAAGCCCCATGAGCACAAGTAAATCAGACAGTTGCCAACTCTCTCCTTTATACTGTACAGGAGACCTGGCAACAAGAAAATGTAAACTAACCAAGAAAATTAATAAAGAAAAAGGTGGTGGTGGTTTAGTCGCTAAGTCGCATTTGACTCTTGTGACCTCGAATGGACTGTAGCCTGCCAGGCTCCTCTGTCCATAGGATTCTCCAGGCAAGAATACTAGAGTGGGTTGCCATTTCCTTCTCCAAAAGAAAAAAGCGGAAACCTGAGAATAACGCGTGTTTCACTGGTACTGAGTGTGGCGCCAAGTCAACATGCCTACATCACTGCCCTCATCTTCTCACCTCCCTGTTCACAAACCTCCAGACCACCTGAAATCTCCCTCTTAAAGCACTGCCTGCTTTCCCAGGCTCCCCAAAGCCTGCCTCCATGCACCCAGGGGTGCCCTCTCCCGTGTGGGTCCCAAGCCCGGGGAAGAGCCTGGAAGGGATGAAGTTGTCCTCACTCCTGGCTGCGGGTTTGGGCACCGGCTGCGGGAGGAGCCACAGGTTCTATGAGCCTGCATCTTCCCTGCCCTCCACTGCTTTTGCTGGGTCCTGATCCCTGAGGACCGCCTCTCTCGGGCTCCCTGCCCCCTGGGGTCTGGTCATGGTCAGTCTGCTGGAGACGCTCTGGAGGGGAGGGAGGATTCGTGTCCTTTCTCCACGTGCTCCCTGCTGTGCCCAGGGTGCAGCTCCCGTGGGCAGCCCGTGCCCTGCACGGCTCTCTGGGACTCCCCAGACACCCTGCTCCCCTCCCTTGCTCCATCAGCCTCAGGGACACCAGCAGCTCCCCTCTAGCTGTTCTCTGGTGCTTCCATCCCGGATGGAGTTCCCTTCATTCTCCTCGAAGGCCCCCACCCCCCACCAGAGTGAGCCTGTCTTTCCTGCTGGGGCTGTGGGCCATAGAAACCTCTGGATAAGAGCCCTGAGGACCATCAGTAGCAGAGATGCTTGTCTGACCCTGGGGGCTTGGCGCAGAGCAGAAGCCTGAGTCTGTAGCAGAAGCCAGCGGCGCCCCAGCTCCTCCTGCTGCCCAAGCACACAGGACCCCAGGGACCACTGCTGGTCGGTTTCTCTGTTGCTACAGCAAAGGACGGTGAGCTCCTGGTCTTCAGCCCAGGAACCTGCTTGTCATGGAGCAAATGTTTGTTGAGTGAATTGAGGAGTTACTTCATCTGTCTCATCTTCCCAGCTGGATCGTGAGCTTGGGGAAGAGGCCTGGGGGTCATATTCTCTGTGTTGCCCACACCCCTCAGCTCATGGCCAGCACACATTTGATTAAGTGACCAATCAGATCAGCCCCCTGCCGTGTCTGCATTGACTTTTTCTGTCTAATCTTGGTGAAAATAAAAATGCAAAGGCAGAAAATCCAGACAGAAAAGGAATGCAGGAGGCACATTCAGGGGACAGGTGGCTGAGCGGGTTTGATCACAGCTCAACGTCATCATCGAATCCTATCAAAATTAAAGGGATTGAAAAGTTGGGGGCATTTGGGCAAATGCCTCCACCTGTGGGCATTTCCTCAGGTCAGTGCTCCAGAAAGAGGGCGATGCTGCCAAACGGCAACCCACTCCGGTGTTCTTGCCTAGAGAAACCCGTGGACAGGGGAGCATGGTATGCTGCTGTCTATGGGGTCACACAGAGTCGGACACGACTGAAGCGACTTAGCAGCAGCAGCAGCAGCAGCCCTTCTGAATGAGTTGCAGAAAGGCAGCCCAGTCAGAGAGAAAACTGCCTCTCTCTCCATCTTTTCCAGTCTTGATTAGATTATGAAGAGATGATTGTGGGATGGAGAGGAGCAGGGAGGGGCCCAGAAGTCACCCAAGCCTGAGGCCTGTTCAAAAACACATTAGTCACTCAAGTCCTGGAGGTGATGGGTATTGATTTCTCCTCCGGCTGGTGTGCTGGGACTCAGAGCCCTGACTCCAGAGGGCTTAACCCGAGCCGCCCCGAGTGCCCTGGCGAGGCTCTGATTGCTCCACAGACCTGCTGAAATCTGGGCCTGGGGTCTTCCTTGGCCTGCCAGGGACCCTTCCCACACATGGGGACGAGGACTGACTCAATGGGCAGTTGGGCACGGAGGCAGAGGGTGAGGGCCGATTGTCATCATCTGAGCTTATGGCTGCAGTTCAGCCTCCACTTGGGGTTGATTCAAGCCTCATCCTGTCTCTGGAGCTCAGTCTCCCCATTAGCCAATCTGGGGTCCTGGGGTTCCACACTCAGCACCTGCATCACCACTCCTCTGTGACCCCAGCTGCATCCTGGAGTCAGAGCCAGGTGAGATCCCCTCTATTCGTGCTTCAAAACAGGCTCAGTGGAGAAACTAAGTGAAAAAACGGGGACCTCTTACCCATCATTTGACTCTCAGTCCAGTGGTGTTTCTGATAAACTGAATATGCTCCAAAAACTTCAGGGCTAGAATTTCTTCGATCATTCCATTTCAACATGGACAGAAGGTCCTGGTTTTGCAGATACTGCAGCTTTTCTTGCTGTTACTAACAGAAGGCTTGTGGCTACCGTGCAGAGTGCAAGTCTGTCTGCCCTATTTTCACAAGACCATTGCTGTTGCTTGTCTCTGTCACAGTCTGGTAACCCCCGCAATGTTTCAAACCCTCTGCCAGTTGAAAGATTACAACTAGCTGAAGGCTCAGATGATGGTCAGCATTTTTAGCAATAAAGTGCTTATAATTAAGGTATGTAGTTATTTTTCAACATAATGCTATTGTACACTTATAGACTACAGTATAGCGTAAGTGTAACTTTTATAAGCACTGGGAAACCAAAGAATTTGTGTGACTGGCTTTACGGAGATATTCACTTTATTGCAGGTGGTCTGGAACCAAACCCACAATATCTTCAAAAATCTGCTTATAACAATAATAGCAGTGATAACCGTCTTAACCCAAGTTCCCCAGAAAAGAGATGGGTAAAAAGTTGATGTGCTAAAACTTAGGGGAGGCCAATCCCAAGAGGCAGAAGAATGAGGCAGGGAAGGAAGATAAGAAAATACAAACAGGGACTTCCCTGGCAGTCCAGTGGTTAAGACTCCACCTTCCAATGCAGAGGGTGCAGCTTTGATCCCTGGTCAGGGAGCTAAGATCCTACATGCCTCACGGCCAAAAAATCTAAATATCAAACAGAAGCAGTATTGTAACAAATTCAATAAAGACTTTAAAAATGGTCCACATCAAAAAAAAGGGGGGGAAAGGGGGAGAAATTACAAATGTTTCTACTCAGCTGGATGCAGATCTGGGCCAGCCTCTCTTCTGGGTCTTTTTGGCCATTCTTGGAGCTCTTGTGTGAGCTGCTATAAGGGATCCTTCGGGTGGGACAAGGAAGGGTAACAAGTAGGGGTAACCACCTCTTTGGGCAACCTCATGGGCACTGCTCCCACAGAGTACAATGTCAGTGATCCCACCAGAGCCACCCAACATGGTGACCCCATGATAGTGCCCTCGGGGACCACGTGACAACATGAAGAAATGAATGCAGGGAGGGGAGGCGAGGGGAGGCGAGGGGAGGCGAGGGGAGGGGACTGAGACAAACTGGGGGTGTCCAGGCCCCCTTTAAAGGAGCACTTACCCCTCAGCTGGAGAAGACAATGGCACCCCACTCCAGTACTCTTGCCTGGAAAATCCCATGGGTGGAGGAGCCTGGTAGGCTGCAGTCCAAGGGGTCGCTAAGAGTTGGACATGACTGAAGTGACTTAGCAGCAGCAGCAGCAGTACCCCTCAGCTGNTGTGTCTAAAGGCATTGATTTCTTCTTTGACACATTGGTTGTTCAGTATTATGTTGCTGAAGTTTTATGTTTCTAGATGTGTGTGTGTGTGTGTGTGTGTGTGTCTGTGTCTGTCTGTGTGTGTGTGTGTGTGTGTGTGTGGCCAGCCTACATAGCCTGGCTGTGTAGAGTAAAAACTCACTGGCAGTTTTTTCCTTTCACCATTTTGATTATATTCTGCTACTTCTGACCTACAGAATTTCTGTTGAATATCTGCTGATAGTCTTACGGGGGTTCCCTTGTATGCCACAAGTTGTTCTATTGAATTTAAGATTCTCTCCTTGTCTTTAACTTTTGACACTTTGACTTTTGACATTTTTAATATGCCTTGTTGTGGCTCCCTTTGTTTTTGTTTTTTTTCTTTAATTTTATTTAATTTTACTTTTTTTTACTTTACAATACTCTATTGGCTTTGCCATACATCGACATGAATCCACCTGTGGCTCCCTTTGGATTCATCTTATTTGAAACTCTCTGGGCTTCCTGAATCTGATTGTCTGTTTTCTTCAGATTAGTGGAGCTTTCAGCCATTATTTCTTCAATAGGTGTTCTTCCTCTTTCTCTTCTCTTTCTGGGACCCATATATTGGAAATATTGCCCTGCTTGATGTTAACTTTGTTATCTTCACTCTTTTTTTTTCATTCTTTTTGCTTCTCTGGATGCGTTGCATTGCCCTGTCTGAGTTCACTGATCTTTTCTTCTGTTTCATCAAGTCTACTGTTGAATGCCTCTGTTATATATTTAAGTTCTGTTATTGTATTCTTCAACTCCGTAACTTCCATTTGGTACGTTAATATTTTCTGTCTCTGTTGAAAGTCACACTTTGTTCATCCATTCTTCCTCTGAGCTTGGCAAGCATTTTTGTGATTACTTTTTACTACCATATAAATCACTTATTTCTGTGTCATTACAGTCTCTCTGAGGTTTTATCTTATTCTTTCTTGGAACACATTCCTCTATTTCTTCATTTTCCTTGACTCTGTTTTGGTTTCTATACATTAGATAGAAGCCACCTCTTCCATTCTGGAAGGAGTAGCCTTGTTTAGGAAACGAACTTTTTCATTCAGCCCTGTCTAACTCTTGGTTGTCTTTCAAACCTTTGTGATTATACAAGTAGCCTACTTTATTTTGAGTGCTCTACTTTATTTTGAGTGCTCTCTCTGAGCTGAGTCCTGGGATAATAGCCAGTTAATAATTTTTTTCATTTTTGTTTTTATTCCTTTCACTAATGTCCATTTGAACTCATGAACATTATGATCATCTGGGCGGCAGCCACAGAAACACTCCAGATATGTGTACAAACTCCCCTTCAAGAGATACTAGTGCTCTGGGGTGGGACAGAGTGAAGGCTCAAAGATAGCATCTGCCCTCCCAGGTCTCTAGAGAGGATGACAGTCAGCTTTAGGTGTGTGTTTAATTACAACCCTTGTCCCCTAAATCCACGACTGTGGAGATGAGCTTTCATGGAAACATTGGTTTCCTCAGTCCGTTGCCTCTCTGCTGTGCCTTGGGAGTGGTAACCAGTTAAGAATTTCTCTGCTGTGCTCCTGTATACCTGGGAATGTAAGTCCTTTGGGCATCAGAGTCAGGTGATCTAGAGGTGTCCCTGGGCAGCAGTCTGAATAATTGGAGCACCAGACAGGGGTACAAGCTCCTTTTGTTGGCTGGGGAGGGTAGGTACTGGTAATCTGGAGAGCATAAAGATGATACCTACTAGCCTCCATCCTGATTATTTCAGTAGACTCATACATTAAATTAGATGCCAGCCCCTCAGGCTAATCCTTTAAGATGAGCAAATAATCCTTTTTAACAGAAAGTCGGGGCACTTTTCCGTCAGGTACTTGTGCACTGGGCTCTAGGGTGAGTGAGTCTGCATGCACAAGTCCTTTAAAAACTGTTTCAGTACTTTGCCATGGCCTTTTGGGTCTCATGGAAGCTAGATATCTTGGGAGTGGTATATCAGGTATAGGCCTTAAAAGTTGGGGTGCCAGATGCTGAGTTCAAATCCTTTACTCCTCAGGGAAAAAGCTCAGGTTTGTGACTTTTTGCCCAATGTGGGTCTCCATACCAGAGGTGGGTTTAGGGCAAGACTTTCTCTCAGTCTGTCTTATTTGCTTCGGTGTGTGTTTTCTTGTTTGCTCACTGTGTAGACGTTGTTCAACTAGTTTAGGGGTGTTTTTTCAGAGGAAATTGTTTCATAGATGGTATAGACTCTATGGGAGGAAGTGAGTTCAAGAGCCTGCTACATCACACTTTGTTTATTTGTTTAAAGCAATAAGCATGATCTATTTCTTTTTTTTTCTTTCTTTCTTTTTTAAATTTGGCTGTGCCGAGTCTTAGTTGTGGCATAGGGACTTTTTTTTTTTTTTTTTTTAACGTCACGGCATGCGGGCTCCTGTTTGCAACATGTGGGATCTAGTTCCCTGAGGTGGTGGTTTAGTTGCCAAGTTGTGTTTGACTTTTGGGACCCATGATCTGTCGCCTGCCAGGCTCTTCTGTCCATGAGATTTCCCAGGCAACAATGCTGGAGTGGGTTGCCATTCCCTTCTCCGGGGTATCTTCCCTACCTAGGGAATGAACCCATCTCTCCTGCATTGCAGGTAGATGCTTTACTGCTGAGCCACCAGGAAAGTCTCTAGTTCCCTGATTAGGGATCAAACCTGGGCCCCATGAATTTGGAGCATGGAATCTTAACCACTGAATCACCCTGGAAGTCCCCCTGCATCATGGTCTTGAACACAAACATGCAGTAAATCCTTTTGACAGGAATAATTTTTCAAAAATAAATATCTGTTTGTTGAAAAATTAAGGGCTAAACTTTTGTTTCCTTAGAAAATTAATGATGAATATGGAGCATAGTGTTAGTCAGTGTTTGTTGTCCGTTTTAGGGATCTTAATGGTATCATCATTCATATGAAATCTAGAAACATCAGGATGTACTTTAGAAGTCAGTAATTAAGAATACTGCCTGAAGGTGACAGTTATCATATGTGAAGAAAGATGTCTCATATCAGTCTGTGAAGCCTGACTTCATATTGAGATTTAAAGAGCACAACGTTTTCTAAGTCAGTATATTACATTGGTTTTAATTCTCTTGTACAAAAACAAAAAAAGTGAAAATCCTCCATTAATGGAAGAAATTTGCAAAACAGTTAAAAAGTTATCAGTTTAGTATCAATGTCATCAGTTCAGTTCAGTCACTCAGTCATGTCCGACCCTGTGCAACCTCATAGACTGAAGCACACCAGGCTTCCCTGTCCATCATCAACTCCCAGAGCTTGCTCAAACTCATGTCCATCAAGTCAGTGATGCCATCCAACTATCTCATCCTCTGTCGTCCCTTTCTTCTCCTGCCTTCAGTCTTTCCCAGAATCAGCATCTTTTCCAAAGAGTCAGTTCTTCGCATCAGGTGGCCAAAGTATTGGAGTTTCAGCTTCAGCATCAGTCCTTCCAATAAATATTCAGGACTGATTTCCTTTAGGATGGACTGGTTTGATCTCCTTGCTGTCCAAGGGAATCTCAAGAGTCTTCTTCAATACCATGGTTCAAAAGCATCAATTCTTTGATGATCAGCTTTCTTTATAATCCAGCTCTAACATCCATGTATGACTACCGGAAAAACCATAGCTTTGACTAGATGGACCTTTGTTGACAAAGTAATGTCTCTGCTTTTTAATATGGTGTCTAGGTTGGGAGTAACTTTTCTTCCAAGAAGCAAGCATCTTATAATTTCATGGGTGCAGTTACCATCTGCAGTGATTTTGGAGCCCAAAAAAGGAAAATCACTGTTTCATTGTTTCCCCATCTATTTACCATGAATTGATGGGACTGGATGCCATGATCATAGGTTTATTTTATTTTTTTATGATCTTAGTTTTTTGAATGTTGGGTTTTAAGCCAACTTTTTCACTCTCCTTTTTCACTTTCATCAAGAGGCTCTTTAGTTCTTCTTTGCTTTCTGCCATAAGGGTGGTATCATCTGTGTATCTGAGGTTATTGATATTTCTCCTGGCAATCTTGATTCCAGCTTGTGCTTCATCCAGCCCAGCATTTTGCATGATACACTCTACATATAAGTTAAATAAGCAAGCCTTGACATTTTCTTAAATAAGCAAGACAATATACAGCCTTGACATACTCCTTTCCCTGTTTGGAACCAATTGTTGTTTCATGTCCAGTTCTAACTGTTGCTTCTTGACCTGCATA
>SJYV01029417.1:0-18691 GCA_006410875.1 Neotragus pygmaeus
GAGGGACAATGTGTACCTTTGACTGATCCATGTTGATGTGTGGCAGAAACCAGCTCAATGTTGCAATTATCCTTCAATAAAAAACAAAAATTTTAAATTATATCTTTAAAAAGTGGAAAGGAAATGCTGACTCTATTCCCTTCGCGTGCGGTGGCCGGTGCTGAGGTGACGCCCCTGGAGCCATGAGTAGGCTTGGGTCCCAAGGCTGCAGTGTCCCGGCTCTGAGCGAGTCCCCTGAGCGCCACGGCCCTGGGGGCCAAGTCCCCCCTCCGGCCTCCTTCCTTACGGGTCGCCCCACCCACGGCTGACACCACCGTCCACAGAGTGTTGTTGCAGGAATTGGGCTATGTCCAGGGGAAAAGATAAGGCGGAAGATGTCATGAAACACAAGAAGCCTTGGGTGTTTCTTCTGGAACGTTCTGCGCTAAGTGACAGTCCAGGAGAAAGGCTCTCTCGCAGGCTCTGGTTGCCTAGGTAACCGGAGGTGGGCAGGAACAAATGCTGCCGCCTTGTGGCCACTTCCCATAACAACAACTTTAAAACCTGCGCTGATGGCCGCTGAATATTCACAAGGCCTGCAGCTGGAAAGAACACCTGACCACAAGTAATCTCATGGTGTGAACCATTAAAAAAAGAATTCAAAACAGGGCCGATGTTCAAGAAGCCAGTTTCACCAGGGAAACTGTACTCACACCGCATAAGATCACAAAGCACAACGGAGCACAGTCCACGTGGAAAATCACCAAACCAGCGGGAATCAGAGCAGCAGCGAGGAGCCACCTCACCGCGGCAGAGTGGCCATCGTCTGAGAGAGCCACAGGGCCTAAACGCTGCGGAGGTCGCAGACAGGGGCCTTCCTGCACTCTCAGTGGGGGTGTAAGTGGGTGCAGCCGCTGTGGGGAGCAGCACGGAGGGTCCCTAAAAATCCAGCACACGAATGCCCCACTCCCAGGTCAAAACTGAAGAAAATAAGGATTTGAGATGACAGGCATCCCTATTTTCAGAGCAGCACTGTTTACTAGAGCCAAGACAGTCAACCAGCATGTAGAGACTGAAAAAGGAAAACCAAGTGGGATCCAAGACCCCGGACTATTCCTCAGCCATAAACAAAAATAAAATACTGCCATTGGCAGAAGAACAGAAGGACCAAGACATTGTCATATGCAGTGAAGTAAATCAGAGAGAAAAACATACCATAAGATATCACTTAGTGTGGAATCTATCAATCTATACAAATGAACTACTGTACAAGACAGACTCACAGACTTCAAAACCAAAGTATCTTATGCTGAACAAACAAGGTTAGGGAGAGTGACAAATTAAGACTCCTGCATTAGCACATATACACTAACATGCATTCAAAAGATAATCAGAAAAGGTATACTGAGCTGCACAGGGAATCCTATTCAACTCACTGTAATAACCTACATGGGAAAGAGCCCAGAGCAAGAATCGATACACATCTATGTATATCTGAAGTAGTTCCCAGATACCTAAAGCGAAGCCGACACTGGAAATCCACGCTCCCACAATATATAATAAAAATGGAAAAAAATGGAAAAAGTAGGGCGCAGAGAAAGCTGTGGCCGTGTGGCCACTTCCTGTGACAACAGCGTAGAAGCTGCGTCGATGGGCACTGGGGCTCCTGGGGGCTCGGCTGGTGAAGAGTCCACCCGCAGTGCAGACCTGGGGTCCATCCCTGGGCTGGGAAGATCCCCCAGAGAAGAGGAAAGCTACCCACTCCAGTATTCTGGCCTGGAGAATTCCGTAGACTGTTTAATGTCAGCTGGTGAAGAATTCGCCTGCAGTGCAGGAGACCTGGGGTCCATCCCTGGGTTGGGAAGATCCCCTGGAGAAGAGAAAAGCTACCCACTCCAGTATTCTGGCCTGTTTAACATTCTCAAAGCCTGTGGGCTATCAGTAAAAAACTCTTGCCTTCAAGAAATGTCCTAGGTGTGGTCATCAAAAAAGGATTCAAAATGGGGAGATGGTCAAGAAGCATGTTTTACTCAAATCCATTCAAAAAATGACACAAAAAATTGTATCGATAAACATAGAGAACTACTATCTAAACTACACCGATGTATCACCACACACTGATCAGAATGGCCGTTGGTAAAATCTCTAGAAATGGTAAGTGCTGGAGACTGTGGGGAAAGGGGACCTCCAGCCCTGCCGCTGGCAACGTGAACTGAGAGCAGCCGCTCTGGGGAGCAGTGCGGGGCTGCCGTGAACAATGAAAAGGACAATGGAATTAGCATGCTCCCCAACCCCACACACAAAAATAAACTCCAAACAGATGTGAACAAAAGGACAGGTGCTACATGACTTTTGAGGAAAACAGAGGCAGAACATGCTTTGGCATAAATCTCAGCAAGTTGTTTTTCATCTACCACTTACGCTAATGAAAAATAAAACAAAAATAAACAAATGGGACCTAATTAACCGTGACAGCATTTGCACAGCAAATAAAATCCTAACAGAAAGAAAAAGACAACCTTCCAAATGGGATTTCACTCCAAAATGTAGAAATAGCTCATGCAGCTCAATATAAAAAACACACAGATAAATAACTTAATTTTTTAAATTGAACCAAAGATCTCAGTGCACATTTCTCTGAACAAGGCAGACACAGGCCTATAAAATGCATGACAAGATGCTCAGCTCACTTCATTCGCTCAGTCGTGTCCGACTCTCTGCGACCCCATGGACTGTAGCACGCCTGGCCTCCCTGTCCATCACCAACTCCCAGAGCTTGCTCAAACTCATGTCCACTGAGTCAGTGATGCCAACCAGCCATCTCACCCTCTGCCGTCCCCTTCTCCTGCCCTCAATCCCTCCCAGCATCCGAGTCTTTTCAAGTGAGTCAGCTCTTCATATCAGGTGGCCAAAGTACTGGAGGTTCAGCTTCAGCATCAGTCCTTCCAATGAATATTAAGGACTGATTTCCTTTAGGATGGATGTGTTTGATCTCCTTGCAAGATGCTTAGCATCACTAATTATAAGAGAAAGGCAGATCAAGTCCAAACTGATATCACCTCACACCAGTCAGAATGAGCTAGGAGACAGACGGGCTTTGGTTAGACATTTCCAGCTGGCCTCTTGTTTACATTCCATGGGGCAGGAAGAAGTGGTCTGCAGGCTGAATACCCACAACTGTTAACGTTTCCTAAGACAAGAGACAGGGGGCTCCAGTTAAGGCATTAGCACCAGCCTCCTGTTTGCCCTGCAAAATGGAAGCAACAACAGAAACAGGGGAAACAGCCAGCATTTGTCTTCTGTAAACACACTCAGGTGACAGTCACGGCAGTAGTCAAGGCAAGGAAAAGGGGTCAAAACCCCGCGAGTGAAGGGTCAAGGCAAGGAAAAGGGGTCAAAACCCGGGATCAAAACCCCGCGCGAGTGAAGGGTCAAGGCAAGGAAAAGGGGTCAAAACCCACACGAGTGAAGGGTCAAGGGACCTCCCTCCCCTACCTTTTGGACAAGGGCGACACTACATGTGCAGAAAGGCTCTTTGTGGGTCAAAGGTCAAGGAATAATGCCAGGCCATAAGGAGTTGCTTCTCCCAGAAGCCTTCACTTCGAGACCCATCGTGGCTGAGGGGTGCGTGCACATCTGGGGGAGGGTCCCAGGTCAGGTCAGATGTGGAGAAAGACACAAGGCAATCGGCCTGAAGGAAGACAGAGGCCCGGAAGAACCGCCCTGCGCAATGGCTAGACCGCCTCTCTGCTGAGCTCCACACTGGGAGGTGCCCGCACCCTCTCTCTCTGGGCGTGCAGCTCCGCCCGGCCTCGGTCTCGGCTGAACAGACCGCCTCTCTGCGTGCTCCCCCGCCTGTTGCCGTGCCATATCTCTAACGATAAACTTCGTACCTGCATTCAGTTTCTGCCTCTGTGACAGAAGCATTTTTCACTGAAGGCAAAGATCCAGTGAAAAAGAGCTTCTAGCCTCTAGCCCTTGCTGGCCTGGTGGCCTGGATTGCTGGTTCTCATCCAGGCTTCCCAGGTTCAACTCCTGGGCAGGGAATTAAGATCTCACTTCACGCCACTGATCCCTGCTGCCTCGCTGAGGTCAGAGTGGCCATCTCAAAAAATCTCCAACAATAAATCCTAAAGTGGGTG
Source organism: Neotragus pygmaeus (assembly GCA_006410875.1). Classification (NCBI taxonomy): domain Eukaryota; kingdom Metazoa; phylum Chordata; class Mammalia; order Artiodactyla; family Bovidae; genus Neotragus; species Neotragus pygmaeus. The sequence goes on from SJYV01029417.1 coordinate 4,122, forward strand.
AGAGAGGGGGCTCTCCCACAGTGTTGCTGGACATGTAGATCAGAACATCCGCCAGGGATAAGGACAGCTGCACCCTGCAGCCACAGCGGCACTGGGCACAGCAGCCAAGGCTCGGGGCAGCCCACGTGTGGAAGGACCGATGAGCGGGTAAAGAAACAGGGTGCACGGACGCAGTGCAGCATCACTCAACCACAGGAAGAGTGAGATAGTGCCATGTTCAGTCGCAAAGGAGGAAACAAAGGCGATCGTGCCAAGTGGGGTAGAGAGACAGGAAAAGGCCAGGGTTATGTGACACCACTTCTGGGTGGATTCTAAAAATGGATAAAAATGACACCTTTTCCAAAGAGAAACAGCCTCACAGACATAGAAAACATGGTTATCAGGAAGGAAAGAGGGTGGGGAGAAGTTAGCTGGTTCATATACACACTCCTAATTATGAAATAATCCAGAAAGACCCACTGTATAGCATGTGGAACCCTAGTCAACACTGCAGTAAACTGTATGGAAAAGCACATGAAAGGAACGTATAGATGTCTATTCACAAGTGAATAAGGGAAAGTCACTCAGTCGTGTCCAACTCATTTCGACCCCATGGACTGCAGCCTGCCAGGCTCCTCTGTCCACGGAATTCTCCAGGCAAGAATACTGGAGTGGGTTGCCATTTCCTCCTCCAGTAAGTGAATAAAGTTGCTGTCTATCAGGGGAAAAAAATCCACAACATTGTAAATCACTTATACACCCCAATTCAAATGATACAATTTTAAAAAAAGAAAGAAATGGAAATGCTAGCTCCAGGCCCCTCAGACATGGTGGCTTAGGCTGGTGTCACATCCCTGGAGGCTGAGCAGACTTGGGTCCCAAAGCTGGAGTGTCTTGGATCTGAGTGGTCTAGGAAAAAGTGCCTGGTAATGAGCCCTCTACCGAAGGACCTGGGGAGTCTCCATCTCTGGGAGTGTGTGCGTGTTGGGGAAGGGGGGCGGGGGGGGGGCAGTCCTCCAGCAGCCAAGCCAAGCCTGCTGCACCCAAAGGCTGCTGGAACTTCTGGGATGGGAGAGCTTTGAAAAGTGCCCTGGTCACCAAGACTCTTGGTGGTGGGGATCCCAACTCCAGCCTCCTTCCTTGAGGTTAATCCCACTACAGACGACATCACCCTCCACAGAGTGGAGTTGCAGGAATTAGCATGTGTCCCGGAAATAAAGGTTAAGGGGGAAGAAATCGAGAGACACAACACGCCCTGACCCTTTGTTACTTCTGCCGCACGCCGAGGAAATCGACAATCCTTCCAAAAGCAAGGCTTGCACCGCCCCGCCCCGCCCCGCCCCGCCCCTGGTTGCCTGAGTAACCAGGGTTGGGCGGGAAGAAATGCTGCCGCCTTGTGGCCATTTCCCAGAACAACAGCTTTAAAAACGGTGCCCAGTTCAGTCGGTGCTGCTGCTGCTGCTGCTAAATCGCTTCAGTCGCGTCCGACTCTGTGCGACCCCATAGACGGCAGCCCACCAGGCTCCCTCATCCCTGGGATTCTCCAGGCAAGAACACTGGAGTGGGCTGCCATTTCCTTCTCCAACGCAGGGTCGGTACTAATGATCTCAATATTCACAAGGCATGCAGGGCTGGAAAGGACAAAGGCCCTCAAGTAACGTCCTTAGGGTAAAGCACCAAAAAAAGAATTCAAAACCGGGTCGATGTTCAAGAGGCCAATTTCAATAGGCAAACTGTACTCACACTGCATAAGATCAAAAAGCACATGAAAACACAGTCCACAGGGCTAATTATCAAACCAGCGCAGATAAGAACAACACTGAGGAGTCACCTCACCACGGCCGGAGTGGCCATCACCAGAAGGAGCCACAAGGACTAAACGCTGCGGAGGTCGGAGACAAGGGGGCCTTCCTGCACTCTCGGTGGGGGTGTAAGTGGGTGCAGCCGCTGTGGGAGCAGCACGGAGGGTCCCTAAAAATCCAAAACACAGGTGCCATATGACCCAGCAATCCCAGTCTTGGGTCGGGCATGGGGAAAAATCATAACTTGAAATGTCTCGTGCACCCCTGTATCCGGAATAGCACTATTTACTAGGCCCGAGATAGAGAGTCAACCAACAAGGCCAGAGAGTGGAAAATGAAGACTAAGTGGGAGACTGGGATACTCCTCACAGATAAAACAGGGTCAATTAAGTGAATAATGTCCCGGAGCAGCAGAGACAGGACAAGACAGGACCATGGGCAATGAAGCCAATCAGGCAGAGAGAAATATCATCAGGCATCACCTACAGGGGATCTGTCCATTTATACCAATGGATCACTACACAAAACAGAAGCAGACTTAGAAACCTCAGAAACCACTTACAATCACAAAAAAAGAAGAAGGACAAATTGAGACATGCAGCGTCACATACGCACTAACATGCATCCAAAAGATCACCAGAAAGGGCACACCGCGGGGTGCAGAGAGCCCTGCTGAACTCTTTTCAGAGCAAGACTGGATATGCACCTATGTATATCTGAAGCAAGTTCCTGGGCACCTAAAAAAACTACATCACAAATCCATGCTATTCCAACATATAATAAAGAAAGCCAACACCAAAGAATGTTCAAACTGCTGTACAATTGCACTCATTTCACATGCTAGCAAGGTAATGCTCAAAATCCTTCGAGTTAGCCTTCAACAGGACATGAACCGATAACTTCCAGCTGTACACCCTGGGTTTAGAAAAGGCAGAGGAACCAGAGATCAAACTGCCAACATCCATTTGGATCATAGAAAAAGAAAGGGGATTCCAGAAACACATCTACTTCTCCACTGACTACACTAAAGCCTTTGACTGTGTGGATCACAAAACACTACAGAAAAATTTTAAAGAGATGGGAATACCAGACCACTTTACCTGCCTCCTGATAAACCTGTATACATGTCAAGAAGCAACAGTTAGAACTGGACATGGAACAACAGACTGATTCAAAATTGAGAAAGGAGTATGTCAAGGCTGTGTATTGTCACCCTGCTTATTTAACTTATATGCAGAGTACATCANAAAGGTTAAGGGGGAAGAAATCGAGAGACACAACACGCCCTGACCCTTTGTTACTTCTGCCGCACGCCGAGGAAATCGACAATCCTTCCAAAAGCAAGGCTTGCACCGCCCCGCCCCGCCCCGCCCCGCCCCTGGTTGCCTGAGTAACCAGGGTTGGGCGGGAAGAAATGCTGCCGCCTTGTGGCCATTTCCCAGAACAACAGCTTTAAAAACGGTGCCCAGTTCAGTCGGTGCTGCTGCTGCTGCTGCTAAATCGCTTCAGTCGCGTCCGACTCTGTGCGACCCCATAGACGGCAGCCCACCAGGCTCCCTCATCCCTGGGATTCTCCAGGCAAGAACACTGGAGTGGGCTGCCATTTCCTTCTCCAACGCAGGGTCGGTACTAATGATCTCAATATTCACAAGGCATGCAGGGCTGGAAAGGACAAAGGCCCTCAAGTAACGTCCTTAGGGTAAAGCACCAAAAAAAGAATTCAAAACCGGGTCGATGTTCAAGAGGCCAATTTCAATAGGCAAACTGTACTCACACTGCATAAGATCAAAAAGCACATGAAAACACAGTCCACAGGGCTAATTATCAAACCAGCGCAGATAAGAACAACACTGAGGAGTCACCTCACCACGGCCGGAGTGGCCATCACCAGAAGGAGCCACAAGGACTAAACGCTGCGGAGGTCGGAGACAAGGGGGCCTTCCTGCACTCTCGGTGGGGGTGTAAGTGGGTGCAGCCGCTGTGGGAGCAGCACGGAGGGTCCCTAAAAATCCAAAACACAGGTGCCATATGACCCAGCAATCCCAGTCTTGGGTCGGGCATGGGGAAAAATCATAACTTGAAATGTCTCGTGCACCCCTGTATCCGGAATAGCACTATTTACTAGGCCCGAGATAGAGAGTCAACCAACAAGGCCAGAGAGTGGAAAATGAAGACTAAGTGGGAGACTGGGATACTCCTCACAGATAAAACAGGGTCAATTAAGTGAATAATGTCCCGGAGCAGCAGAGACAGGACAAGACAGGACCATGGGCAATGAAGCCAATCAGGCAGAGAGAAATATCATCAGGCATCACCTACAGGGGATCTGTCCATTTATACCAATGGATCACTACACAAAACAGAAGCAGACTTAGAAACCTCAGAAACCACTTACAATCACAAAAAAAGAAGAAGGACAAATTGAGACATGCAGCGTCACATACGCACTAACATGCATCCAAAAGATCACCAGAAAGGGCACACCGCGGGGTGCAGAGAGCCCTGCTGAACTCTTTTCAGAGCAAGACTGGATATGCACCTATGTATATCTGAAGCAAGTTCCTGGGCACCTAAAAAAACTACATCACAAATCCATGCTATTCCAACATATAATAAAGAAAGCCAACACCAAAGAATGTTCAAACTGCTGTACAATTGCACTCATTTCACATGCTAGCAAGGTAATGCTCAAAATCCTTCGAGTTAGCCTTCAACAGGACATGAACCGATAACTTCCAGCTGTACACCCTGGGTTTAGAAAAGGCAGAGGAACCAGAGATCAAACTGCCAACATCCATTTGGATCATAGAAAAAGAAAGGGGATTCCAGAAACACATCTACTTCTCCACTGACTACACTAAAGCCTTTGACTGTGTGGATCACAAAACACTACAGAAAAATTTTAAAGAGATGGGAATACCAGACCACTTTACCTGCCTCCTGATAAACCTGTATACATGTCAAGAAGCAACAGTTAGAACTGGACATGGAACAACAGACTGATTCAAAATTGAGAAAGGAGTATGTCAAGGCTGTGTATTGTCACCCTGCTTATTTAACTTATATGCAGAGTACATCACAAGAAATGTTAGACTGGAAGAAGCACAAGCTGGAAATCTAGATTGCCGGGAGAAATATCAGTAACCTCAGATATGCAGATGACACCACCCTTATGGCAGAAAGTGAGGAAGAACTAAAGAGCCTCTTGATGAAAGTGTAAGAGGAGAGTGAAAAAGTTGACCTAAAACTCAACATTTAGAAAACAACCATCATGACATCCAGTCCCATCACTTCATGGCAAATAGATAGGGAAACAGTGAGAGACATTATTTNAGATATGCAGATGACACCACCCTTATGGCAGAAAGTGAGGAAGAACTAAAGAGCCTCTTGATGAAAGTGTAAGAGGAGAGTGAAAAAGTTGACCTAAAACTCAACATTTAGAAAACAACCATCATGACATCCAGTCCCATCACTTCATGGCAAATAGATAGGGAAACAGTGAGAGACATTATTTTCTTGGACTCCAAAATCACTGCAGATAGTGACTGCAACCACAAAATTAAAAGATGCTGCTCCTTGGAAGAAATGTTATGACAAACCTAAACAAAAGGTCAGACATGACTGAGCGACTGAACTGAACTGAACTGAAACAGCATATTAAAAAGCAGAGGCATCAGTCTGTTAACAAAGGTCAGTCTAGTCAAACTATGGTCTTTCCAGTGGTCATGTGTGGATGTGACAGTTGGACCATAAAGAAGCCTGAGCAGTGAAGAACTGATGCTTTCGGACTGTGGTGCTGGAAAAGACTCTTGAGAGTCCCCTGGACAGCAAGGAGATCCACCAGTCCATCCTAAAGGAAATCAGTCCTGAATATTCATTGGAAGGACTGATGCTGAAGCTGAAGCCCCAATACTGTAGCCACATGACGTCAAGAACTGACTCCTTGGAAAAGACCCTGATGCTGGGAAAGATTGAAGGCGAGCAGAGAAGGGGGCGACAGAGGACAAGATGGTTGAATGGCATCACCGACTCAACAGACATGAGTTTGAGCAAGCTCTGGGAGTTGTTGATGGACAGGGAGGCCTGGTGTGCTACAGTCCATAGGGTTGCAAAGAGTCAGATATGACTAAGCGACTGAACTGAACTGACTTCTTTGGGATTGGAATGAAAACTGAACTTTACCAGTCCTGTGGCCACAGCTGAGTTTTCCAAATTTGCTGGCATATTGAGTGCAGCACTTTCACAGCATCATCTTTAAGGATTTGAAATAGCTCAACTGGAATCGAGCTCCAGCTGCTTTGTTCCACTAGCTTTGTCTGTAGTGATGCTTCCTAAGACCCACTTGACTTTGCATTCCAGGATGTCTGGCTCTAGGTGAGTGATCACACAGTTGTGGTTATCTGGGTCATTAGGTCTTTCTTATATAGTTCTTCTGTATATTTTTGCCACATCTTCTTAATATCTTCTGCTTCTGTTAGGTTGATACTGTTTCTGTCCTTTATCGAGCCCACCTTTGCATGAAATGTTCTCTTGGTATCTCTGATTTTCTTGAAAAGTTCTGTAATCTTTCCCATTCTATTGTTCTTGGTTCCTCTATTTCTTTGCTTTGATCACTGAGGAAGGCTTTCTTATCTCTCCTTGCTATTCTCTGGAACTCTGCATTCAGGTGAATATATCTTTCCTTTTCTCCTTTGCCTTTCGCTCCTCTTCTTTTCACAGCTATTTGTAAGGCCTCCTCAGACAATCATTTTGCCTTTTTGCATTTCTTTTTCTTGGGGATGGTTTTGATCACCGCCTCCTGTACAGTGTCATGAACCTCCGACCACAGTTCTTCAGGCACTCTGTCTATCAGATCTAGTCCCTTGAATCTACTTGTCACGAACACTGTATAAGCACAAGGGATTTCATTTAGGTCATACCTGAATGATCTAGTGACTGTCTCTACTTTTTTCACTTCAAGTCTGAATTTGGAGTAAGGAGTCCATGATCCGAGCCACAGTCAGCTCCTGGCTGTTGTTGCTGACTGTATAGAGCTTCTCCATCTCTGGCTGCAAAGAATATAGTCAGTCTGACTTTGGTGTTGACCATCTGGTGATGTCCGTGTGTAGTCATCTCTTGTGTTGTTGGAACAGGGTGTTTGCTATGACCAGTGTGTTCTCTTGGCAAAACTCCGTAATTATTATAGATATACAAATCAAAACCACAACATGGTGTCACTCTGCACCAGTGTGAAAGGTCATCATGAAAAAATCGACAAACAATAGTTGGTTAAAAAGGCATGGAGAGAGGGAACCCTTTTATGGTGATGGTGGCATGTAAATGGTAAGAGTCACTATAGAAAGGGTGTGGAACAGCATTTAAGAGATAAAAAGAGCCACCCTGAGGTCCTGCAGACTCACTCCAAAGAGCATTTCAGGAGAGCACCAGATTGTGAAAAGGCATGTGCAGCCACGTGCGCGCTGGACTACAGTTTACAGCAGCCAGCGACGGGCTAAGCCCGTCAGCACTGAGGAAAAATGGAGAAATATTTGTGAATTCACAGTCCAAAAGCATAAACTCCCTAAACACTGAGAGCTAATCACAAAATCGCAGAATGTGTCCTCCCCAACAGTTCACCAGCACAGAACATCACTTATTTCACTTGTCTGCAGGTGAAGTAGGATGTACTTTTCAGGGAAATGAAGGATGTTCTCTTGGTTCTCAAAGACTCCCAAAGACTGTTCTTCTGGAGGCTGCTGAAGCCTCCAGTATTTGAGGGCAGTGATGAGAAGGAACCTGGGCTCAGAACCATCCAGCACCCACTCCTTGAGGTGCCGAGGGTGACCAGTGTCCACCCCACGTGTGCCCTGGGGCCTGAAACCCCCTTATCACCTGTGATGGGAAGGACCCCACAGGCACCCCACTGGGCCCGCGGGGGCTTGGTGGGCAGGCTGCAGACTTCATCAGGTGCACGATTTATGAACATACTGTGCCACTTTGGCTGGTGGATTATTTTCTCCCTTGCACAGCGGCTTATCCTGTTGAGGAACTCCAAGTCATCTACGTGGTCTTTTGTTGCTTGTGCTTTTGATAGCAGATCAAAAAATTTATGGCCAAATACAATCATGTTTTTTTCTAGGAGTTTTATAATTGTGGTTCTTACATCTAGGGCTCTGATCCCTTTTGAATTGACTTTGCATTCAAGGGGAAGCAAGGGTCCAACTTTATTCTTTTGCATATGGGGCACCTATGCTAATTTGGGGGGAAAATTTGCAAATGATGTGGCCAAAAGGGTCTAATATCCAAAATATACAAAAGTTTAAAACAATTTTAAAGAAACCAAAAGATGAGCAGAAGGTCTAAATAGACATTTCTCCAAAGAAGACATGCAGACGGCCAGTATGCCCATGAAAAATGCTCCACATTGCTAATTATTAGGCTTCCCTGGTGGTTCAGAGGTCAAAGCGTCTGCCTGCAATGCGGGAGACCTGGGTTCAATCCCTGGGTCGGGAAGATACCCTGGAGAAGGAAATGGCAACCCACTCCAGTATTCTTGCCTGGAGGATCCCATGGATGGAGGAGCTAATTACTAGAGCAATGCAAACCCTAACCCACCTGATAGTGGTCAGAATGGCCGCATTAAAGAGTCTACAAATAGCAAACGCTAGAGGGCGTGTGAGGAGAAGGGAAGCCTCCCACCTCNGATCCCATGGATGGAGGAGCTAATTACTAGAGCAATGCAAACCCTAACCCACCTGATAGTGGTCAGAATGGCCGCATTAAAGAGTCTACAAATAGCAAACGCTAGAGGGCGTGTGAGGAGAAGGGAAGCCTCCCACCTCGGTGAGAAGGCAGTGCAGCCACCATGGAGAGCGGTACGGAGGCTGCTCCAAAACTGAACAGAGAGTCGCCAGATGAGCCAGCAGCCCCACTCCTGGGCACCAACAGGTCACCCCGGTATGAGCCTTTGGAGGAACCAATTATTGCACATAAACAGGTCTTCAGTAACTGGCATTCCTTCCGGTTAACAGGCAGTGAAAACCACTGGGGTCTGGCTTCAGCTCCAGTCCCAGGTCAGATCTCTGTGTGTGGTTGGGCCGCTCTAGAATGCGGTGTGCCTGTGGTCCAGCCAGCAGGAAAGGCAGCGGGCCATCTGAGAGTTCCCGTCAACAGCTCTCCTTGTCTGGGATCCCCTTGCTCCCAGAGGCCACTGCTCCCCTGATTCTATCTCCTCGTTCTCTGGGGGAAGACCCAGTTTTCCCAGGAGCACTGTCCACACGCCCCAGACTGGAAGCTGCAGACGCTCTTCAAACAGCCCTTCGTGCAGAACCTGTCTGCAGCGGCTGCTCACTTCCAATGCCTTCAAGCAGCTCCTTTTTGCATTTTGTGCAGATTTTCTAGCTGTTTTCTGTGAGGGGGTGAATGTACGTGATCTTACAAAGTCATCACAGGAAGGAGAACCAGCAATTACCCGTCCACTTTTAGAACTGCCTGGTCACAAACGTCACATGCTTTGAGTCACACTCGGAAAAAGCATACATTTCATCTATGTCAAAAGTCACGATGGTTTCACTGCAAGGTACTGGAAGAAACAGACCACCGTCTTAACAGCGGGCACAGCTGCAGAGCAGCAGGGCAGCTGCAGAACCCTGATGTTTGCCACCCGAGAAGTGGGCCTGCGTGGGGGGGGGGGGGCGCCTGCAAACACTTCAGCACTCCGTTTCCAGACTCCCACCTTCCGTTCAGCAGTCTCCTCTTTTCCACCAGCCGTCTCCTCTTCTTTCTTCCAAGTCTTTAGAGATAATGNCCCGAGAAGTGGGCCTGCGTGGGGGGGGGGGGCGCCTGCAAACACTTCAGCACTCCGTTTCCAGACTCCCACCTTCCGTTCAGCAGTCTCCTCTTTTCCACCAGCCGTCTCCTCTTCTTTCTTCCAAGTCTTTAGAGATAATGAAGAAAACCTTTTCTCCCCACAAACCCTCGTCATGTGAAGAGGCTCTCCCAGGAGCTCTTTGACTGCCCAGCCCTCCTTCTCCATGGCTACACCCTTGCCCTGCCCCTGCCCTCAAAGAGCCCCTGTGGCCAGCTCCTGATGGACTCTCCAGTGGCAGTTCCCCATTGAATCAGGATTCTCTGCTGGACACCCAACCACTTCCACTCTGGGCCCACCTGCCCCGCCCACCTGCACCCTGCCCACCTCTGGGGGTCTTCCTGTTTCCTCCAGCCGCATACACCTCATGGAGTCACGCCAAGGTCTCTGCGTTGCTGTAACTCACAGGCTGCCCCAGGCCTTACCCACCCCTTTGCCTCTGCCTACAGCCACCTCATCCATCTGGGCCGCCTTCAGCTCAAGGCCCATCTCCACGTCCGCTCCCCAGAAAGGCGCTCTGGCCCCAGGATGAGCTGGGGGCCCTCCTCCTGCTCCCGGTCTCCCCTGCCCTAGCTCTGGCCACCACAGCCAAACATGGAATCTGGTGGCTGGCAGACAGCGCCCACGGACTGCTCACAGTCTGCAGGCTGGGAGCCCAGAGAAGCCTGCCTGGTTCATGCCAGCTGCCTCCCACTGTGCATGCTCTGGGTGCAGGCAGGGAGGGAGTGCTGAGGGGCCGAATCAGGGGCCCAGATCCTCCCTGAGAGCCCCGCCCCAAGCAGTGTCACGTTGGATGTTGGGACTTAACACGTGCGCCTGGGAGACAGGCACGCAGACAGCAGCCTTTGACGCACACTCACCACTGCTCCTTCCACTTTAATTAGGGATCGGTGGTTTCTTTAACAAAAAAACCTCTTCCCAAAACACTCAGCTCCTCGAGGTAGGCGCCCAGGCGTTCATCCTCTTGAAACAGGGCTGGGGGCCTGTGCCCGTGGGGAGGTACGACAGCCGTGGTCACACGCCCGGGCTTGGGTGCCACCTGGAGCTGGAGCGGGGCCCTGCCTCCGGCCCGTCCTCACCGTGACCTCGGCCGAGGGGCCTGAGTGCGTTTATCCACCTGTGTAATGTCACGTGTGCTGGCTGCTCACACCTGGGTGTCTTCATTTCCACACACCCAAGTGGGCACACACACACACGCCAGGCCCCAGGGACCCAGAGAACACGGTCGTCAAGAAGAGAAGGTCTGGCCCCAGATGACCAGGGCCGGGAGCACAGTTCTGACCTTCAGGGATGGAGAGCTGTGCTCTGGGGCATCGGGAGCAGAGATCCGGATTCTTGCAGCTGAAGGTGCTGCTGTAAACAGCTGCTGTCACAACCAGGTGTCTCTGCAGACGGGAGGGTCATCCACAGTTCAGTGTGGCTGGAGAGAAATATTCTGAGGCTGACCCCAAACTGCTGCTTAGAATTACCGGGATCCAAGGAAACTCTCATGAACAAAAAAATCTGGCCCATTCTCGCCAGGTCTGCAGGAAGCATGAGGGCGGGCCCAAGCCGACAGCCGTGAGAGGGGCGGTGAGGAGGGGTCCGGGACTGAGGGGGTTGGGGATCCAGGGGGAGGCAGACTGGTCTGAGGAGGTCGCCCCGACTCCCCGGAAGGCACGGTGCTGCAGCCCACCCCACCCTGCACGCATCTCCCAGGAGGCCAGGCCTGCAGCGGCCGCGGCGGAGAGGCTTCTCAGCTGGACCCTCTCACTCACTGCCTGTGACCTGCTCGGAAAGGACCCTCCAGGCCCTGGTCAGCTCTTGGTCCCTGAGCTTCTTCCTGGAGTCGCCGTGGTGTTACCTAAACAGTCCGGACTGACTTTGCCCGTCTTTTAAACGTGTTTTGAGTAGAGCACATTTGATTTAAAAAACACAAATCATGTCTGTTTTGGCCAAAGGCAGTGATTTCTACCAGTTTGAAAAATAAATGTTTAATCAAAATAACACTGCTGCAATGAGAGCAGGGCTGAGGCCCATCAGAGCAGGGAGGGGTGCGCGGGGGCAGCAGCTGGGGCAAACGCCTGCCTGGCACCCCAAGGCCGAGGCCCCACAGCTGCAATGGGCCCAGAGAGGCAGCAACCTGGGGTTCACGATAGACGAGAGACCCACAAATGGAGGAGCTTGGGGATAACTGCCCCTTCACTAGCTCAACGTGCTGCCAGTTTGAGGGCTTCTCCTGGACCCACACGGGGCCCAGAAACTATTTTACCCTGGGGGGTGGTCCCCGGAGCCCCAGGCTGGGTGGAGCCTCGCGCTCACCGTGGGAGATTCCAGGGCAAACTGTGCTATGACCGGGGGCCTGGTGAGCTTCCAGTGGTGAAGATGAGGCACCCTTTTCTCCTAGTTTACATTGCTGTTCTCAGTGGCTCCAGGAGACTCTAAGGCACGGGCAGGTCTGGGCACGTGGAGGCCCAGGCCGACACCCCTGTCCCTGAGTGGCATTCGGTGACAGAGCTGGGCAGACGTGCAGCAGAGCGGAGCCAGGCAGGAGCCACCAGCGGGGACAGCCTGGGCCCCAGGTCAGCGCACTGAGCCAGAGGGAGCCGTGGGTAGAGATCAGCACCACACTGAGCTTTACAGGCACACCTGCCTGTGGGCAGGCGGGGGAACGCGTCAGCAACCGTTCAGGCTTCTCTCCAGGTGATGAAAACGCCCCACAGTCGGCCGGGTGATGGCTGCTCTTGTCCACCATCAACCAAGACCGTCGAGGTGACCCTTAAGTGGGTGCATGGTGTAGTCTGTGAACCAAAACTCAGTGAAGCTGTTCAAAATGAATGAACAAATAAAGGGGAGAAAACACATCGAATACGATAAAGTGAGGGAAGGGAAGAATCCGTGAGCATGTGACGCCAGAGGTTGCCGTGGCGCCGGGATCAGGTGGCCTGAGCCGCGGCCTCGCTCCCTCTCCCGTGGAAGGGGTGCACCAGCTGCCCACCCTAGAGGGGTTTGAAGGCTGCAGTCTTCTGCACAGTCTGACACAGAGGGCATTCAACCATCGCTGTTTTCTCGAGCAAAGTGTTAATAAATGACTGAGATTTTCTGAACGACTGTGATAAGTTTCAGCGGTGGTCAGAGGGCCCTTCCTGCGGCAGGGAGGAGTCTGAGAGGGACTCGAATGGCCCTGAGCCGGCGTCCACAGGGCCTCCCCCCAAACCCCGCCCACCACGTGGAGGCCCTTCCCCTGCTGTCCCCTCCAAATGGAAGAAGTGTGGCCAGGCCCCAGCTGGCCCTGGATGAGCCTAGGGAAGCAAGTCAGCAGGCGATTTCTCAACCCTGAGCCCCGCCGCGGGGGCCACAGGAGCCACGAGGTCAAGGTCAGGGAGCACGTGCCTGTGGGCGGGGCTGAGGCCTCCCCAGCTGTGTGCAGCCCCCTGCTCCAGCTGGGAAAGCTGAGGCCCAGGCTGGATGGGCCGGCCCGGCATGCAGGCCTCTCACACGGGCCAGGACTGCAGCCCCTCGGTCAGGGCGCCTGGCTTCTCGAATGTCACACTCAGAGAGCGAAGCACAGACAAGCCGAGCGCACGGCTTCACAAGCGGAGAACGTGTGCCATCCACACCCAGACCAAGACACGCAGAGCCCCCGCACCTGAGAAGTCCAAACGCCGTCCAGTCGCCATTCCCAGGAGGAGCCGCCTCCCGCCATCGCGGCCTGCTTGCCTGTCCCGGCCGTGCTGGGGGCGCCCTCTTCCGCCACGGGACATCTGGGAGGCGCGCTCACCGTGTGCGCATGTCCACTCTGCTCTCAAGGGGCACCTCTGCAGGCCCTGGTGTGGGGCGGGTGTGCACTCGCCTGAGGAGACGGCTGAGCGCTTGCCCAGAACAGCTCTAGCTTTTCCAAGTGTCCCCCTCTCACCCACAGGACGATAGGGCTCCAGGTACCCATCCCCTGTCCAGCTGCAGGAGATGCAGGTGGCCCCCCTGTGAAACTCCCGTCTGGAGGCTCCCGGGTCTGCCTCTAGTGAGAGCCCAGAGACTGCTCAGAGCCGCCGTCAGACACAGGCTGACCCACTGCTGGGCTCAGGGGTCCAAGGGAGGGGAGCATTTTGTTATGGGGACACGACTTCCCCCATCCCTTGTTCCCAGATGGGCTCAGGGAGCAGCATCAAGCTGAGCAGTCGAGGGCTAGGCCCCACGTCTGTCCCGGATGGGCCAGCCCACCCTCAGCTGCAGACACGCAGGGGAGAGCCCAGACCCCCTCTCCTGGGGACGGGGTGCCAGACACAGCAACAGGGGCACGGGGTGCACGGGGCGGGTCATGCTGACCGAATCCGCAGGGCTGAGCTGGGGCCCTGCTCACTGCCCGTCCTTCAGAGTGACCAGCAGGAGCAGCTGTCACTCAAGGGCCACGGCACAGCTCTGGCCCCAAGTCCTCCACCAGCCCCGCAGGGGACGCAGGCCCCCAGGGGAAGCCCGCTGCCTGCTGCTGCCATCAGGACGAAGGCTGGTCCTCGCAGCAAGCTGACACTCTGCTCCAGGCGTGCCTGCACGTGCTAGGTGCTGATGTCCCCTAACAGGCCCTCAGAGCTGGTGCTGCTGCCACAGCCATGGCAGAGAGGGAGAGACCGAGGCCCCGAGAGGCTGAGTGACCCACAGGGTCTAATGCTGGCCCGGGGGTGCCGCCAGCTGCGGCCAGACCCGCGTGTGGGGCTCCTTCTCCTGCACCTGGGTCACCATCAGGCCCCCTCCACACACACACACACACACACACACACACACACACACACACACATGCATGCAGAGACCACACACACACACACACACAGGGTCCAGAGACCACACACACCCACCCACCCACACACACACAGGGTCCAAAGATCACACACACACACACACGGTCCAGAGACATCTCTCACACACATACACACCCACACACAGTCCAGACACCCCCCAGACACACA
>SJYV01029418.1:3840-15479 GCA_006410875.1 Neotragus pygmaeus
CCTCGGAACAGGGCGACCGTGGCACACAGCCCGGACCTCTGCAGAAGACTACATTGGCACACAGCCCAGACCTCGGAAGAGGGTGACCGTGGCACACAGCCCAGACCTCGGCACAGTGCCCGGAACTCGTTGCAAGCCTAGGGCAGAACACAGCCTGCACCTCGGTGCAGGGCGACCGCGGCACACAGCCTGAACCACAGTGAAGAGCGACCGAGGCACACAGCACGGATCTTGGTGCAGGGCGACCCTGGCACACAGCACCGACCTCGGGAGATGGAGACAGAGGCACACAGACCAGACATCGGATCAGGGCAAGTGTGACACACAGCCCAGACCTCGGTACAAGGCTACGACGGCACACAGCCCAAACCTCGGCGCAAGGCTAACATGGCACACAACCCAAACCTCGGCACAGTGCGACAGTGGCACATAGCCCGGACCACAGAGCAGGGTCACCGTGGCACTCAGGCTAGACCTCGGCGCAGGTAGACCAGAGAACAGAGGCCGGACCTCAGCGCAGGGCGACCGCGGAACACAGGCCGGACCTCGGCACAGGGCCACCATGGCACACAGGCCAGACTTCAGCCTAGCGCGACTGTGGAACACAGGCCAGACATCGGCTCAGGGCGACTGTGGCATAGAGCCCGTACTTCAGCACAGGGGACTGTGGCACACAGCCCGGACATCTTGAGAAGGCTACCACAGCACACAGCACAGACCTTGGCAAAGAGGAACCGTGGCACAGAGCTGGGAACAGGTCGCAAGCCGAAGGTGGAACACAGGCCGGGCCTCGGCACAGGGCGACCATGGCACACAGCCAGGACCTGGGGAGATGGCACTTCCGCACACAGCCTGAACCTTGGAACAGGGTGACTGCGGCACACAGCCTGTACCTCTGCAGAAGGCTACTACGGCACACAGCCTGGACATCGGAACAGGGCGACTGTGGCACACAGCTGGGACCTCGGCAGAGAGGGAACGTGGCGCAGAGCCCTGAACTCGTCGCAAGCCAAAGGACGAAAACAGCCTGGACTCGGTGCAGGGCGACTGCGACACACAGCCCGAACCACAGTGAAGAGCGACCGAGGCACACAGCACAGACCTTGGCACATGGCGACCCTGGCACACAGCACCGACCTTGGGACATGGCGACCGTGGCAAACAGACCGGATATCAGTGCAGGGCAACTGCAGCACACAGCTCGAACTTCATCATAAGGCTACCGCGGCACACAGCCCGGAACTCGGTTCAAGGCTACTGTGGCACACAGACCAGACATCAGCACAGGGAGACCGCAGCACACAGCCTGAACCTCAGTGAAGGGCCACCATGGCACACAGCCCAAAAATCTATACAGGGCCACCGTGGCACAGGGTTTGGAACTCGTCGTTAGCAAACCACGGAACACAACCCGAACCTCCGCACTGGGTGACGGCAGAACAAAGACTGGACTTCTGCTTGGGGCGAGCGTGGCACACAGCCCAGAAATCTGTTGAGGTCGACCGGGGTACAGAGCTCGGAACTTTTCGCTAGCCGACCACGGAACACACCTGGACCTTGGCGCAGGGCGACCATGGCAAACAGGACAGAACTAGTCTCCAGCCGATGGCGGAACACAGGCCGGACCTCGGCGCAGGGTGACTGCGGCACACAGCATGGACCTCGGCTCAAGATGATCACGGCACACAGCCCGATTCTCAGTGAAGGGGGACCATGGCACACAGATCAAAAATCTGTGAAGGGCCACCGTGGCACAGAGCATGGAACTGGTCACTAGCCAAATGCGGAACACAGCCCAGACCTCCGCACTGGGCTACCGCAGCACACAGGTCAGACCTCTGTGCCGCACAAAGTCTGAACTTCAGAGAAGGGCAACTGTGGCACACAGCCCAGAACTCATCGTCAGCCGACCGAGGAACACCGCCCGGACCTTGGCACAAGGTTACCATGGCACACAGCCCGAACCTCAGTGATTGGCGATCGCAGCAAACAGCCCAGAAATCTGTGCAGGGCGAAGGCGGCACAGAGCCTGGAACTCGTGGCTAGTCGATTGCGAAACACAGCCAGGACCTTGACGCAGGGCGACCACTGGAAACAGGCCAGACCTCATCACAGGGCAACCACGGCACACATCCCGGACCTTGGCGAAGGAAAACCGAGGCACGCAGCCCAAAACTCAGTGAAGGGCGACCGCGTCACACAGCCCGGAACTCATTGCTAGCCGACCGCAGAACACAGCCTGGACCTCAGTGCAGTGTGAAGGTGGCACACAGCCCGGACCACAGCGCAGGGCGACTGCGGCTCACACCCCTAACCTCAGTGAAGGGCGACCGCAGCACACATCTCAGAAATCTGTTCAGTGAGACAGCCTCACAGAGCCTGGAACTCGTCGCTAGTCGACTGTCAAACACAGCCAGGACCTCGGCGTTGGGCGAACACTGCACACAGCCCGTACCTTGGCAAAGGAGTACCGAGGCACACAGCCTGAAACTGAGTGAAGGGCGATCGCGTCACACAGCCCATAACTTGTCGCTAGCCAACCGCAGAACACAGCCCCGACCTCGGCGCAGGGTGAAGGTTGCACACAGGCCGGAACTCAGCAAAGGGCGACAGCAGCACACAGGCTGGACCTCGGCGCAGGGCGACCGTAGCACAAAGGCCGGACCTTGGGGCAGGGTGACCGCTGAACAGAGGCCAGATTTCGGCTAAGGGAGACTGGGGCAAAAAGCCCAGGCCTCGGCTCAGGGCGACTGCGGCAAACAGCCCGAACCTCAGTGAAGAGCGGAGAGACCGAGGCACACAGCATGGCTCTCGGCACAGGGCAGCTCTGTCACACATCATGGACCTCAGGAGTTGGCGACCGCAGTACACATCCCGGACACCAGAGGAGGGTGACTGTGAAACACAGCCTGGACCTCGGAGCAAGGCTACCACAGCACACAGCCTGGACCTCGGCACAGGTTGCCCATGGCACACAGATTGAATTTTTAGTGAAGGCTGACCAGGGCACACAGCCCGGGAGTCTGTGCAGGGAAACCATGTCACAGAGCTCAGAACTCGTCGCAAGCCAACCACGGAACACAGCACGGACCTCGGTACAGGGCGACCACGGCACACAGGCCGGATCTCTGCACAGGGCAACCACGGAACACAACCCGAACTTAAGTGAAGGGCGACTGCAGCACACAGCCCGGAACTCGTCTCCAGCTGACCGTGGAACACAGCCCAGACCTCGGCGCAGGGTGACTGCAGAACACAGCCCAGAAATCTTTACAGGGAGCCCGCAGTACAGAGGCCATAACTCGTCACTAGCAGACCACAGAACACAGCCCAGACCTCGGCGCAGGGCGACCACAGCAAACAGGCCGGGCCTCGGCGCAGGGCGAACACAGCACACAGCCCAGAACTTGGCAAAGGGCGACCATGGCACACTGCCCAAAACACAGTGAAGGGCGACCACGGCAAACATCCAGTAACTCGTTTCTAGCCGACTGCAGAACACAGCTCAGATTTTGGCACAGGGCAACCACGGAACACAGGCCAGATCGAGGCACAGGGCAACCGTGGCACACATCATGGAAATCGAGCAGGGCGACCGCTGCACACAGCCTGAACCACAGTGAGGGTGACCGCAGCATACAGCCCGAACCTAATTGAAGAGTGACCGCAGCCTACATCCCAGACCTTGATGCAGGGCAAGCCTGGCACACAGCATGGACCTCGACCGAAGGCGACCGCAGCACACAGCCTGCAACGTGGCGCATGGCGACCGTGGCACACAGCCCTAACCTCATTGAAGGGCGACCGCAGCACACATCCCGGACCTTGATGCAGGGCAACCCTGGCACACAGCACGGACTTTGACCGATGGCGACTGCGGCACACAGCCAAGAACTTGGCGCAGGAGGACCACGGAACACAGCCCGGACCTCTGCAGAAGGCTACCAGGGCACACAGCCTGGACTTTGGCAAAGAGGAACTGCAGCACAGAGCTGGGAACAGGTCGCAAACCGAGGGCGGAACACAGGCCAGACCTGGGCAAAGGGAGACCGCGTCACACATCCCGGACCTGGGGAGATGGCGACCATGGCACACAGCCCAGAAAACGCTGCCAGGCTAATATGGCACACAGCCGGAACCTTGGCACAGTGCGACTGTGGCATACAGCCCGATACTCAATGAAGGGCGACCAGAGCACACAGCCCAGATATCGGCACAAGGCTACCGCCACACTCAGCCTGGAACTCGGTTCAAGACTGCTGAGGCACACAGGCTGGACCTCAGCACAGGGCGAACACAGCACACAGTGTAGACTTCAGCGCATGTGACTGTGGCACACAGCCTGGACCTTGGGACAGGGAGATCCCGGCACACAGCCTGGACCTTGGTGATGAGCAACCATGGCACACTGCCCAAAACACAGTGAAGCGCGACCGCGGCACACAGCCAGGAACTCATTGCTAGCCGACCGTGGAACAAAGCCCCGATTTCAGAACAGGGCGACCACGGAACAACTCCAGACCGAGGCACAGGGCGACCTCGGCACACATCTAGGACATCGAGCAGGGCGACCGCTGCACACAGCCTGAACTTCAATGAAGGGTGACTGCAGCACATGGCTCGAACTTCAGTGAAGGGCAACCGCAGCACACATCCCGGACCTCGACACAGAGCGACCCTGGCACACAGAACGGACCTCGATCAAAGGTGATCGCGGCACACAGCCCGGTACTTGGCGCAGGGCGAACGCGGCACACAGCCCGAACCTCAGTAAAGGGCGACTGTGGCACACAGTTTGGAACTCGTCACTAGCTGACCGTGGAACACAGCCCGGACTTCGGCGCTGGGCAACCAGGGCACACAGCCCGAAACTCAGTGAAGGGCAACCACGTCACACAGCCTGGAACTCATTGCTAGCCAACCGCGGAACACAGTCCGGAACTCAGAGCAGGGTGACCATGACACTCAGACCAGACCTCAGCGCAGGGAGACAGCGACACATAGGCCGGACCTCGGCACAAGGTGACCGTGGCACACAGGCCGGACCTGGGCACAGGGCGACCACGGTACACAGGCCGGACCTCCGTGCAGGACGTCTGCGGCTCACAGTCCAGACATCAGCACAGGGGGGACAATGGATCACAGCCCGGACCTCTGCAGAAGGCTACCAGGGCACACAGCCCGGACCTTGGCAAAGAGGAACCGCGCCATAGAGCCGGGAACAGGTTGCAAGCCGAGGGCGGAACACAGGCCGGGCCTGGNGGATCACAGCCCGGACCTCTGCAGAAGGCTACCAGGGCACACAGCCCGGACCTTGGCAAAGAGGAACCGCGCCATAGAGCCGGGAACAGGTTGCAAGCCGAGGGCGGAACACAGGCCGGGCCTGGGAATAAGGTGACCGTGACACACAGCCCAGACCTCGGGAGATGGCGACTGCGGCACACAGCCCGGACCTCGGAACAAGGCGACCGTCGCACACAGCCTGGACCTCTGCAGAAGGCTACCTGGGCACACAGTCCGGACCTCGGCCCAAGGCTACCGCAGCACACATCCTGGAACTCATTGCTAGCCTACCGTGGAACACAGTCCAGAACTTGGAGCAGGGTGACCGTGACACTCAGGCCGGGCCTCAATGCAGGGCGACAGCGACACATACGCCGGACCTCGGCACAGGGTGACCGTGGCACACAGGCCAGACCTGGGTGCAGGGCGACCGTGGCACACAGGCCGGACCTCCGTGCAGGGCGTATGCAGAACACAGGCCGGACATCGGCTCAGGGTGACGGCGGCTCATAGTCTGGACCTCAGCACAGGGGGACCATGGATCACCGCCCGGACCTCTGCAGAAGGCTCCCTCGGCACACAGCCCAGACCTCGGCACAAACCTACCACAGCACACAGCCTGGAACTCGGTTCAAGGCTACCGAGGCACACAGGCCGGACCTTGGTGCAGGGTGACTGCAGCACACAGCGTGGCCCTCAGCACAGGAGACCGTGGCACACAGCCCATACCTCGTCGCAGGGTGACCGCGGCACACAGCCCGGACTTTGGCAAAGGGCGACCGTGGCACACAGCCCGAAACACAGTGAAAGGCGACCACGGCACACAGCCAGTAACTCGTCGCTAGCCGACCGCGGAACATAGACTGGATTTCGGGACAGGGCGACCGCAGAACACAGGCCGGAACAAGGCACAGGGCAATCGCACCACACATCTAGGACATCGAGCAGGGTGACCACTGCACACAGCCTNCTAGCCGACCGCGGAACATAGACTGGATTTCGGGACAGGGCGACCGCAGAACACAGGCCGGAACAAGGCACAGGGCAATCGCACCACACATCTAGGACATCGAGCAGGGTGACCACTGCACACAGCCTGAACCTCAGTGAAGGGTGACCGTGGCTCACAGCCCAAAATTCAGTGAAGGGCAACCGTAACACATCCTGCAACTCGACGCAGGGCAACCCTGGCACACAGCATGGACTTCGATCAAAAGAGACCACGGCACACAGCCGGGAACTTGACGCAGGGTGACCGTGTAACACAGCCCGAACCTCAGTGAAGGGCAACCGCAGCACACACCATGAAACTCGTCACTAGCCGACCGTGGAACACAGTCCAGACTTTGGCACAGGTCGACTGCGGCACATAACCCGAAATTCAGTGAAGGGCGACCATGTCACACATCCTGGAACTCGTTGCTAGCCGACCCCGGACCACAGTCCTGACCTCGGAGCAAGGTGACCGTGAAACTGAGGCCGGACATCAGCGCATGGCGACAGCGACACATAGGCGGGACCTTGGCGCAGGTTGACCGTGGCACACAGGCCGGACCTCTGGAAAAGGCAACCGTGGCACACAGCCCGGACCTTGGCAAAGAGGAACTGTGGCACAGAGCTGGGAAGAGTTCGCAAGCCGAGGGTGGAACACAGGCTGCACCTGGAAACAGGGTGATCGCAGCACACAGCCNATTCAGCTTTAGGACTTCTCAAAAAAGAAAACAAAAGAAAAAACTAAAATTAGTCCACCTAATTCTGATGGTATACTGAAAGTTAAGCTTTCTTCCCTTTTTAGTTCTGCTGGACTAGAAGTCATAGGTTTTACTTGTTTTTTTCACAGGTACTCCTAAAAGTTAAAAAAGAAATAAAAGGAGCCAACAGCAAATGTATTGAGTGCTTATTATGTACTAAGTAGTGTTCTGATGTGAAGTGAAAGTTGCTCAGTCATGTCTGACTCTTTGCGACCCATGGACTACACAGTCCATTGAATTGTCCAGGCCATGGAATCGGTAGGCCATTCCCTTCTTCAGGAGATCTTCCCAACCCAGGGATTGAACCCAGGTCTCCCACATTGCAGGCAGATTCTTTACCAGCTGAGCTACCAAGGAAAGCCCAGTGTACTAAAAGTTTTATATATATTTCACTTAACTCTCTCTACAACATTATGAGGAAATATTGGGTTGCCCCAAAAGTTTGTTTGGACACCAGAAAAACCCAAGCAAGCATTTTGGTCAAGCCAATATTACTTATTGTCATCTTTATAGGTAAGAAAATTTAGGCAGAGGAAGGTAAAGTAACCTTAATATCACACAGCCAGTCAAAGATCCTACAGTCAGAGGAGCCTGGTGTGCTACAGTCCATGGGGTCACAAAGAGTTGGACACGACTGAGCGACTAAGCACACACACAGTGAAAGATAAGCTAAAATTTCATCCAAGTTGTCTGCAGAGCCACAAAAACACCTATTCATTTTTTCAGGTACCCTAAAGTTTTTCAGTAACTCTGTACTCACTTCTTGTGAATAAGATTAAGTATAGTAGCATTCTAGGCTCAATGCAATCCTCCCTCTTCCAACTTTCTATTTTCTAGTATTTATATTTTGGTTTTACCTTAAAAAATATTAAAAAATTATCAATAGTCAACCTGATTGACACACTTCACAAATTCTTTGCTCACAATGTATTCTTTTATCCAGTTCCTCCCTCTAGTTTACTATTCTTTCTGCCTAAGACTATCACTTTGGTTTTTGCATCAAGGTTTTTTTTTTTAATTTATTTATTTTTTAGTTAAAGAATACTGCATCAAGTTTTTTAAGTGATAAACTCAGTTTCTGTGTAAATCCTCATGTTGGGTCTCATTACTGATGATATTTTAAATAGGTATAGAAGTCAAGATTTAACAGTTATAGTCCCTGTACATTTTGAGGAAAATGTGCCCCATTTTCTTCTGGAAATTACTGTTCTGATAAATATACTATTAGTATGACTGATATTTGGTGCAGGCACTCTTTTTTTTCATCCTTTTTATTAAAAACTATTTTTTTTTTTTTGTTTGTTTTGCAATTTCACTATTGAGTATTTAGAGTTGACTTTTTGGAGTATTTATCCTAAGTAACTGTTAATTAATACACAAGTTCTGTGTGAAAACTTAGGATTTTACTTCAATTCTAGTAACTAGTCATCTCATTAAATATTATTTCTCTACTATTTTATCTAATCTCTTAGCTTTAGAAAACTTCTTTTGGACAGATGTTTAAATCTTTTAACCAATCCTCTAATTTTTTCCCTTCATTATTGCTAACTTTTGGGTGAATTCCTCAATATTATGCTTCAAAATCACTAATTCTTTCATTGTGTTCAATATAATACATCTCATCTACTAAGTTAAATTATTTCTATAGTGTTCAGTTTTTACAGCTATTTGTTAATCTGTTGTCGTCGTTTACTGTTAAGTCATGTCTGGCTATTTGCGACTCCATTTGCTTGGTGGGAAAAAAGGAGATCACAGTACAGTGTTTATAGTCTGTTTCCTTTTGTGCTGGAGTAGAGGAATAACTGATATTCTCATTCAAGTAAATCCTTAGTCTGTGAAGAAAAATCTTCAGATAACTAAACATATTTAAGATTCTCAGGGAGATAAAAGGAATAAATAATATCCTGTAGCCTGCCAGGCTCCTCTGTCCATGGAATTTTCCAGGCAAGAATACTGGAGTAGGTTGTCATTTCCTTCTCCAGGGGATCTTCTCAACCCAGGGATTGAACTTGTGTCTCCTGCACCAGCAGGAGGATTTTTTGCCACTAAGACACTGGGGAAGGCCAAACTGGCATGTACTTAATTTTGGTTTTCTTTTATGGATATTACTTATTCCTTTATCTCCCTGAGAATCTTAAATATATTTAGTTATCTGAAGATAAGTCTGTGAAGAACTATTTACTTGACTGAGAATATAAACCATTCCTCTACTCCAGACAAAAGGATGGAGAAGGCAATGACACCCCACTCCAGTACTCTTGCCTGGAAAATCCCATGGATGGAAGAGCCAGGTGGGCTACAGTCCATGGGGTCACTAAGAGTCAGAGATGACTGAGCGACTTCACTTTGACTTTTCACTTTCATGCATTGGAGAAGGAAATGGCAACCCACTCGTGTTCTTGCCTGAAGAATCCCAGAGACGGCAGAGCCTGGTGGGCTGCCATCTATGGGGTCGCACAGAGTCGGACACAACTGAAGCATTGTTGTAGTAGTGTAGACAAAAGGAAACAGACCATAAACACTGTACTGTGATCTCCTTTTCTCCCACTGAACTGTTATCTCTTTTTCTCCCACCAAGCAAAGAAATCTTGAAGGTATTTCTCCATCGGTACACAGAGTGTTTTCTTTCCCCTCTTTTTTTAGTAAAGGTGTTGACCTATCTTTTTCTTCGGGTTAGTTTTTCTTGTGTGTTTTTGAATTTCTGTTCGCAGGTTCATCACAAGTTAAAGTTGCATGCGTATATATGGTAGAGGAACACAGGGGTGCTGGTGGGTATGTTTACATGTGTGTGCCTCACCTTAACAGTTTTTGATTTGCTGGCACCTCTCACTCAAGTCTCCCACCCCAATGAAGTTTGTTAATTGCTGCACATGGGCTCTTCCTGAAGAGCCAGTCACTACATCATGGGCAGGCTGGCTCAGATCTTATCTAGGAGGCTTTCACTGCTTCCTTCCACTACTATGGATATATAATTTATATAAGCCTATAAGCTCTCTCTTGACTCAGCCCCCTAGTTTCTTGAAAAGTAAACAAACAAGTAGTGTACCTCCTTTATCCAACCTGCACACCAACATAGCTTTGGTCTCCATCCTGAAAGAAAGCACTTTCAGAGCATCTGCATGCTTCTAAACAGATTTAGGTAGACTCACGTATTTAGTCCCTACTTAACACACTGTCTTTTACTTTTTTAAGTCCAAAATGTTTCTATTTTATCAAAAGTAAATGTACTTTTATTCTGAGAGACAGTGCCCAACTGAATTCCAGAGGATATCTCAATTTTATCCTCAATAGTCATGTATGACAAAGCATCATGAGGATGTTATCTAACTTTTAGGTTTTTGCTTAATAGGTGTTTTGGTTTGAATTTCTCTTACTTTGAATTAGGTTATTATTAGCAGCTTCTCAGATGCTCACAAGCTATTTGCATTTAATTTTCTGTGAATTATCTATTCACATCTTTGCCCCCATTTTTTAAAATTACATTTCAGGGCTTTTTAAACTGAGTTTGCAGGACTCATACACAAGAACACCCTTTGTGATATGAACTGCAGATAAGTTTTGTTAGTTAGTAATCTGTATTCTGTTGTATCATGACAGATTTTGGCATTCTGAGTGCTGTTTTAAAAAACTGTGGTAAACAAAACACATAAAACATCATCTAAAACACTTTAAAATGCATAGTGTAATAGTGTTAACCATATGCACAATGTTGTGCAATTGATCTCTAGAACTTTTTCACCATGCAAAAAGGAAACTCTATACCCAATGATAAACCAAGGCAACTTTTCATGCAAAGATGGGTTCGATAAAGGACAGAAATGGTATGGACCTAACAGAAGCAGAAGATATTAGGAAGACGTGGCAAGAATACACAGAAGAACTGTACAAAAAAGATCTTCATGACTCAGATAACCACAATGGTGTCACTCACCTAGAGCCAGACATCCTGGAATGTGAAGTCAACCAGGCCTTACGAAGCATCACTATGAACAAAACTAGTGGAGGTGATGGAATTCCAGTTGAGCTGTTTCAAATCCTGAAAGATGATGCAGTGAAAGTGCTGCATTCAATATGCCAGCAAATTTGGAAAACTCAGCAGTGGCCACAGGACTGGAAAAGGTCAGTCTTCACTCCAATCCCAAAGAAAGGCAATGTCAAAGAATGCTCAAACTACTGCACAACTGCACTCATCTCACACGCTAGTAAAGTAATGGTCAAAATTCTCCAAGCCAGACTTCAGCAATACGTGAATCGTGAACTTCCAGATGTTCAAGCTGGTTTTAGAAAAGGCAGAGGAACCAGAGATCAAATTGCCAACATCCACTGGATCATGGAAAGAGCAAGAGAGTTCCAGAAAAACATCTACTTCTACTTTAATGACCACGCCAAAGTCTTTGACTGTGTGGGTCACAACAAACTGGAAAATTCTTAAAGATATGGGAATACCAGACAACCTGACCTGCCTCCTGAGAAATCTGTATGCAGGTCAAGAAGCAACAATTAAAACCAGACATGGAACAGACTGATTCCAAATCAGGAAAGGCTGTATATGGTCACCCTGCTTATTTAACTTCTATGCAGAGTACATCAGAGAAGGCGATGGCA
>SJYV01029420.1:19756-34604 GCA_006410875.1 Neotragus pygmaeus
CTTGTTAGTTGATTTTGAGGGATTCTTTGGATTTTCAATATGCCAGATAATGTCTTCTGAAAATAAGGACAATTTTACTTCTTTTCTAATGTGGACACGGTGAGCTTGTTTGTTCTGCCTTACTGAACTGGCTAGAAACTCTAATACATTGTTGAGCAGAAGTGGCGAGAGTATAAGCACTCAGTCTTTCACAAGTATGTTAGCTCTGGATTTTATGGTGAATGTTCTTTTTCAATTTGAGGAAATTTTTTTGTATTCCTGTTTACTAAGAATTTTATTATGAATGGGCGTAAGGTTTTCTTCAGTTGCTTTTTCTGAATTAATTGAGCTAACAGTTTTAAGTATGTGTGGTATTTATGTAAGTTATCATTATAATCAAAATATATAATTTTTAATGTTATTTTACTAATATCATACTCTAGTTTAAATACATGTTATAAATTCTTAGCAGGAATAATGTCTCAATGCTTTCCTATCTTTCTAATTGTAATCAAAGTGTTATTCATGAAGTAATGATCAGCTATAAGAAAAGAGAATTATAGACCACTGTGCTTAATGAACATAGATGAAAATTTCCTCAACAAAATATTTGCAAACTGAATCCAATATATTAAACAGATCTCACAACCATGATCAAGTGAGATTTATTGTTGAGATGCAAGAATGGCTCAATATATGCAAGTCAATAAATGTGATATACTATATTAACAGACTAAAGTATAAAAATCATATAATCATTTCAGTAATAGAAAAGCATTTGACAAAATTCAATATCCTTTCATTATGGTAAGTGGATATAGAGAGAACGGATCTCAGTATAGTAAAGACAATATGTGAGAAGTCCACAGCTGACATCATACTTAACAGCAAAAGGCTGATCAAGATAAAGACAAAGAGGCCCACTCTCTTTTATTCAACACAGTACTAGAAATGAAACAAAAAAATTAGCCAGAGATATTAGCCAAGAAAAATAAATAAAAAGATACATATCAGAAAGGAGAAAGTAAAATTGTCTCTATTTGCAGATGACTTAATATTATATATAGAAAACCCTAAATACTCCACCAAATAAATGTTAGAACTAGTCAACAAATTCAGTAAAGTAACATACAAAATCAATGTAAAAGTTTAGTTGCATTTTATATACTAACAATGAACTATTAGAAAGAAAAATTAAGAAAATAGTCTCACAGTATCATTAAAAAGAATAAAATATTAAGGAATAAATTTAACCAAAGAGGGGGAAAATCTGTACACTGAAAACTAAATAATATCAATGAAAGAAATTGAAAAAGACACAAAAATCAAAGACTTTCTGTGTTCACAGATTGGAAAAGCTACTTTAAAATATCTATATTACCCAAAGTGATTTATAGATTCAATGTAATTCTTATAGAAATAAAGATTATTATGGAATTACTATGGAATCAATAGTTCAAATTTGAAAGAGAATTTAAAGAGCACCTAGTTCAANAAAAATCAAAGACTTTCTGTGTTCACAGATTGGAAAAGCTACTTTAAAATATCTATATTACCCAAAGTGATTTATAGATTCAATGTAATTCTTATAGAAATAAAGATTATTATGGAATTACTATGGAATCAATAGTTCAAATTTGAAAGAGAATTTAAAGAGCACCTAGTTCAAGGCCACAATTGTCTTAAGACAAAGTACAATTTTTTACAAATTTTTTGTCTTAAAGTTACTATACGAACTCAGATCTTATTGATAAATATTAATATCCATTAATATTTCTACTTCCAAGATCTTAAATTAGGGGTATGAGGTTGTAGTAAGTTATCTCATTGTACTTAATTCAGAATATTTAGTTTAGGGCCTAAAAGATGTGTATAAGAGACAGACATTAGTGAAGGGTTTTTTCATTTGTTGTGCCAATAATTNAAATATTAATATCCATTAATATTTCTACTTCCAAGATCTTAAATTAGGGGTATGAGGTTGTAGTAAGTTATCTCATTGTACTTAATTCAGAATATTTAGTTTAGGACCTAAAAGTTAACTAACAAATAATGTAATACTGGCTAACCTGAAAGCAGAATTAAGTGGCATATTTTTCATTTTTCTTTTTATGCATTTCAGGATTGTTTGAATGTGATACAAAGAACCTGAAATACTTTCAAAGTCTGAATAAGTGTATTACTTTTAAGGGAAGTGAAAAAAAAGATGAAATGCTATATTTTACTTAGCCATGTTTTGTTTAGAAAAGCTATTTCAGTGTGATTCAAAGATTTGATTTGAAGTTGATTTGAACTCTTAAGGAATTTGGGAAGTCTGAATTTGAGCATAAAAATCGGTCAAGCAAATAAGGAATCTTTAAGGTAGCCTAATACTGACTCATCAAATAACAAACTTGACCTTTTTTTTCCCAAAGTGTTTTGAAGTGAACATGTAGATTCAGCTTGGATAAGTAGCACATATATAAGAGATTAGCATATTTCTTTCATTAATTTTTGTATGTTAGGGAAAATATTTTAAGAAATTATGTTTATTTCATTTATTATTCATGTATTTATGAATGATTTTGTAAATGTCCTAGATAGATCTACAATTCTTAATGGTTTTATCAACTTATTTAATAAAAATATGTCATCCAGAGAATATGTAAAAGTAATACAATGGTAAGTAAGCTATCACCACTGTCCCCTTTATTTTCATAACTGTATGAGTCTAATCTATTGATTTCAGAATTTATTTGGAGCCTCGGCATAAATGCCTGCAATGCGGGAGACCTGGGTTTGACCCCTAGGTTGAGAAGATCCCCTGGAGAAGGGAAAGGCTATCCACTCTAGTATTCTGGCCTGGAGAATTCCGTGGACTGTATAGAGTCCATGGGTTACAAAGAGTCAGATATGGGTGAGTGACTTTCACAGGCATATAGTAAAGTCGAAGGAAAATTTTCATTGAGACTTAAAACAATATGATGCTCTCTGGAATTATTTATATTCTATAAAGGAAATATTTGAGACAGCAGTTTTATTTAAACATAGTTACTACAAGTTTTAAAAATGCAGGGAATCGGAACGATAAGTAGCTTATTTATTGCAAAGGCCTACACANGTCTTTAAACATTGACATTGATTTTATTAATTCATCTTGAAGCAACTGGGCTTTGTGAAACAGACATGATAAATCCTGAATGATTGCTTTTCACTTTAAAAATGTATTAGTTTACACTGGTGAGTATAACTGCCAAGTGGGCAAAAATTTTAAATAACATCATCAGCCTACTCCTTCGCTCTTAAGGATCTTTATAAAGGAAATAAAATTATGACCTGGAGTTATTTGCTAAGCATAGGTATGATGAAGAATAGTAACGAAGGTTTTAATGCTAGGTTGTCATAGTAGAGGGCTTCTCAAGTGAGTAAAGAACCTACCTGCCAATGCAGGAGACATAAGAGATACACATTCGAACCCTGGGTTGGGAAGACCCCTTGGAGGAGAGCATTTACCACTCCAGTATTCTTGCCTGGAGAATCCCCATGGACAGAAGAGCCTGGCAGGCTACAGGCCATGGGGTCACAAAGTGTTAGACACAACTGAAGCAACTGAACATACACTTCATACTATAAACCTGATAAACTCTGATTACATTTTTCAGGAGGATAACAATCTTTGTAAGCTGGATAAGGTGTTTACCTCTTGCTGAAGAAGTAATAACACTTCTAACTAACTAGATTTTTCTTATGAATATCAGCAGCCCTTTACTTTGTCAACATAACAGTTACCTAATTTATGTGGTCAATAGTTCTATTGATTATGGTGTTTTCAGAGGTCCCCAGCTTCAGTAGAGATGACAAAACACTTTCATTAAGAATTAATTTCAAGGTAGTCTCTTAGAATAAAGAACTTGAGTATTCTTATGTACGGTACTGAATTTTACAGTTTTCAGTTTTAGAGCACAGTCTTTACCTTCACATTTTTAACCCCAGTTGAAAGGTTACCTAAGAATTATATAACTTAAAAGTATGGTCTATAAAGATGAAAGAAAATGATTTACACTGTTGTAACAGGGGTACAATATAATTAAATATTATGGGGTAAAATGACTAATGTACTAATGTACTCACATTGAGTACATACTTCTGAGTAATAGAATATATTTCTTCACTAAGAAATATATTGGATTATAGAATAATTTCTCTTGGGATTTTCTATGGAAAAAATATAAGATATTTGTAGTATTGATTTTCTTTTCACCTAAGCAAGTGACTCATTGAATTCTATATTAAGAAAGAAGTAATCCAAGAAAAGCTGCAATAAATCTAGAATGTGATTGCATCTAAGAGTAAAATAATTCATTAGAAAATAAGGTAAACCATAATAAAAATTATAGTCTTAGTTACATACATTCCAGGTTTTGCCCCACAACCAACCAGACAGCCATTTCTATACCAAGGTGATTAGTTTTGTGCTTGTTTTCTTATGAATAGATTCATTCTGATTTCAAAAGAATATGCTTCAATTAAGGCACATTCAAATCAAATTAAGTTGTGATATTCTCACCAAAAGACAGCTACAGTGTAACACACGACCTCTTCTCTCTCAGATAAAAAAAGCAATTTTTTTTTTAGTTTTATAATTTATATGTATTGCTCCACATTTTAGATACACCCTATTTTGAAAAAGGAGTCTGAAAATAAAATGAGATTACTGCTGAGGTTTTAGGGAAGGGAGCTGTTTTATTTGTGTGCTAGTTGTAACTAACCATCTGCTTCCAGCTAGAAAACTCCTGTGGTCACAGCTAGACCTAATCCATTGGGTTATGTTCTCCATATGGAAAGTGAAATATCTATTGATATCCTCTCTACTATTCTCATATATGAGATTTTTTCTCCCTAATAGAATTTTTTTAAAAAGCAAGTTTCTGCCATTTTGCTTTAAATAAAATTTCAGGAGAAAAGATAGCAGCACCGAAAAACAGTAGATTGTATAGGAATAAACTGCCATAAACTTAACATCTCTTTTCTCCCTACAATGTTTTCATTTTAAGATATCACTGTTCTTACTCCACAGTGAAAAAGTAATTTCTCCCACAAATATTGTTCTTATTTTCCAAAGATGTATTATTTTTAAAGATACAAGGAATAAAAGATGAAAGAGTCTCTCAGTAATCCTTCTGGTGGAAATATGTATGTATTGATGGAATTCAGAATAAGTCTTTTCAGAATGTGTCACATTGGCATGCAGATTTTCTCGGCAACTGGGAGGCACAGATTTCAGCTAAGGTAGGGGAACTAGAAGGCAAGGAGCAGGGCCTTAGGATACATGTTTGATTGGGAACATGTGCTGGAGGCATGGATGAGGTTGAAAACTCAAATCCCTCTGAATCTCTCCAGCTAGTATAGAAAAAAGCAAGCTGCTATCCACACCACTCCTGTGAGAACACCAACCTTCTTCATATAAGCCTTTGAATAACTGCATGTGAATAATTCCCCACATATGGGAATCTACACTCGCTATTGCATAGTGTCTTCTGTTCCTTTCAGTGGACAGGCAAGACTAATCATCTTATGTTATCTTATTCCATACTGTTTGTAGGGAATAGTCCTCTTATAAAACTCAGATTTCAATATAAGATGTTTCTATAAAAAGACATAAAAAAAATAAGCCATTAGTGATTCTTTTGGCAGGATGAGTATAAACACAGACTTTGTTGACTTCATCTCTTGAGCTTCAGCTGTTTGTGCTTTGATTTTCAGAGAATTCATGCAGGAGGTAGCTGTATTCCTCAGGGGTACTCTGAAAATGTCTTCTCCCAGTGATTTATTTCCTGGAAATGTTGTCTAGTAGGCTGGCATTTGGGGACTCTGTTCTCGGTCTCTTTGAGACATGTTTGTGCCCCTGGCCAGTTTCTTGTGGGTTCTGACTGAGCTGCATTATATTTAAATTCCTTTTGACTGAAAGATTAAATTCCACATTGAGTCTAACCTCTATAGAATCATCCCATGGTCCAGAAGCCTGAATGCCATGCTATTTTCTATATAACACCATTAAACACCCTTCAAACTGTAGCAACCTGCAATTTGACTCTTTAATCACTCATTTTTTTTTTTAATGTGGGGTAAATGTTTCCTTTTTAGACTTCACAACTCTTGAAGGTATCAAGTGCACAAAAGAATACCTGTTTGTCTTCTCCTTTACTCCTACATGGGTTGAATTTAGTTTCTTCTCGGTACCAGGAAGCCATCTTCCCTTTGGAACAGCACTTACAATAAAAGTTTAACATGTGTCAGAATCATCTGGGAGGTGCTTATTTAAACATAGATTTCTCCCAAAGATTTTGGTCCAGTAAATGTATGTTGGGGCCTGAGAATTTGGGCTTCTAACAAGTTCTCTGATGATGCTTATATTTTTGGTTGGGTATATCATTTAGAGAATGATGCCTCACTTTTGTTTGAATAATATTACCAGAATCCATTCTGCCTGGTCAAAGTGAGTTTCAAAATTAAAAACAGGGCTCTGCCATGTTGACACAGAGGGATAGTTCAGATTGTGTTCAATCTTATTCATATTCTGGGAATTGGTCATGGGGGTGCTATCATGCTATCAGTGCTCTCATCAGTTCATTTCAGTCGCTCAGTCGTGTCTGACTCTTTGTGACCCCATGAATCGCAGCACACCAGGCCTCCCTGTCCATCACCAACTCCCGGAGTTCACTCAGACTCACGTTCATCGAGTCAGTGATGCCATCCAGCCGTCTCATCCTCTGTCGTCCCCTTCTCCTGCCGCCAGTCCCTCCCAGCATCAGCGTCTTTTCCAATGAGTCAACTCTTCGCATGAGGTGGCCAAAGTACTGGACTTTCAGCTTTAGCATCATTCCTTCCAAAGAAATCCCAGGGTTGATTTCCTTCAGAATGGACACCAGTTATGAGGATGAAATGTCTCTGATATATTGAACAACTTTTATTCTCTGTAATCATTCAGGGATTTCTATCTCTCAGTGAGAAAGAGTTTCAAAGTGCTTAAAGTGCTTTTTCAATTCAATACAAACTTGTAAAAAGTATATTCAAGGTTAGATGTGGTAGTGATCATGGCACAAGCCGTTGAAAGTTCACCAAGGTAATGCTTAGAACAAGAAAGGAAAGGACATTTGCCTTTTGTTGATGTGGTTGCTTTGAGTGGGAAAAAAACATTACGGCTTCAAATAACATATGAGACCAGAGGCTATAGATACATTCAGGATACATAAACATGGGTATTTGAAAATAGCAGGATAAAAAGATCTCTCTCTATTCATCTGTCTCTCAAGGGGTTAAAAGAAATAGTCAAGAAAATATAAATAGAATCAGACATTGCATTAGGTTTAAAAAATCTTTACCTGGACCATTCTTTCTGCAAAACTGTGTGTTTATATATTTTGTTCCATGGAATTTGAGGCAAAGAAAGCATTTTTTTTTTTTTTTTTGCCTGCAAGTGAGAGAAGAGAAGATATTCAGAGGTATTAATGGGATTTTAAGAATCATGAATTAGATCAGTGATTCTCAAACTGCCATCAGCTAAAGTAAACAGAAACAGTTAGGAAAAGAAAATCCCATGTCCAGGATGCACCTGAGATCAATCAAATCTGAATCTCCATGGAGGGGACGAAGATATGCAATTTTTTTTATTAATCTCCCTAGATAATTATTTACAGCCAAGATTTAAAACAACTGAAAGAGAATCTTAGCATAACCGATTAGATTTGCAGAAATTAGTCTGTGCCAAAGCAAGGAACAAAACTTCCATAGCCCAGTTTTACATTGAATTTGCTTTCAAGCAGTTGGGATATTCATAGTAAAATAAAGAATTTAGGCAAAGATATTTATATAGCAACCCATTTGTAAGTAGCAAGTTAAATATAGCACTAAAATGATTAGTTCTGGGGCTTCTATTCAAATATGGGGCTATTCCATTCAAATATGGGACTTCCCTCGCTTTTTCTTGAAGTATTTGCTGGAATCAGCTTTTAATCCTCAATGAAACGATCTAGTTCTGTTAACCTGGAGTTTGTATCTTTATTTTGGATGTAATAGGCTTTTCAAGAGATTGAAAGCTGACACATTTGAAAGCACTTAAATGGCCAATCAGTGCCAAGGATCGGGTACCTACATAGTTCTTTAGCAAGCAATTTCTAATATCATACTTTCTTCTTGAATGCGTTTTTACATTGAAAAATCACAGTTCAATAGCTGAAACCTGCGTCTCTTGTGTCTCCTGCATTGGTAAGTGGGTTCTTTACCACTAGCGCCACCTGGGAAGCTCAAATATTTGTTGCACAATGTACTTTTAATGACGTATTCCATGGTTTGCAATAGCAGAAAAAAATATTTTGGGATTAAATAGTCAGCTTCAATTATTTTCAAAAACACTTATCAACATGTTTGTAAGTTTCTCATCACTACCAGAAAAAAAAAGTAACATTTACAAATGACTGAAAAAAATTTTTACATACCTGATTCACTAAAGCAAAAGGGCCAACTTTAAACTTCATGTTGAAACTCTAGAGTCATTTCTGTAAAAATTAAGACAACAGAAAAATAATGCTCACTAATGATAAATATATTGTTCTGGAACTACTAGTCTGTCAATGACAATAAAAAGAAACCAGAGTAGTCAATATCAGAAAAGTGACACATATGTTTAAAATGTACTTAGGACACAATTATGTGCCTGGAAACCCATAAAAATGAAGTATAAATCTATTCAAATTAATAAGAATTTACTATACCAGCAATAAATGGTTGAGAAATTTAAGAAAAATCTATCTCATTTATAAAATAATAAGTACCACATGATATACTTCACAAGAAACATACAAAACCTAAATGAAGGAAAAGGATAAATTATAGTGAGAAGCCTAAAAGAAATCTCAAAAAAAATGCACTCCACTTTCATGAATGGAAACATCATAAATTAAATTTTGAATAATATCAAAAGTTATATATTTTTTTCAAATGAATCCATATATTTAATATCATACCAGGCAAAATTACAGTGATTCAGGAGAGGTGCTTAACAAAATAATTCTGAAATTTAAGGGAAAATATGCAAAATATCTCATAAAATTTTGAAAGGAAGACTTGAAGAGTCTTTCCCTCTCATATTTAACACTTGATGGGTACATTTTTATGATTAATCTGCCTCAGGTACTGGCAAAGTGCACACTATGGATATAGCTCCCACCAGCATGAACTTGAAGTCAAAAATGAGTATAAAGGAGTAGGAAAATACAAAATTACAATTCAGTGGGGGTACGTAATATGATGGGATGAATAGACAGCTGCAGGAGAGCACAAAGGAGAAACTACACTAGGAAAATCAATACTGAATTTGAGGCAGAAGCAAACCAATGGAACAGAAAACTCAGAATCATTCAGTATAAAAAATTTAACTCAGGATAAATTATCATTTTACATTCCTGCCAACAGTGTAGAAAAGAATAATGTGTTTCTTCAAAAAATTAAAATAGAACTACCATTTGAAACTACATATTATTGCGTATGTAGTCAAAGGAAATAAAATCAGTATCTCTAAGGGACAGTTGCACCCCCATGCTCACTGCAGCTTTTCTCTATCCACCCAAGATATAGAAAAATGCTAAGTGTCCAAAGGATAAATGGATAAAGAAAGCATCAAATATCTCCTATCTATCTATATCTCCTATATATATCTTTTAGAATTTTTTCATATTATATTTCCATGAAAGAATAAATCATAAAATAGATGAGTATGCTAAATCTTGAGAGGAAAATCATCAATTAAGAAGCAGAATGATTTAAGAGGTAGAAATGAAAAAGTGGCACTAGTGATGCTGTTTATAACCATAAATAATATGTGATTTATGTTTTCTAAGTGTTTGATGGTCATCTTCAAGCAACACTGGCACAGAGTTTGAACTTAATATTCAATGGATCTCCTTTAGTAAGATTATAGCCTTTCCAGCATGCCTTACCATTTATTTCAAAATTATATAATCAAGTTAAATTTTGTGCTACAGAAGCCATTAGAAATTAACTGTGTAACTAAACATCTCAATCATTTCATATCTAAACAGATTTTTATAAATCTTGTTTCTATTTCTCTTATTAATATGAAGTAAGTTAAACCACTCATATCATTTTGAGACCTTACACTTAGAAGGGTTTCCCAGGTGGCTCAGACAGTAAAGAATCCACCTTCAATGTGGGTGACCTGGGTTGGATCCCTGGGTTGGGAAGATGCCCTAGAGAAAGGCATGGCAACCCACCCCAGTATTCTTGTCTGGAGAATTCCATGGACAGAGGAGCCTGGCAGGCTACAGTCCCTGGGGTTGCAAAGAGTGGGACATGACTGAGTAACTAAGTAGACAACATATTTAGAAATGTATTAAGGATAATTGTACTAAATTTTCTTGTTTGTTCTTACATTGCTCAGAAATATACATTAAATATTATGTAACATCTCAAATAGTAACAATGCATTAAGAGTATTTGTAACTTCCAGATACAACACACTGATTATATCAAATGAAATAGCACATATTCTACTAGGTTTTAAAATGAAGGTGGGATACATGGTTTTAGAAAATTAAAAAAACAACAACAACAACAACAAGGAAACCTTTTTCTCATTTCCTACCTAATGTATTACATAATACTTAGTAAGCTGCACCTTACTGTGTATGTGTTTGTGGGTGAACTACAAATAAAATCATTAAAAACTATTTCAGGAAGTAGGAAATTGTCTATGCCTCCTCTTAGGCCTCTTGATGACGATAAAAGAGGAAAGTGAAAAAGCTGGCTTGAAACTCAACATGAAAATAACTAAGATCATGGCATCCACTCCCATTGCTTCATAGAAAATAGAAAGGGAAAAAGTGGAAGCAGTGACAGATTTTACTTTCTTGGGTTTCAAAATCACTGTAGATAGTGACTGCAGCCATGAAATTCAAAGATGCTTGCTCCTTGGAAGAAAAGCTATGACAAACCTAGACAGCGTATTCAAAAGCAGAGACATCACTTTGTCAACAAAAGTCCCTGTAGTCAAAGCTATTATTTTTCCAGTAGTCATGTATTGATGTGAGGGTTGGACCATGAAGAAAGCTGAGCACTGAAGAATTGAAGTTTTCGAATTGTG
The DNA here is from genome assembly GCA_006410875.1 of Neotragus pygmaeus. Lineage (NCBI taxonomy): Eukaryota > Metazoa > Chordata > Mammalia > Artiodactyla > Bovidae > Neotragus > Neotragus pygmaeus. Next base: position 30,873 of record SJYV01029420.1, read on the forward strand.
GTGCTGGAGAAGGCTATTGAGAGTCCCATTGACAGCAAAATCAAACCAATCAATCCTAAAGGAAATCAACCCTGAATATTCATCAGAAGGACTGATGCTGAAGCTGAAGCTCCAATACTTTGGCCACCTAATGGGAAGAGGCGACACATTGGAAAAGACCTGATGCTGGGGAAGATTGAAGGCAAAAGGAGAAGGGCACGCAGAGGAAGAAATGGTTCAATAGCATCACCAACCCTTTGGACGTGAATTTGAGCACACTTCAGGAGATAGTAGAGGACAGAGGAGCCTGGCATGCTACAGTACATGGGGTAGCAAAGAGCTGGACATGACTTAGCAACTGAACAACAACATCTTTGGCAACCAGTTTTTTAGTAACAGATCATGTGGTAATAAAAAAGTGGAAATATTGGCTGAGGTTGTTTGAGGTATCAAGTTATTTTGCCTAGATTTCTCCAAAGTTTAGATGAATTATTCCTCACATCATTTCTAAAACTATTCATCATAACCATGAGACCAAGTTTGATATTTCCAATTTTAATCTCAAACTCAGCCTCTGCTATTGCTAGATGATACTTTGATCATACTCATTGTAGAGCCAAGCCGATCTTGTTTTAATAAAAGTGTTTTTGTCACTATGGCTTTTCTTCTGAGTATCTTTTAAAAAATTACCTTTTCAAGACAAAAATTTAGTTTTGCATTTGTGGCCATGCCTTGTACAAGATATACACAATCTTTATCTGAACTTCATAAAAAAACAGCCAAACAAAACATACTTTTAAGAATTTTCATCATTCTTTCTCTTATAAAAACTATTGGTTTAACAAATAGCTGTATTTTAGTATATACATATCAAGAATATAAAATTATGTTCTATAAACTCCTTTTTAAAAAATATATATATATATTTTTATAAACTCCTTAATAAAACATTAAAACTGAATCTCTGGGATACTAAAATTTCCTGTATGTTATTTAGACCGTTATAGCTTATTGTTATTAATTTTAGGAGCAATTTTATTTAGCTAATTGATCTAATAATGATTTATACCTAATTTAGTAACAATAGATTTGCTATAAAATGACATTTAAAGTGTTAAACACTCTTAAGTGTGACTTTTAAAAATATAAATTTGCATATACACATAGCAATATTGCAGTAAATAAATATAAGACTGTGTTGTATTATTAAATACTATACTCACCATAATTTCTGTGGAAATATAAGAATTGGGTAATTATTCCATAATTTTATTTTGTAGAGTTCTATATATCTCATTGGAGAAGGGAATGGCAATCCACTCCAGTACTGTTGCCTGGAGAATTTCATGGACAGAGGAGCCTGACGGGCTATAGTCCATGGGGTCATAAAGAGTCGGACAGGGCTGAGAGACTACATCATATATCTTATTGGGCTTCCCAGACGGAGAAGGCAATGGCAACCCACTCCAGTACTCTTGCCTGGAAAATCCCATGGATGGAGGAGCCTGGTAGGCTCCAGTCCATGGGGTCGTGAAGAATCGGACACGACTGAATGACTTCACTTTTCACTTTAATGCAGTGGAGAAGAAAATGGCAACCCACTCCGGTGTTCTTGCCTGGAGAGTCCCAGGGACAGCAGAGCTTGGTGGGCTGCCATCTATGGGGTCACACGGAGTCGGACACGACTGAAAAGACTTGGTTGGTGGAGCTAGTGGTAAAGAATCCACCTGCAAATGCAGGAGATGTTAGAGACAAGGGTTTGATCGTGGGGTCAGAAAGATCCCCTGGAGAAGGAAATGGCAAGTATTCTTGCCTGGAAAATACCGTAGGGTGCAATCCACAGGGTTGCAAAGAGTCAGACATGACTGAAGTGACTTAGAACACATGCATATATCTAATTACTTGTTTGCAAACCACTCTGTTTGCCCCAAAACATTTTATCATGAAATAAATCACCAAAATGGCAAACATTTGGGGAATCTCAAGAACTTCAAACAGTAATATAATACATTCATATGCATATTTAACTTGCTTTGATTTTATTTCTTTCTCTAGGCTTTTACAAGCATTACAAACTTTCAACACTGTTCACATTTTTAAAGGCGTGCAATTTTGTATCAGAAGAGTAGACGACTTTATATTTTTAAGGTAAAAATATTAAGCAGTTGGTGAAATGTTGCTGAGAAAAACAAGCTGTATGCAGAAGGTAGGAAGAATGGACTGCCTGGGGTGCAGGCCTGGAAATCTAAACAATTATGCATAAGATTTAAAGGTATTTTGGATCCAGATTCTGTAGTCTTTAGAGCCCTAGTGAGGAGCTCACAGTTTATTTAGCCTATTAAGCTTGAGTTAAAACAGTTGTGTTTGTTGTGTATATGTGTGTGTGCATGTGGATGTGTGTGAAGTTAGATAATAGTAACTTCATCAAAACATTTATTATAGCAACAGTATTGAGACTCAATAAGATCAGTGTGTGGGGAGCGGTTGTTAAATAATGAGTAAACAAGTAAGGATATTACTAAATGAGATTAAATGTGTGGTGAAAGTTTCTGAACTGAAATAAATACCAGAAGTATTAAGGGAAAATACCAGAAATAACAAATGGAAATTTTGAAGAACTAAGTGAAAAACATTCATATGGAGAATTAAAAAGGACAATTAAACTATGTTTGACAGGTACATAATAAAATTTTAAAGATTCACTGAATGGTTGAATAAATTATAAGTGAGGGAAAGAGACATTAAATCTTGAACCGAAAGGTCTTTTCATTCATTTCTTTGGTACATCAAAATCATTATTTAACATTTTGTTTTGAACAATTTTAAATTTACAGAAAAGTTACAAAAATAGCGGAGTCTTGTATACCCTTCTCCCAGCTCTACTTTAGTAACATGTCACCTGACTACGCATATTTGTCAAATCTAAGGAATATTGCTACAATGTTATTAACTAAACTCCTGTCTTTATTTAGATTTCATCTGTTTTCCCACTAATGTCCTGTTTTCCAGGATCCAGTGTAGAAGACCACACTGCATTCAGCTGTAGGTTTCCTTGTTGTTGTTTTTGTCACTAAGTAGCGTCTGACTCTTTTGTGGCCCCATGTACTGTAGCCTGCCAGGCTCTTCTGTCCATGGGATTTCCCAGGCAAGAATGCTGAAGTGAGTTGCCATTTCCTTCTCCAGGGGATCTTCCCAATCCAGGGATCAAAGCTGCATCTCCTGCACTGGCAGGAGGACTCTTTACTGCTGAGCAACCAGGGAAGCCCATAGCTTTCCTTAGGCAACTCCAATTTTTACCATTTCCATTACCTATTTTGGCTCAGCTGGTAAAGAATCCACCTGCAATGTGGGAGACCTGGGATTCAATCCCTGGGTTGGGAAGATCGTTTAGAGAAGGGAAAGGCTACCCACTCCACTATCCTAGCCTGGAGAATTCTATGGACTCTATAGTCCATGGGGTCACAAAGAGTTGGACACGATTGAGTTACTTTCATTTTCACTATGAACTTGTGATTTTGAATAGAATAGTACTGGTCAGGTGATTTGTAGACTATCTCTCCATTTGAGTCTGTCTTTTTTATAAATGCTTATTTTTATTTATTTGGCTGCTCCAAGTCTTAGTTGTAATATGTGGGATCCAGTTCTCTTGTTAGGCAGTTAGAACAGAGAAAGAGTCCAAAATGGCAGTAACTAAAAGACAGACAAAGAAAGGGAAAAGCCTCGGAAAAAAAAAAAAAAAAAAAAAAAACAAAA
>SJYV01029420.1:34729-71600 GCA_006410875.1 Neotragus pygmaeus
AAAAAAAAAAAAAAAAGAACAAAAGAAAAATCCATGGATTTCCTTTAGGATCAACTGGTTTGATCTCCTTACAGTTCAAGGGCCTTCCAAGAGTCTTCTTCAATAGCACAGTTAAAAAGTATCAATTCTTCACTGCTCAGCCTTCTTTATGGTCCAATCCTCACACCCATACATTGACTACTGGAAAAACCATAGCTTTGACTATACAGACCTTTGTTGGCAAAGTAATATCTCTGTTTTTAACATGCAGTCTGGGTCTGTCATAGTTTTTCTATAAAAGGTAAATAGCACAAAACAACAACCTACTGATGATGTCAATCTTGGTCACTTGATTAAGGTGGTATCTGCCAGGTTTCTCTACATAAAGTTACCATTTTCTGTTTCTTTAAGTTTTGGTTAGAATTGAGTGCAGCTCAAATTCAAGAAAAGGGTGAATTAAGCTGCCCTTACTAGCAGGGTTAGTATCTACATATATTACTTAGAATTCTGTAAAATGGATAATCCTATCTCCCTCATTTATCAATGTTCCTAATCATATATTTTTGTCAGCATGGATCCAGTGTAGCAAAAATAGAGATGAAACTTCTTAAATGGAAATAAGACTTTTCTAATTAAGAAGGAAAATGAGGAAACAATGAATAGGCTGAGGAAACAACATAAACAGATCTGAAAAAGGTAAGCAATCTTTGTTGTTCTTTAGCTATTGCTGCTAACAAACACTTGTGGCTGGACGTATCCTTCACAAGGCTAAACAAAGCTGATTGCTCTCTGACTCTCATATGAGCTGTTCTCTGCACCTGGCAGTCTTCCCTGCCTACGCTCTCTTGTAGCATTTTGCATTTCAAAAAGAAGGTCACTAGCTGATAACTTCAGGAACAACAGACCTGGTTGCCTGATGCCAGCTGTGACCATTTTGAAATCTTGCAAAAGATTAAAAAAAAAAAAAAAAAAAAAAAGGAAGACCTTCTGTGGGATGTAAAATCTCTCCTTATTCCCCAAAGAAAGGGGCACAGTTCTTGAGACACTAGCCTGCTGTGTTTTTCCCTTTGCCNAAAAGATTAAAAAAAAAAAAAAAAAAAAAAAGGCAAGACCTTCTGTGGGATGTAAAATCTCTCCTTATTCCCCAAAGAAAGGGGCACAGTTCTTGAGACACTAGCCTGCTGTGTTTTTCCCTTTGCCAGGCAAAGATTAAAGCCATTTTTCTTGCTCCTCCGAAAACTCTGTCTCTGTATTTCCTTCAGGCCTTGGTGCACAGAGAGCCGAGCTCTTTGGCATCAGATTCATGGATACTGATTTTATATTTGGGGTTATAATTCAATACCACCATTATTTTGTTCCAGATGTGATCATTAGGAGCGCCTAGTTTTGATACTTTTAAAAAGTGTACTTTAAAATCAAGATAAATTGAGAAAACAGGCTTAGAAACCACATGACTTTGTGAAGTAGCATAAGGTAAACAAGGGCTTCCCTGGTGGCTCAGCTGGTAAAGAATCTGCCTACAATGCAGGAGGTGCCAGTTCGATTCCTGGGTCAGGAAGATTTCCTGGAGAAGGGATAAGCTTCTCACGCTAGTATTCTTGGGCTTCCCTGGTAGCTCAGATGGTAAAGAATCTGCCTGCAATGTGGGAGACCTGGGTTCAATCCTTGGGTTGGGAAGATACCCTGGAGGAGGACATGGCAACCCACTCCAGTATTTTTTCCTGGAGAATCCCTATGGTCAGAGGAGTGTGGTGGGCTACAGTATATAGGTTGCAAAGAGCTGGACATGATTGAGAGTCTAAGCACAGCACATAAGGTAAACATGGTTGTAAACATCACCAAGAACATAAGAGAATGTTGTCAAAGTGAAATTGCCCAGTTATGTCAGACTCTTTGCGATCCCATGGACTACAGCCCACTAGGCTCCTCCGTTCATGGGATTTTCCTTGCGAGCACACTGGAGTGGGTTGCCATTTCCTTCCCAAGATTGTTGTCAGCTACTCCAGAAATCCCTTCTTGATCCCTTTCACAACTCCTTTTTCCTGCTGAACTTCCAAGGCAATTAAATTACTTCCCTGAATTTCTTTAATAGTACTGTTCAGTTCAGTCCTTCAGTCCTGTCTGACTCTTTGCGACCCCATTAACTGCAGCATGCCAAGCCTTCCTGTCCATCACCAACTCCCGGAGTCCACCCAAACCCATGTCCATTGAGTCAGTGATATCATCCAACCATCTCATCCTCTGTCATCTGCTTCTCCTCCTGCTTCAATCTTTCCCAGCATCAGCATCTTTTCCAATGAGTTAGCTCAATTTANTATAGTTCTTCTGTGTATTCTTGCCACCTCTTCTTAATATCTTCTGTTTCTGTTAGGTCCATACCATTTGTGTCCTTTATTGAGCCCATCTTTGCATGAAATGTTCCCTTGGTGTCTCTAATTTTCTTGAAGAGATCTCTAGTCTTTCCCATTCTATTGTTTTCCTCTATTTCTTTGCACTGATCAGTGAGGAATGCTTTCTATATCTCTAGACAGTACAGTTTAGTCTTTCCCGTGAATTTCTGTTTAACTTGATATGTCATTTAAACCTCTGTTTGTAGGTCCCCATGAACTTTCCCTTTACCTGTTAGAGAGCCCAGGGCACTTACCCATAGAGGTAAGGCTTCACTGATGGCATACTCATGGCTTACTCAGCATGCTTGTTGGTCCTCTGTATTTCCAACTGAATTCAAAGTGTTTATCAGACTCATAGTCATTCCCTTTTGCAACACTATAAACTGTGATACTTTTCTATATGTACACATAATGTCTGGTTTCTCTTTTTTTGTAAGATTCAGTCTTTAATGTTCATTGCCCAGATCCATTAATTCACTGGGGGTTGCAAAATTTCGATATTCTAATCCTTTCATATTATTTCACTTATTATACAGGTAGTTTTATAAAGAAAGATTTAAAATGTGATTGATTCCTTCATTTTATTTGCATGGTTTTCAAGATAGTAAATTGTGTTTCTGTCATCCAAAGAAGTTAAGCCTATTTGTGGCTTTTGACTATCAATATGAACTCAAAACTATAAATGTATTTGATAAATGTCATTCCATTGTGCTTTATATACCAAATAAACTGTAAATTTCCCTATCTTTAACCATAAAGTGCTTCTTTATTTTGGCTTCTGAGTCCTATTAACATAATCATCGTGACCTCCTATAACTTCCTTGAGATCTTATTTAACAGATTTTATAAAACTCCTACCCTCTATTACACAATTCCTGCTCAAGGCCAGATATTAGCATTATCCCAAGAAGTTTTGTTTCTTCTATAGGAAGTTATATTTTAAGACTGCAATCTAGGGGCTTGGAATATTGGGTTGGTCATATTTCTGTACCTTTAAGTTTTATGTATAAATATATACATGAATAATATACATGTATAAAGAAAACTATAAATTTATACTAATATTTACAACACAAATCCAAGGCTGCAGGTTTTCACCTAACTTCTCATAATATTTGTACCTCCCTTATTCCACACCAAGAGTTCTAATTCTTAAGGACACCAATTATGATAGAATTAAAATGCCCACAGTTATCAGCTTTATCTTATTTTATATATAAGACAATCTCATTTTGGGCTTCCCTGGTGGCTCAGTGGTAGAGAATCTGTCTGCCAATGCAGGAAATGTGGGTTCAATCCCTGGGTCAGAAAGATCCCCTGGAGGAGGAAATGGCAACCTTTTCCAGTATTCTTGCCTGGGAAATCCCATGGACAGAGAAGGCTGGCAGGCTACAGTCTATGGAGTTGCATAAAATTTGGACACAACTTAGCAACTAAACAATTTTACTTTTGTTTTGCTAACTAGATGCTACATTTTTAATTAATTTTTAACCTGGAGACTTAAGATTCAAGACTGTATATTGTAACTCCTTCTACAGTAGTCTATCTTTCTAAACTTTTCTTGTTCATTTTTAAATCAATACAAATTCATAGCAAGAGAATATCATGTGTGTTAGATGCTCAGTTGTGCCCAACTCTTAGTGACCCCAGGCGCTGTAGCCCACCAGGCTCCTCTGTCCATGGGCTTCTCTAGGCAATAATACTGGACTGGGTTGCCATTTAGTTCTCCAAAGAGAGAGAATATTAGTGAGTGATTAGGAACTCAGAAACAGGAGTTAAGTTAGTATTGAAGAGATGCTCTTCACTTATCACTTGTCTGATCTTGTGGAAGTTAGGCTGCCTCCATCATGTTTCATTTTCTCCATCTATAAAGTGGGAACTGTGTTGTTATCTAGATCATAGTATGGTTGTGAAGATATAATATGTTAATAAAGGTAAATCTCATACAGTACTAAATACAAGTGAGTGATGTTGGTGTGTACTGCACTAGGTCCAAGAGAGACTACAGAGGAAAGGATAGATATAGTTTCTTTTTTTACATAGTAGTCTAGTAGAGTAAAAAACATGCAACAGAGAATTCTTATTTAATCGTATACCAAGTCCTATATATTACAGAGGCAGTGCTTAATATTAAAGATGCACCAGATGGGTAAGATGAATGTATTGAGTGAGTTGCAATGGGAAGAGTGTTCATGATGGAGAAACGAACAAAAGGAAGAGGATCTGAGGTTCCTCTTAACAGAGTCAAATAAACAGAGGCAAATAAATAACACTCAACAAGAGGGTGATGAGACTTTTCTGGGCATATGGTAGGGAATATTCTTGGCAATTAGACATTTCTCTGAATGTAAAGAGCTGGGAGATTTCTCAGCCATCTTTGTATTCTGTGATTATAGAGTTCATGTAAATTTCAACATTGTCCATAATGTAACAGTATCAAATGTGGTCACTGATTCAATCTAAATTTAAGAGTCAGGGAAAGCTCTTCAGAGAACATGAGGTAGAAGATTTTAAAGGTTGGTTAGTAATAATTAAGTAGATGAAGGAGGTGGAGGTAGGGGGAACTTATAAAATTCTGGAAGCTAGAGATCATGGAGACTTGGAAAAATTACAGGTTAGTGTAACTAGAGAGTGGTGGAGATGGAAAAGATGAGGTAGATGGTCCTGGAAAAGTAAGGATAAGTGAGAGTATTTAGAGATTTATTGGGTCTATTATAAGGAAGATAAAATTTATTTGTAAGGCAATAGACTGATTCTCAAAAATTTAGAAACATTAAATAATTAGATGTGTGTTTCATATTCCCCACTCTTAAGAAAAGAAGCCAACTTTTCCCTGTTCACAGAGCCAGCTGAATTTTTCCAGGGAAAATCCAATATTTAATTAGACTTTCAGGCAATACCATGGTGTCTAACTTTCACATTTTGAGTTGACAGTTGACATGGTTTTGTCTGGTATGACTGTGCTCACTACTTGCTGTAAGACAGTGATATTGATTAAAAACATCCCTCTGCACATTTCAGTTAGTTACCTTCCCAAGTACTTACAGAACAATGCTAATGATTCTACATCCAAGTACCTCAATGTCAATAACTTCACTGTCATGAAGAATCTACAAACACATGTGGACCCTCTCCTAATTCACCTAGGTTGGGGTTTTGCCCAATTTCATTGGGATCTGGGATAAAAATCTAATTGGAATGAAACCTGATGCACCCACGTGAGTGGTATACAATGGCGGAGTTTTGCTTGGAACCATATTTGGAGACACATTAGATACAGCCAATCAAAACACTCAGGCGGTTGTTGTGGGAATGAATGAATGAGGTTCTTGTTCTTTTCAGTACCTCCAAGGGTGAACTTCCCACATCTATCCTGTGTGGTATTTCCTTGATGGTGACATTGACCCACTGTTTTATATCCCCTGAACTAGTCTGTCTGGCAGCTCTTAAATCTTGCAGGTTACAGTTAATAAAATGAATTGAAAAGTCATTTTCTAAAACCAAACAAATGTGGTCTGTCAGAGCTGCTACCAGCTGAAATGTACTGGACTTTGATGTTGGTGAGACTCTCTTGTCTTGCCATCAAGGACAGTGGAGAAGGTTTCTTCTTAAGCTTGGAACCCAGGCTAGATGTCATGGAGTCTCTCAAATTCTGCACAAACAAGGTGGGGAGGATACCACATTGCATCTTCCCCTTCAAAAATAGCAATCTTGCTGATATATAGGAATCTAGTCCTGCTGTATAATAAATTCCATATTCACTGTGAAAAAAGAAGGGAGGAGGAAAGAAAGAAAGAAGGAAGAGAAGAAGAAAGGATCATTGTGGTGGCAAGATAGGGAATAAGTTGAACTTCTAAAATTAGAGACTTAGACCAGAGAGAGGCTTGTTGTATATTCATATGAAATGATGAGAAACATAAAGAGAAATAGGTTTCTTGACTGATATGTTTAATTTTAAATTATTTGGTTTTTGAATATCTTAGATATTCACATTAAAAAAATCAGAAAGTAACTGAGTACATAGAAAAGAACCTAGGAAGAGAAATCTAGACTGGATATAAGGATTTGACCATCAACAGCATATAGAATGCTGTGTCTTCCTTTATTTTCACTCTCTTCCAAACACACACACACTCACTCACATCTATAACCTTCTGTAGCTCTTCTGAACTACTCACCTAATCAAGACTCACTGAGAAAAATTCCCAGAGCTTTTTTTCTCACTTAAGAGTCCAGATCCAAAAGATGACTCATAAAAACTACTATAACTTGTCTATTTGCCATAAGTACTCATTTACTATCAATGTTAATACAAAATATAATCAGATGCATATGCCATCTTAACATGTCCTTAAAGCCATGTAAAAAGAAAAAAAAAATGTTGTAGGGTTTTGTTTTCATCTTTGCTTTCCCTAGCCGTCTTTTAGGTACTGAAATCTTTGATTTGTTTACTTCTTATGTAACAGAGAATTTGATTTTAGACTTATGTGCTTATAAATTCATTTTATCTTTTTCTTGTAGTTAAACTGCATAAGCCCTAAACTAAGCTATTTCTATTGTTAAAAAATAGATTTACATTTAAATAGTACTCCAAGACTCTGGGAGAAAATTCCTAGAATAAATGAACCAGAGTTAAAAGAAAGGCAGACAGGACAGCAAGAAGGAAAAAAAAAAGGAAAAGAGGGAAGGGCAGGTGGGGAAAAATAAAACTTAAAAAGCTAAGGTATTTTTGTTCCTACTCCACGATGTGTACCACTATCACAAAAAAAGATATGAGATTTGTTAGCCAAAAGAGAAGAGACTGTGGATACGAACTACCTTCCTCAAAAAAGAAGGGAGAAAACTATAATTTCCAACAGTATAGCTGAATAGTAGTAGAATTTAAGGAGGATAAAAGTTAAGTGAAGAATAATAATATACAGGTCTGAATTGTGAGGAGAGCGTCAAAAGAAGGCATATATTCATGTAACTACCACTGAAGTAAAGAAACAGAATGCTGCTAGAACCCTAGATACCCACCACATGATGCCCCTCAGCTGCAATGTCTTCGTTTGCCCCAGGACTGTTATACTAATGTTATAATTTCCTTGTCTTTGTAGTTTTATTATCTTTGTACACACCTCTAGGAAATATGGCTTAGTTCTACTTTTTGTATATTTTTTTTATAATTTGAAACATACTATATTTATTTTCAGTGCCTTGCTACCTAAATATTCCATTTTTGAGAGTCATCCAGGTCATTTGAATGTAGCTTTGGCTTATTCTCTTCCATTGCTATTTATCTACAGTTGAAATCATTGAACTGTTTGCTGGATTAGCACTTGATAAAATATTCTATATATGTTTTTATGTGTAGACTTTAAAAATACTTTAAAAGTCTCAAAAATTCTGAAGCATCAAGGGAAGCAGCAAGTACTTTTGATTCAGATAAGAATAAAATGAGAAAGATAATCTGTGCAGTGTTATTAACACCTTACAAGTTGCCTAAAGCATTAAATTTAATGGTCACAAATCAACATTCCTCTAACTGCATCACTACTGGTGTTTGAAAAGTTCTAATAAACAGTTCTTCTTCCACGATCTTAAACACAGAAGCAATTTAAAAGCAGTATGGGAGCTCAGAATACATTTTTATTACAGATGAAGCTGATGTTGAAGAAACTGGCTTTTAGATGTACGGAAACAAGAAGCTTCTTGGTACTGAACCCTAGAATTAAGAGGAATTACTCAGCCTGACAACAGCCAGTAAACTATGCACCTCTTCATGTAGGGACTTATCCTTGTGAAACATTAGGTGTGAAGGATGGAACTGAATGTCTGAGTTTTGAGGGAGATAAGCTACAAGGAGAAGGGGATGAAAAAAAGAAACTGGGCTTCCTTTCTTTAATTGTTCATCTACCTCACTAATTAAAAGACGTTTACTCCTTGGAAGAAAAGTTATGACCAACCTAGATAGCATATTCAAAAGCAGACACATTACTTTGCCAACAAGCGTCTGTCTAGTCAAGGCTATGGTTTTTCCTGTGGTCATGTATGGATGTGAGAGTTGAACTGTGAAGAAAGCTGAGCACCAAAGAATTGATGCTTTTGAACTGTGGTGTTGGAGAAGACTCTTGAGAGTCCCTTGCACTGCAAGGAGATCCAACCAGTCCATTCTGAAGGAGATCAGCCCTGGGATTTCTTTGAAGGGAATGAGGCTGAAGCTGAAACTCCAGTACTTTGGCCACCTCATGTGAAGAGTTGACTCATTGGAAAAGACTCTGATGCTGGGAGGGATTGTGGGCAGGAGGAGAAGGGGACAACAGAGGATGAGACAGCTGGATGGCATCACTGATTCGATGGACACAAGTCTGAGTGAACTCCGGGAGTTGGTGATGGACAGGGAGCTTTGGCGTGCTGTGATTCATGGGGTCACAAAGAGTCAGACATGACTGAGCGACTGAACTGAATTGAACCTCACTAATAGAATTCATTCTTCTCCAATCCCCTACCCTATTCCCTCCCCCTTCACATATCTCGTATGAACCCTTAGGTAAGGTAAGGAAAAAAGGTAAAGACAGGCCAAATATGTTCCTTCAACTGAAGTCTCTCACACAGAAATTCAGAACAAGGAGAAAGGATATTTCTCCTGCTCAGTTCTTTATAGGAGTAGTAGAGCCCTTTAGATCACTGTAAAACAAGTCTAAGGGAAGTAGCTGAAGGAATAATTTATATGTTTTTCTAATTATCTTAGTTACAAAAGAGAATCTATAGTTTTGTTCCCTTGCCAGGAGATTTCTTGATCTCTCAGGTGAATAAACAATAGACACTTAGCCGACTTAGCCCAGCAATTCTTCAGACATCTTTGGACATGCCTGAACACTACAGTGCACACACCTTCACCTCAAGCTGCGCACTCTGACAGGCGAATTTACAGAGCAAACTCACCTTGCTGGCTGTTTTGGCTCATGCTTTTCATTCAATTTGATGCATCTTCTCCTAAGTTAAAGATTTCTAAATTCTACTTGACTTTCTAAATGAGTCACAATTACAACTTCCTCTAAGATTTTCTCTTAATCATACAACTGAAGATCTTAGAAAAGAGCAACTCAGGGTCATCTATTTCAAACACACTTTTGACTTTTGAAGCTTCTGTATGATAATATGACTAAATAGTTATCCTGTTTCACTTCAAAATAATTTCCTTCTTCCTGAAGAAGTCCACTACTCATCTCTTGGATACTTTCAGAAAGTATGTTTCGTATTTGGAGCTAATGTGCTGAGATCTGAATGTTTCTGTTCTCTGAAAGTAATATATATGTTCCAATCCTAATTCCCAATGTGATGGTATCTAGTGGTGAGACCTTTGGGAGATATTTAGGCCATGAAGGTGGAGCCTTTATGAATGGGATTAATGTTCTCCTAAAAGAAATCTCACAAATCTCCCTTCTACCATGAGAGGATATGACAAGACGTCAATGACCTGGAAGATGGCCCTCAGTCAACCATTCTGGTGCCCTGACCCTCCAGTATAGTGAGAAATAAATTCCTGTTGTTTATAAACTACCCAGTGTGTGTTATTTTGTTATAGGGCCTGAATGAATTAAGACAGTATGACTTCTAATAACTTAAATGTATTCGTTCTGTCTTTGCAATTAAAGAGAACAAGTTACGGCAACTTCCAAATGACTTTTCCTCAAACATTTTAATATAGTTACCACAGCTCCTTTCATGAATTAAATATTTTTAGTTCTTTTCATTTTTGCATGTGATTTTTTATCTTATTTCTATAACAATTCTAATTTCTTTGGCTGAATATACAACTCTTTGTAACTGAGTGTGATTGTTTGGACTGTAGGACTTTGTAAACACTCTGGTTGTGACTTGAAAAGGTAATTCTTTTGAACTTGCATAACATTTTTTCTGTATCTGTAATAATGCTTAGCAAGGTCTGAATTATCTCTCCTTTCTATCTCATAAACTTTTTAATATAAAATCCAGGTCTTTCTCAACTTCGCATTGCCTAAAACGTCAGTGCATTAAAAAAAAAAAAAAAAACTGACGCTCAATAAATATCAGAAAACAAACATGTGGTAGATGGCATGTGTGTGTGTGTTTGGTCACTAAGTCGTGTCCAAACTTTTGTGACCCCAAGGATGCATAACATTCCCCAAAGATGTCCACATCCTGATTCCTGGAACTCATGAAATGTTACCTTACTTTGCGAAAGGGACTTTTCGGATGTAAGTAAATTAAGCATTTTAAAATGAAGAGATTATTCCGGATTATCTGGACAGGCCCAGTTTAATGACAAAAGAGACAAGGCAGTATGAAAATAGAAGCAGAGGCCAGGGCCTCAGGGCCATGAGTCCAAAGGTGCAGGAAGCCTCTACAAACTCGAAAAGTTAAAGAAATGGTTTCTTCCCTGAAAAAACACAGCTGTGTGACCCATTTCAAACTTCTGACCCCTGGATCTATAAATAATAAATCTAAACTTCTAAATGTGTGGTAATTTGTTACAATAACAATAGCAAACTAAAATAGAATGAAATGATACATAATTTATTTAAGTCTACCAAGTTGAATATTGTTTCAAAATAATATTTTTNCTGACCCCTGGATCTATAAATAATAAATCTAAACTTCTAAATGTGTGGTAATTTGTTACAATAACAATAGCAAACTAAAATAGAATGAAATGATACATAATTTATTTAAGTCTACCAAGTTGAATATTGTTTCAAAACAATATTTTTAGAAAACAGATATTCCTTCCATGGGTGAATAAAATACACATTAAGATGACCTTTAGAATGTGCTCTCTTTAGTCGTTCAGTCATGTCTCTTTGCAAACCATGGACTGTAGCCCACCAGGCTCCTCTGTCCCTGGAATTTTCCAGGCAAGAACACTGGAGTGGGCTGTTATTTCCTACTTCAGGGGATCTTCCCGACTCAGGGTTCAAACCTCTATCACTACATCTTCTGCATTGGCAGGTAGATTCTTTACCATTGAGCCACCTGGAAAGCCCAGTCTAGAATACACACATTTTATTTGGGTATGTAATTTTATACAGTGGAAGTGAGAAAAAAGATTTAAGGGACTAGATCTGATAGAGTGTCTGATGAACTATGGACAGAGGTTCATGACATTGTACAGGAGACAAGCCTCAAGAGCATCCCCAAGAAAAAGATATGCAAAAAAGCAAAATGGCTCTCTGAGGAGGCCTTACAAATAGCTGTGAAAAGAAGAGAAGTGAAAGACAAGGGAGAAAAGGAAAGATATATCCATCTGAATGCAGAGTTCCAAAGAATAGCAAAGGAGAGAAAAGAAAGCCTTCTTCAGTGATCAGTGCAAAGAAATAGAGGAAAATGATAGAATGGGAAAGAATAGAAATCTCTTTAAGAAAATTAGAGCCACCAAGGGACTATTTCATGCAAAGATGGGTTTAATAAAGGGCAGAAATTGTATGGACCTAACAGGGGCAGAAGATATTAAGAAGAGGTGGCAAGAATACACAGAAGAACTGTACAAAAACGATCTTCATGACCCAAATAATCACGATGGTGTGATCACTCACCTAGAGCCAGACATCCTAGAACATGAAGTCAAGTGGGCCTTAGGAAGCATCACTACGAACAAAGCAAGTAGAAATGATGGGATTCCAGTTGAGCTATTTCAAATCCTAAAAGATGATGCTGTGAAAGTGCTGCACTCAATATCCAGCAAATTTGGAAAAGTCAGCAGGGGCCACAGGACTGGAAAAGGTCAGTTTTCATTCCAATCTCTAAGAAAGGCAATACCAAAGAATGCTCAAACTGCCACACAATTGCACTCATCTTACACGCTAGTAAAGTAATGCTCAAAATTCTCTAAGCCAGGCTTCAACAATACATGAACCGTGAACTTCCAGAGGTTCAAGATGGTTTTAGAAAAGGCAGAAGAACCAGAGATCAAATTGCCAACATCACCGGATGATAGAAAAAGCAAGAGTTCCAAAAAACCATCTACTTCTGCTTTATTGACTATGCCAAAGCCTTTGACTGTGTGGAAAATTCTGAAAGAGCTGGAAATATCAGACCACCTGACCTGCCTCCTGAGAAATCTGTATGCAGGTCAGGAAGCAACAGTCAGAGCTGGTCATGGAACAACAGACTGGTTCCAAATAGGAAAAGGATTACGTCAAGGCTTTATATCGTCACCCTGTCTATTTAACTTCTATGCAGAGTACATCATGAGAAACACTGGACTGGATGAAGCACAAGAAATATCAATAACCTCAGATATGCAGATGACACTACCCTTATGGCAGAAAGTGAAGAGGAGCTAAAAAGCCTCTTGATGAAAGTGAAAGAGGAGAGTGAAAAAGTTGGCTTAAAGCTCAACATTCAGAAAACAAAGATCAAGGCATCTGGTCCCATCACTTCATGGCAAATAAATGGGGAAACAATGGAAACAGCATCAGACTTTATTTTGGGGGGCTCCAAAATCACTTCAGATGGTGACTGCAGCCATGAATTAAAAGACACTTACTCCTTGGCAGGAAAGTTATGACAACCTAGACAGCCTATTAAAAAGCAGAGACAGTACTTTGCCCACAAAGATCTGTCTAGTCAAAGCTACGGTTTTTCCAGTAGTCATGTATGGATGTGAGAGTTGGACTATGGAGAAAGCTGAGCACTGAAGAATTGATGCTTTTGAACTGTGGTGTTAGAGAAGACTCTTGAGAGTCCTCTGGACTGCAAGGAGATCCAACCAGTCCATCCT
The DNA here is from genome assembly GCA_006410875.1 of Neotragus pygmaeus. Classification (NCBI taxonomy): domain Eukaryota; kingdom Metazoa; phylum Chordata; class Mammalia; order Artiodactyla; family Bovidae; genus Neotragus; species Neotragus pygmaeus. Next base: position 47,843 of record SJYV01029420.1, read on the forward strand.
AGTGGTGATCAGTCCTGAGTGTTCATTGGAAGGACTGATGTTGAAGCTGAAACTCCAATCCTTTGGCCACCTGATGTGAAGAACTGACTCATTTGAAAAGACGTTGATGCTGGGAAAGATTGAAGGTGGGTGAAGAAAGGGATAACACAGGATGAGATGATTAGATGGCATCACTGACTCAATGGACATGAGTTTGGGTAAACTCTGGGAGCTAGTGATGAACAGGGAGGCCTGGCGTGCTGCAGACCATAGGGTCACAGAGTCGGACATGACTGAGCAAATGAACTGAACTGAACTGAATTTTGTTTATGTAACATTTCACTGGAAACCAAGACTTTATAAAAGCAAAGATTATTTAAATGTCTGCTTAGGTCTCAGTTTCTTTTCTTTTTTAGGGAACCATTTTACTAGGAATAATTTATTTTTGTGGTAAGAAATACAATGAGGTGCTGAAACTCTAGGGTTCATCATTCCAATCTGTTAATTGAAAAATAACTGCAACCAAACTGAAGCTAAAATCATCTAGATTTATCTTTAAAATAACTACAATATAGATTGTTATAATTTCAGGAACTTTCTCACTAATTACTTTCTCTGGAGAGGCAAACAGAAAGTTATGTGCAATGTTCTTAACACTCAAGTTGCTCCTGGAGTAATAATTTCTCATTTGTAGTCTGAGTGCTTAATTCAGTGCATCATTTGTCAAATCTGACATAAGCGTATGAAATCTAACAGCTTTCCATTAAGACAAGGGGAAACTTCATTCACCAACAGTCTGTTATGGAGCCAAATCTATAAAATTCCTTTAATTTGCTCATATTCACACTTGAATTACAATAGAAAATCAACTAAGGTTTTATTTTTTAATTTACAGTTTGCATTTTTGTCATACATTATGTAAGCAGTTCTTTACTCTGTGAGAAAATATTCCAAAAGATTTTCATAGTAATAAAAAGAATCATGTTCAAAGTATGTAATATGTAAACAGTGAAAGGCAAGAATTTACCAGTGACTATCAATATGCTTATCCATTCATTCTAGCAATCAGTTCTAGACTTTCATTATATATTAAGCAGAAAGGGAAAATGAACAAAATATCTTGATAATCCATAATTTGTCAAAGATTCAAATGGTTTAAATATAATATACAAAATTATATTGGTGATTCATACTCTTAATTATTAAAAGTTTTTTGTGCCCTGAATTATGCTTTGTGACTTAAATGAATCAAGTTTATACCAGAAATATTTGTACCAAATATTACAGTGGAGTAATATTAAAGACTGAAGCTGAACAATGGACCACATGATCACATCCAAATAACAACTGAGGCAAATTTTAAACAGGTAAAGATCAGTATTTAATTTAACTTAAAATGTTCAGATATCTAAAATTACGAAGAGTTAATAATCGGAGATGTGGGTTTAACCATTTTCTAATTGTATAAGTCTAGGCAAATGATTTAGTTTTGGGGATATCATTTAATCAATTTTAGTATACAGATTAACAACAACAGATTTATATGATGTCTAAATAAAACAAAAGCATTGTAAAAGCAGGCCTTTTGTCTATGTTGTTCATATCTCCACTGTGCAGTGCCTAGCGCAGTGTAAACAATAATCTTCACTTTAATAGTACTGAATAAATGACTAGCATATAGATCACTTAGTAAATGTAGATGTTAATGTTAGAGGTATATAAATTCACTTCTCTACTTTATTTAGCTTNTTTGTCTATGTTGTTCATATCTCCACTGTGCAGTGCCTAGCGCAGTGTAAACAATAATCCTCACTTTAATAGTACTGAATAAATGACTAGCATATAGATCACTTAGTAAAAGTAGATGTTAATGTTAGAGGTATATAAATTCACTTCTCTACTTTATTTAGCTTTATTCTGCATTCAGAGATGTTCAATATCAGACAAAAGCATTTAAATCACCATGATATTTTCTATTTCCTATATTGTGTTATATATAAGGATGCCTATGTGCTAATGTGTAGTAATTAAACTAACACTAAATGCTGCAATCTGTTAGCCTTGAAATCTCAGAGATTTAGAACGATGAAAATCCAACGTGTTCTCTTGTAAAGTCTAATCAGAGTGTGTGTGAGTGGGGTGGGGGATTCTGGAGTGAGTCTGGGTGGTGGAAGAGGAAAATTGTCCTTCCCCCTTTCATACACCCTCACAGTCTTTTTCATCTGCCCAGTGGTTGGAGCAGTGATGTGATTTATATCAATTCCACCCATTTTCCACGTTCATAGTTTATGGTGATACCAAACTCCAAGTGAAGACAGGAAAAGGAACTTGCCTCTGAATCAGAAGGAAGAGGAGCCAGGTTTGGTGAACAACTTGAATGACCAGCTGTCTCTATTGCATTCTGTCCCTGAGGTCCACAATTATCTATTCATTTCTCCCCGACACATACTGAAACAAACTCACTTCTTCCCCAAGTAAAACAACCCCAAGCCCCATCCAGTCACTGTATCAAACAAAAGTCCAGGATCAATTGCTGGAAGATATGCCATTCTCTGTATCTGAGATCTGGATGTAATTCTCTAAGGTCTAATGCCTTATTACCTAAAGGATAAGTTGTCTCTCTCCCCAATGCCTGTTATGGAATGTCAAAATAAGACTAGGAAAACTGAAATAAAAATTTGCACTTGAAAAGGAGATGAAGGGGAAACCAAAATAGTTACTGTTCCCTTTCAATTCTGATATTCTGCCTGGCAGGTATTTGGCAGGTCCCCTTCCCTGAGACTAGTGCATTCTCCTTGATTATACTCCATGTGTATCTCTGAGAGGATCTTCCTGGACCATTATCATGTATGGACATAGGAGAAGTCAGTAATGGGGAATATACTTTCCTGAGAGTATCCCAGGATTCACAGCTGGTTTCCTATTTAAGTGATTTTGGGAGATTGAAAAGTGAGTCACTCAGTTGTGTCAGACTCTTTGCAACCCCATGGACTATACAGTCTATGAAATTCTCCAGACCAGAATACTAGAGTGGGTTGCCTTTCCCTTCTCCAGAGGATCTTTCCAAGCCAGGGATCGAACCCAGGTCTCCCACATTGCAGGTGGATTCTTTACCAGCTGAGCCACAAGGGAAACCCAAGAATGCTGGAGTGGGTAGCTATCCCTTCTTCAGTGGATCTTCCCAACCCAGGAATCAGGNCAAGCCAGGGATCGAACCCAGGTCTCCCACATTGCAGGTGGATTCTTTACCAGCTGAGCCACAAGGGAAACCCAAGAATGCTGGAGTGGGTAGCTATCCCTTCTTCAGTGGATCTTCCCAACCCAGGAATCAGGGAAGCCCTTGGCAGTTTGAAAGCTATATTAAATTTAAAACAATCCAAGATGTTTTCTCTGGGCTTATATGTATGTGTTTATGTGCATTATGGTCTGAATGTTTGTATTACCCCAAATTTACATGTTAAAATTTTAACATACAATGTGATGGTATTAGGAGGTAAAGTTCTTGAAAAAGTGCCTAAATCATGAAGGCAGAGTCCTATTGAGATTAGTGTTCTTGTGAAAGAAACTCAAAGAACTCCTTAGAACTTCTGCCATGTGAGGAATACAGAATGAAGTCTGCAACTTGGAAGAGAGCCCGCTGCCTGACCTCAGAATTCCAGCTTCCAGAGTGGTGAGAAATAAATTCCTGTTTACAAGCTGCCTGGGGCTTGCCTGATGGCTTATTGGTAAAGAATCCTCCTGCCAATGCAGGAAATTCAGGTTCCATCTCTAGGTCCAGTATTCTTGCCTGGGAAATCCCATAGACAGAGGAGCCTGGCATGCTACAGTCCATGGGGTTGCAATGAGTCAGACACAATTTGGTGACTAAACGTAAGGTGTGGTCTTTTGTTGCAGCAGCCTGAAAGGGTTAAGAAAGATAGCTGATATTGAGAAGTGAGTCTGCTCCTGTAACAAATACCTGTCCCATTATGTCTGGAAGGTGACAATCTTAAGGTTTTGTATTTGCTTGTGACATGTTATTCCTTTCTTGTTTCGTATTTCTCTCCTTTGGAATGACAGTGTTTATCCTATGTATTGTATTTTGGAAGCACATATTAATAACATGTTGGATTTCACAGACTAATAGCTAGAGAGTAATTTGCCCCAGGATGAATCATCTATCCATATTTAGTTTAAGTGATATTTAGATGAGACTTTAAACTAAGACTTTTTAAATTGGTGGTAGAATCAGTTAAGACTTTGGGGTTTGTTGTGATGGATTGAATGTATTCTGCATGTAAGAAGGACATGCATTTTGAGAGTCCAAGGGCAGAATACTATGGTCTAAATGGTTATGTCTCCCTAAATTTAATATTTTGAAATCTCAGTGCCCAATATGATGATACTAGGAGGTAGAGCCTTCAGAGATATAAGCATGGAGTTGACATGAATAGGATTAGTTCTCTTACAAAAGAGACACTGCAATAAAGAAGATGTGGTGTATATATACTTATATACACAATGGAATACTGCTCAGCTATAAAAAGCCACAAAAAATGAAATAATGTCATATGCAGCTACATGGATGGACTTAGACATTATCATATTAAGTAGTCAGAAAGACAAAGACAAATACCATATGATATCACTTATATGTGAAGTCTAAAAATAAGACATAAATGAATATATCAATGAAACAAACTCAGAGACATAGAGAACACGCTTCTGGCTGCCAAGGGGCTGCAAAGGAGGACTGGGCTGGTAGTTTGGAATTAGCAAATGTAAACTATTACATGTGCGATGGGTAAATAACAAGGTCCTATTTCACAGCACAGGGATGTATATTCAATCTCCTGTAATAAATCACAATGGAAAAATAAAATAAAATAGTTTATTTGGTAAAAAAAAAAAAAAAGAGAGAGAGACCTCACAGAACTCCCTAGCCCTTCCACCATGTTACAAGAATTCTGTGACTCAGAAAAAGATCCCTCACCCAAAAACATGCCAGCACTCTTGAGCTTGGAATTTCAGTCTCCAGAACTATGAAAAATACAATTCTATCACTTATAAGCTACCTTGTCTGTATTTTTATAGTAGCCCAAATGGACTNAAAGGCAGAGAAACCAGAGATCAAATTGCCAATATCTGTTGGATCATCAAAAAAGCAAGAGAGTTCCAGGAAAACATCTATTTCTGCTTTATTGATTATGCCAAAGACTTTGACTGTGTGGATCACCACATTAGGGAAGAACCTAGTATAACTGAGAATTTTCAAATGGGTTAAACTATCTTGATCTCCCAGGTAATTTTCTATTCAAATAAAACATAAAACATTAAATTCCTGGTCAAAATAATACAGCTTCATTCAAAAGCATTAATGAATATTTGGGAAGAACACAGCCTCTAAAATTTTTGAGTAGCATAATGACAGTTAAAATAGGGACCAAATAGAATTCAGTTGTTAATACTGATGTAAGGTTTTATATAATTTTTCTTTTATTTAAGAGAAGCATTAAGACTAACTCAAATAACATCTATATTTTTTAAGACAGAATAAATATATTCCCATGCCATGCCAACTGCACTGACATTAATTATGGTTATAATATCAATTTTCTTTATTTAGAAAACAGGTATTTTCTGTATCTAGACACAACTGAATCTTGAATATCATTTCTGTATTTAAAAATTATTACTGTGAAAAATGAACTTTGGATATAATTATACAAATACACAAATCTTGACACTTTCAACTATGTCCATGTTCAGAGACACATTCTTAAAGGCTTAGTCTGGGAACTTCAATTCCACACTTCTCTTGTGAGTAGATATTCATTCATTCAGTAAGTAATTATTGATCTCCTGCTCTGTACCAAGGGATAAAATAGGCACTATTATAGTAGGGGGAAAATGCTCTCTGCCCAGGATTACCTCCCAATCCAAAGGCATACATGTTAGCAAATAAGTCACAAGAGAATGAAGTAAATTTTTTTCGAACAGTAAACAACAAAGTGCGTAATATCTGCCTGGAGGAATCAAGGATACCTTCATTCAAGAGTTAACACTTGATGTGATAAGTGTGAAGGAATCTGTCAGGCTGAGAGAGAGTTCAAAGCCTTCTAGATTGAAGAAATGGTATCTTGTAACACACAGTGTAGATCCTCTATGGTGGGTTCCAGGGCCCTGTATATTTGTACAAGACATGCCTTTCTTCAGCTAACCTGCCTGACATCTTTCTCCCACTGTTTCAAAGCTTGCCTCTATGAAGTCAACTTAGGGCTTCTAACTGACCCTCCACATCTTCAGCTGCATCATAAAACTTTTTTAATGGCCTTATTACAGCTCTTATCTTATCACACTATGCTGTAACTGGTGTTTGGGTATTTATCCTCATAGTTATCTCTGTTACTCAAGCACCTATCTTAGAGCCTGAGTAGAGTAGTTTCTAGATGTAAATGAATGAATGGATGATATTCAGTTCAGTTCAGTTCAGTTGCTCAGTCATGTTCAGCTCTTTGTGGCCTCATGGACTGCAGCACACCAGGCCTCTCTGTCTATCACCAACTCCCAGAGTTTATTCAAACTAATGTCCATTGAGTTGGTGATGCCACCCAAATATCTCATCCTCTGTCATTCCCTTTCCCTCCCACCTTCAACCTTTCTCAGCATCAGGGTCTTTTCCAAGTATTTGGCCATCAGGTAGCCAAAATATTGGAGTTTCATCTTAACCATCAGTCCTTCCAAGGACTATTCAGGACTAATTTCCTTTAGGATGAACTGGTTGGATCTCCTTGCTGTCCAAGGGACTCTAGAGTCTTCTCCAACACCACAGTTCAAAAGCATCTGAAAGAATGAAGAGATGGAGCCAAAGCAAAAACTACAGTCAGTTGTGGATATGACTGATGATGGAAGTAAAGTCCGATGCTGTAAAGAGCAATATTGCATAGGAACCTGGAATGTTAAGTCCATGAATCAAGGCAAATTGGAAGTGGTCAAACAGCAGATGACAAGAGTGAACATCAACATTTTAGGAATCAGCAAACTAAAATGGACTGAAATGGGTGAATTTAACTCAGATGACCGTTCTATCTACTACTGTGGGCAAGAATCCCTTAGAAGAAATGGAGTAGCCATCATAGTCAACAAAAGTCTAAAATGCACCCATGTACTTGGGTGCAGCCTCAAAAACAACAAAAATCTCTGTTCAGTTCCAAGGAAAACCATTCAGTATCACAGTAATCCAAGTCTATGCCCCAACCAATAATGCTGAAGAAGCTGAAGCTGAACGGTTCTATGAAGACCTACAAGCCCTTCTAGAACTAACACTCAAAAAAAGAAAAAAAAATGTCTTTTTCATTATAACGTACTGGAATGCAAAAGTAAGAAGTCAAGAAATACCTGGAGTAGCAGGCAAATTTGGCCTTGGAGTACAAAATGTAGCAGGGCAAAGGCTAACAGAGTTTTGCAAAGAGAAAGCACTGGTCATAACAAACACCTTCCTCCAACAACACAGGAGAAGACTCTACACACAGATATCACCAGATGGTAAATACCAAAATCAGATTGATGATATTATTTGCAGCCAAAGATGGAGAAGCTCTATACAGTGAAGCTCTATACAGTCAGCAAAAACAAGACCAGGAGCTGACTGTGGCTCAGATCATGAATGATATTAATCCTACAGAAAGGAGAGAAAATGGGCTCACCTGTAGATACAGGGTAAATTTAGAAGAGAAAGACAGATCTTTCTCTAAAGCAAGCCTGAAATTTTCAATAACCATTCATTTTAAATAAGAAAGAAAATAGTGTCCAAAGTGTCACACACAATGCTGTTTTTTTTTTTCCCCTTAATGAGAAGGTACATTCTTTGTCTTAATGTAAAAGGAGGAGAAGCTGAGGCAGTTGAATAATGAATAGTAAAGGGAGAATTGTTGAGCAGAAGCCCATGCTTCACTCAGGTTGGAAACATGAATTAGCTGTAGGACTATTCGTCATGATTGGATAGTTCCCTCTTTTCATGCTTGATAATTAACACATTCAAATATGTTAATGAGAACTTATCAAGTTACAAAATATTTTATAGAACATGTTAGCTATATATTATGTAAATATTAAACAAAATCTTGATGCCTTAAAACAACACTCTATCTCCCCCAGTTTCTCTCATGTCAGGAAGTGAGACTGGCCTAGTTGAGTGATCCTGACTCAGGCTCCCTCATGTTTGGACTAGACAAACTATTTCCAAGATGACTCATCCGTGAGCCCTGGTCAACAGGCCTCACCAGCTGCGCCTCTCTCCATGGGCAGACTGAGTATTCCCGTGACATAGCAGCTAATTCCCTCAACGTGGGCCATGAAAGAGAGAGAGAGGGAGAGAAAGCAGGAAGATTCAGTTCCTTTTATGATCTCATCTAATACGTCACACACCATTATTTTCACTTAAAAAAATTGTTAGAACCAAGTTATTAAATACATTTCACACACAAAATAAAGGAATTAAGCTCCACTTTTGGAAGGAGTGTCATAATTTTGTAGGCATATTTTCAATCACTACATGGAATTGTAATGGTGAGCAAGGCCTTGCCCTTCGAGATCTACTTCAGTAAGGTGAAAAATCAACAAATAAAGTCTATGAACAAGATAATTTCAAACTGTTTTACATCTGTGAGAGCAATGAATAGGTATCTATTAATATGTTATTAAAATATAGCATGAAATTAAAAGACACTTGCTCCTTGGAAGAAAAAGTATGACCAACTTATACAGTTTATTAAAAAGCAGAGACATTACTTTGTCAACAAAGGTCCATCTAGTCAAAGCTATGGTTTTTCCAGTAGTCATGTATAGATGTGAGAGTTGAACTATAAAGAAAGCTGAGTACTGAAGAATTGATGCTTTTGAACTGTGATGTTGGAGAAGACCCTTGACAGTCCCCTGGACTTCAAAGAGATCAAACCAGTCAATTCTAAGGGAAATCAGTCCTGAATATTCATTTGAAGGACTGATGCTGAAGCCAAAGCTACAATACTTTGGCCACCTGATGCGAAGAACTGACTCACTGGAAAAGACCCTGATTCTGGGAAAGATTAAAGGCAGGAGGAGAAGAGGATGACAGAGGATGAGATGGTTGGATGGTATCACTGACTTCATGGACATGAGTTTGACCAAGCTCTGGGAGCTGGTGATGGACAAGGAAACCTGGTGTGCTTCAGTCCATGGGGTCACAAAGAATTAGACATGACTGAGTGACTGAATTGAACTGTATATGTTATTTGGGACCTAGGAGACAAGACTATTAAACAGACTGAAAGTAAGTCCCCCTAAAACCAAGCTCATCTGCTGAGTTTATGACTAACTTCTCTATCCAAAACTTTATTCCCTTTCTTGCCCAAAACCCATTCTCCTCTGCTTGGCACTGCAATAAAACTTTCTCTGCTCCAAACTCAGATGCTTTGATTTGCTGGCCTAACCATGGGTCAGACATACAAACTTAAATTCAGTAACAAAACTAATCAGGTGAGACTGCTCTGTGAAGGTTGCATATAATGTAGAGATGAAGAGGGAGAGTAGCTACATGAAGAGCCTGTAAAAGAACTTTCCAAGGAGAGGAACCTATCCAAGGCAACAGCAGGGCCTGTGGTAGAAGTGAATTAGGTATTAATAGTTTGAGGAAGAGAGCAAAAGCTGTACTAAATAGGTAAGTGATCCCAGTTGGAGCAGAAGAGAGAGGAAAAGATAAGACAATACAGATCTTCTTTTGCTGTTCTGGGAAAGGAAACTTGACTTGATTATGCAAAGAGAAGACACTTGAAGATCTTGTGTAGGAGAATAAAATGATTGACTAACATTTTAAAAGCCAAAGTAGGAGTAACAATCATATAACTCCATTCAGAATAAAATTAAAAATTTTCTATAAAATTATGTGCAAAATACAGAGTGTGCATCATCTCACTCTTCCCTCATCTCTGTCACAAACAATGACAAAATGTGTTTTTGTAGTTCTTTTTTTTATTTTTAAACTTCTTTTTTAGTTTTAGAAAAAGAAGAAGAGCAAGAGCAGTGCAGGAGGATGCAACAATCCTTGCAAATATATCCAATAATCAAAGAGTATTGGGTGGTTATTTGTCATGCATGCATTGTTTTAATGTGAATCATATTTAAATCAAATTTGTTCAGTAAAATTCTCACATTTATCTTCCTGGATACTTAATCATGTGCTGAACTCTGTAACATTCTAATCTGATATATTATATTCACATCCATTCATATCTAAAATCTTAGCAGCCATAACAACTGTCCTTTTCTGACACGTACAGAATTATACACCCAGTCTTAAGAACAGAGGTCACATACCCACATCTTGAAAAATTTCAGAAAGACTTACCAAGGACAAATTTGACACCTTTAGAAATATCAAGCATATGTGTTAATTCTGGAATTCACAGTTGCATGCAGATGATGAAAGCAAACATGAAAAAAAATCTGAAATGTAAAAGCACAACATATTTAAGCACTTAAAACATTATTTTGAAATAGTAACTGAGTCATGGCTCATAATCAACTTGGAAATTCTCTTTTTCTGTTGTTCCTTCTTTCCATTCTTCCTCCCTTCTTTCTTCTCTACCTATCTTCCCTCCTTTTCATCTTCTTTTTTGTTCTTTTGGTTTTGGGGTTGGGTTTTTTTGGCTCATTTTCTCACCCTCTCTTTCTTTCCTTTGTTGTTCCTTTTCCATCTTGTTTCCAAAATGCATTTAAAATAGATTTTAAAAATTTACTCAAAATATGAAAATATCTCAAAAGAAGTAATTTACATATACTCAACAAATATTATTTTGGGCCTATCTTATTTTCAGTAGTTTGCTAGTCCATTGGTACTAATATAGTGAACAGAATCAAATGGATTCCTTATGAACATTGTAGGCTAGGTGAGACTAATAGTTGGTTAATCATTCTAACTAATGTCTAATATCACATTGATATAAGGGTTCTTAAGGACAGGGACCCTGTGTGTGAAAATATATTAAAAAGGAATATAACCAGACTCATAGGTTATTGGCTTCATTTCAGAAGAAGTGCTTAAACAAAGATTTGTAAAAGAGTAGGAATTAAGTAGATGAAGAGAGATAGGAACAGTATCCCAATCAATGACACAAGCCCTGTGCTGCTTTAGGAGATGAGTGGGAGTTGAGGGAAGGCTTACAAAGGGAAAAACAAGACGCATTTGAGGAATTAAAGATCCCTGCAGGCCAATTAGTGAGAAAGATGTACTATTTCATGGGATATCTCTGCAGCAGCTAACACCAAGCACATCTTTTGGATCCTTTTAGGGTTCTTGTTGATGTGCTCATCATATTAATTCTTCTTTATTCAAAACACTAAACAATTTAAAAACATGCATACACGTACTTAACTCTGCTACGAAACAAGCAATTAGAGAATACAGTTTGATCTGGCTCTCTAGGGCTTCCCTAGTGGCTCAGCTGGTAAAGAATCCAGCTGCAATGCAGGAGACCTGGGTTCGATCCCTGGGTTGGGAAGATCCCCTGGAGAAAGGAATGGCTACCCACTACAGTATTCTGGCCTGGAGAATTCCATGAACTGTATAGTCCATGGGGTTGCAAAGAGTTGGAGATGACTGAGTGACTTTCACTTCACTTCACTGGCTATCTACTTGTTACAAGTTAAACTGTACTATCCAAAAAGATCTGCTGAAGTCCTAACTCCTGGTACCTCAGAATATAAACTTATTTGGAAATAGGATTACTGCAGATGTAATTAGTTAAAATGATGTCATATAGGAGTAGGATGGGACCTAATCCAATAGGATTGGAATCCTTATTTAAAATAAAGGCAGAGACACAGAGAAGAAAATGTCACATGGAGAAACAGAGACACACAGAGATAATATTGTGTGACTGCAGAGGAAAAGATTAGAGTGATGTAGCAGCAAACCACAAAACTTCAATAATGGATGACCATTAAGAGAAGTTAGAAGCAAAGCAGAATTCAGGAGCCTGGCCTTACCAACACCTCTATTCTAGACTTCTAGCCTCCAAAACTAAGCAATACATTTCTCTTGTTTTAAGCTACACACATTGTGGTACTTTGTTGCAGAAGCCTTAATGAATACACCTCTCCTGCCTGTCAAGTCTCTAGCTTTGGGTTTGGTGTTGTTGCTAATGTTTAGTCACTGAGTAGTGTCTGACTCTTTTGCAACACCATGGACTATAGCCCACCAGGCCTCTCTGCCCATTGGATTTCCCAGGCGAGAAAACTATAGTGGGTTGCCATTTCCTTCTCCAGATCTTCCCAGCCCAGGGACTGAACTCACATCTCCTGCATTGACAGGCAGATTCTTTACCACTGAGCCACCTGGCAAGCCCATCTTTGGATTTACATTAATATATATATAGAATGTTGCCTGCCATATCAGTAAATGATGCTTGCAGCCATCAAACCATCACATTACAGCTGCCCCGACAGTGAGCTCTGAGGGAACTCAGGATAGAGACAGGATGCCTGCCATCTCGCAGTTAGCCACTGAAGCCATCATCCCCCAACTGGTGCACCTGAAAGACTCAGGATGAGAAAGCAGAGGATACTGACCCCAGATAGCTGAAGTACATATCAAAGAAATTATTTCAAAGAGTACTGATTTTTCCACCTTTCCATATATAGATAAACACTAAATTCCTTAATTTGAGGTATCTGGTTTCCTTTAATTAATAGCAACTTTTTGATGTTCTGATTATTTGCTCTTTGTTGCAAAAACTCCTATATATCCTGCTTCCTCACTTATCTCTCAGTTATCTGAGACCCTATATCTTGGGCTGAAGTCCTCAGCTTTGTTTGCTGAATAAAACATGATTCTTAACTTTTAGGTTGTGCATTTTTTTCAGTTGCACAACCTAAAAGTTGAGAATCCCTGGGTTGGGAAGATGCCCTGGAGAAGGAAATGGCAACCCACTCCAGTACTCTTGCCTTGAAAATCCCATGGACGGAGGAGCTTGGTGCAGGCTACTAGCCATGGGGTCACAGAGAGTCAGGCAAGACTGAGCAACTTCACTTTCACTTTCAGTTGAGACATTCCCCTTGAGGGGAGACTTACATTTACTTGTTTGTGAAATAAAGAAAGTGTGCAGAAGATGTGAAATATGTATTCTGTCTCTTTTTCAAACTCCCCAACCAGATAAAATATGTCATCCTTAGTGAAGAACAGGGAAGGAGAGTGAAGGAAGAGTGGAAACTACTTTCTCATCTTCTAAGAGGTTGGAAGTTTCTCTTTCATCATCTCGGCCAGTAACAAAGAGACACTGGAAACAACTTCCCTTTGGCCTGGTAATCCTGAAAGGTTTGGTGGTTTTATACAGGGCAATTAGAAAAATTTGAAGATTTTTGTATGTTTCGTTTTGCTTTGGCAGAAGTTATGGTATAGAAGCACACAATTATAATTTTATTTTGAAAAGATCACTTGCCTGCAGTGAACAGAATGGATTAGAGAAGAACCAATGGGAACATACATAACTCTTCCAGCTTTAAAAGAGATTCTAGCAACTTGTCCTAATATTATTTTACTGGAAATGAAGTAATTTAATAAGAGAGATTTCAACTTAAAGACCTTCATAGTTTGATGACAGATTGAATGAGAATAGAGTGGAGGTGTGAGACATGGTAAATCGGGGAGGAAATTTCAACAAAACTAAGTGTTGGGACTTTCCTGGTAGTCCAGTGGTTAAGAATCCACCTGCCAATGAAGGGAACATGGGTTCAATCCCTGGTCTGGGAAGATTCCATGTGCCACCAAGCAACTAAGCTGGGGTACTGCAATTACTGAAGCCTGCTCTCTAGAGCCCATGCTCTGCAACACGAGAAGCCCCTGCAATGAGAAGCCCACACACTGCTGGGAAGAATAGCCCTTGCTCACTGCAACTAGAGAAAAGCCTGCATGGTAACAAAAATCCAGCGTAGCCGTAAATAATGAGGTTTTTTTTTTTTTTTTTTTTTTTTTAAGCAGAGGAATGATAAATACAAAATTTAAAAAAAAAACTGTTCTTAAAGACAACAAGAAAAGCAATAAAAATAGGAAAGAGAGTGAGATTAATTATACATATATTTTATGGTTACATTTTTCTAGACATAGGCTATATTATTACCTCTGAGGCTTTTGAGGGGCTTCCTAGGTAACTCAGTGGTAAAGGATCTGTCTACCAATGCAGAAGACACAGGAGATTGGATTCCATCCCTGGGTCAGGGAGATCCCCTGGAGGAGGAAATGGCAACCCATTCCAGTATTCTTGCCAGAAAATCCCCACAGACAGAGGAGCATGCGAGGCTATGCTCCACAGGGTCACAAAGAGTCAGACACGACTTAGTGACTGAGCAGGTATGAGGTTTCTAGAAAATTATTCAAAGAAGGAACAACATAATTTCTTAAAGTGAATCATTTTTTTTAAAGAAGTATGACTATCCCTGATATCAAGACCCAAGTGATATTATCACCATGATTCTCTATTACAAAAACACTATTTCAGTAAATAACATCCTCACCAAAACTTTAGCAATAACTATATCATCAAGAAGCTTAAGCTCAGTTCAAACAAAGGATAAAATCTTCCACTACTTCAAAGTGTAAAATTTGGGGGAAATGTTTTGGCAATCTTACATAAGCAATTACTCTCTCAGTGAAGTGTCAATTTTCTGTGGTTGGAGGTGATATAGTTCTCACCGGAGAATGGACTATAACTCTCCTGTGTGGTTTTAAGTGACTCACCAGAGTTGCTTATGAAAGCTAAGATGTGTAACAAGAATATGCATCAAGATGTAGAACAAGAGCAGTTTTTAGATAGAAGGATGTCCTATTACTGCTCAAAAAATTTCCAGGATAACATCCTTGTCTGGGGGAGAGATGATCACCTAAAAAAAAAAAAAGAAACAAGTGAAAAAAATAAAGGTGATTCTTTCCTGCACAGAAAAACAGAAAACAATGAAGGCCCTTTGGTTCTGTGTATGATAAAACTTGTTGCCACAAAATAAATACAAGTACCTTTTGTATAAAAGAAAAAGTGTAATTTTCAGAAAAAGTAGCTGACAGTGTAGTCACAACTTCCTTGAAAAAGTAAAAACTTNGAAAAAAATAAAGGTGATTCTTTCCTGCACAGAAAAACAGAAAACAATGAAGGCCCTTTGGTTCTGTGTATGATAAAACTTGTTGCCACAAAATAAATACAAGTACCTTTTGTATAAAAGAAAAAGTGTAATTTTCAGAAAAAGTAGCTGACAGTGTAGTCACAACTTCCTTGAAAAAGTAAAAACTTAGATAAATATGACAAATATTTTTGATAGTTTGAATTATTAGCCAACTCTAGATCTATAGTTATCTTCAATGAAGAATCTGATTTTCTGGCAACGGAAATGAGAAACTGCATAATTTGCTATACACACAGATGACTCTTATTTGATATGATAACATCTCTGTCAGTTGAATGCATTTGATTTTATTATGATTAAAATTTATAACAATGTAATATTTATTATAAGTAGACAAACATATTTTCAAAGCTACCTGATAAGAAATTTGGATATGTCATATAGGTTTCTTTCACTGAAGACCCAAGTAAAAGTAGGCTAAATACTAGCCCTTTGTTTTTACACATAATGAAATCCAAAGAAAAGGTCATTCCAGGGTAAGTTAATTCAGGGCTCAATGGTATCCCAGCATGTTCTCATCTTTTTTTCTTGCCCTACTTAGCCAGTGAAGTCTCGGTCTATTAATGAATGATGATTTCTACAATTTTAGGCAACACATGAGAAACATCATCATCTGATGTTATACTGGGCATTTTATTTTTCTCATCTTCTCTTTTGTCTAGCAAAAGAACACTTTCTAAGAAGCAAGATTTTTATCTCATCTCATTGCTTATGTTTGTGACACAGAGCTGTACTTAAACCAATCAATAGCTAGAGTAATAAGACTTTTATGATTGGCTTAGACCACTCATCATTCACCCCAAGGCCTCAAGGTAAGTAAGGATTATAACCATAACTTCTGAGATCCTGATTGCCTGTCAGAAGATTACCCAAAGGAAATTAATTCCTCCTCTTTCCAGTGAGGAAGAATAATGGCAGATGGTGTGCCTACTGGGTGGGAAACCACAGTGGCTGCCACAATGGATGAAAGCATTCATTATAAGAAATGAGACAGAATGACAATTGAGGATTTCACATATATATTTTATTTTGTTTTTGTTGTAGGGGAAAGATTTTGCTCATGATTGCTCATTTGAAGAGACAGAGGAAGAGTGTGAATGCAAATGAGGGAATAAACGGATTAACTGTTATTCTAGGAGAGTTGTCAGCCCTTAGAAAAACATTTCAGTGATTAATATTGCTCTTGCTGTTGTTTTGCAGTAAGGAGATGGGTTTCTCGCTGATGGGAGTTCAAACTCTAATGTGAAGGTACAAATGCACTCTTTGTGTTCCCAAGAGTTGTTAGAAGTTGCCAAAATCTGAGAACAAATCCTAGAAGATTAGGAAAAAGGACAAGGTTGGCAGATTTCATTAAAGCTGATTTCTGGGACATTTAAATTCTTCTCTAGGATGTAAAAACAACAAAGAGAAATGGTCCCAGTCTAGCCTGCTGCTGCTGTTAAGTCACTTCAGTCATGTCTGATTGTATGCGACCCCAGAGGCGGCAGCCCACAAGGCTCCCCCATCCCTGGGATTCTCCAGGCAAGAACACTGGAGTGGGTTGCCATTTCCTTCTCCAATGCATGAAAGTGAAAAGTGAAAGTGAAGTCGCCTAGTCATGTCCAACTCTTAGACTGGGCTTCCCTTGTGACTTGGTTGGTAAAGAATCCACCTGCAATGCAGGACACCTGGGTTTGGTCCCTGGTTTGGGAAGATCCCCTGGAGAAGGGAAAGACTACCCACTCCACTATTCTGGCCTGGAGAATTCCATGGACTGTACAGTCCATGGGGTCACCAAGAGTCAAATAAGACTAAGCGACTTTAACTACTACACTATGGATTAGACTAGAATACTGACCATCATTCGGGTGTCTTTCATATTCTGCTCTCTTGACAATCTTATCAAACTCTGACCTATAGCTCTCATCTATAGTAATCTGATTTACACATTGAATAAAATTTCTCTGTTGAACTTCAACCTATATAACCAAAGGTTATGGATTTTAAATATCCAACTTACTATTGGATATCTTAACATGGATATCTTTTATTAAATCATTCATTCTAATCATTAGAATAATCCATTTCTAGCAATTGTACCACTGTGGTCCCCATTTTATTACTACTACCTTTTAGAATATATGGAAATAGTTGCATTTTTCTCCCTCTCTGAAAGATCATTCTGCTGGCAACTTAGAATTTAGATCATTAGGTATTTACCATATAATAGAACCTGTCTTCTTTGAAATAAAAGAATTACTTGCCCATTGGTGAATAAGTTTAAGAGTTAGTTAGAAGGCTTAATGGAAAGTAGCCTGTATTTGAAAAAAAATGGTGACAAGAGTGGGAAACTGAATTGACCAAAAACCAGTAAAATAATTTCAGAGGATAAGTGGTGCTATCATAAATTTGTAGTGACAATAAACCACTTATTTTGAAGATACATTATTTTTTTTTCTAGCAACACTACTCAGCCTGGAGTAGAAGTGATCTGGATAGATCCTAAGACAGATCTAAAGTGATTTGTTCTCAAGTAAATATGAGGAAATCAAGAAGAACTGACTCACAGAGAAATTAGGGAAAGAATTTGAAGTGGTTAAGAGTTCTGAGCCTTGGAGAAACCAGTTTGCTCAAAAGACTAAATGTGAAAATGTGGAGGGATCAAGGGACTTATGTCCTCTACAATAATTTGACGGCGATGAGAAAACTGAATTGGCAGACTGTTGGCTACTGAAATATGGGAATGAAAAAACAGGCCAGCACAGATCTAAGAAAATCTCAGTTTGTTTAAAGAAAAGTAGGATGTACCACTGAAGATAGTGGGGATAAACTTTACTGCTATTTGCTATGTTGACAGAACTAAGATTATTCTTGACCTTTGGTTCTTTTTGTGGATAGACTTTGGGATGTACATTTTTCTGGGTTTTTGTGTGTGTGTGGGGGGGTGGTTAGTTCATACTTATCATCAGGTTTTCAAGGGATTTGGGAGCCCCAAAATGATAAGGCCAATTAGATTATTAGATGAATCTATATTTAATCAAAATATTATTTCCACTTTTTTATGGTTTTCCTACATATGCATCTGTAATCATCTGGTTTCCTGTCTGTTACTTATTACCTGCTCTAGCTTATTAGCCTTCCTTAGATAATTTCAGAAGTAATTTTGAGAAGGGTCCAGGACATATATGCCTTGTTTTCTCTTCAATAGTTAACTTTATTTTTCTAAGAAAATGTCATTAAATTTGGTAGAGAAAAAAATCAATTCCTTTGAAATTTAAATTTAATAGGATACACAATAAGTTTATTTATGTAAGTATACATAAACAACCAAACAACCAAAATATATCTTACTGAAAATGGATCTGAATTTTAAAATTTCCATTGTTCAGTTGCCCAGTCAGGTCTAACTCTTTGTGATCCCATGGACTGAACCATGCCAGGCTTCCCTGTCCCTCACCATCTCCCGAAGTTTGCTAAGTTCATATCTGTTGCATCAGTGATGCCACCCAGCGATACTCTCTTCTCCTTCTGCACTCCATATCTCCCAGCATCAGGGATTTTTCCAATGAGAGTCAGCTGTTCTCATCAGGTGACCAAAGTACTGGAGCTTCTGCTCAAATAGTTAATTCTGAATGCTAAAGGTTTACAATAAGACAATAAAACAAGAAATAGATTAACTATAATTTTCCTGCAGATGTATCCTCAGTTTGATTCTAGGAACATTTAAAGGCATTTCCTTTACGTCTCAAAAAATGATTTTATTTTTACTAATTCACTGGGATAATGATGAACAAGGAACCTAAAGGAATATAGAGTTACTTGAAAATACCCAAAAGATACATATTATTGTGTACCTTTGCATAAGAAGAAATTTAGGATGAATTTGGATTTTATAAGCTGTTTCATGGCAAGAAGGAAATGATTCTCATGAAAGGAAAAGAAGGGATCATTTATAAGCTAGATATGAAACACTTAGAAAGCTTACCTTTTGTAGTGAAAATGTAATACTAAAATTGACAGTTGGTAGATTTTACAAATACCTCTGTGTACAAAAATCCATCAGGAAAGTGACAAAATGATAAAAGAGAATGTTTCACAGTAATATTAGTGAAGATTGAGACTTGTGCTAAAAAAGCCATCCTACCGCTGAGAACATCATTAGAGCTATTAACCAACCAGTATGCAATGCCAAACCCACATACTTGTAGTGATTGATTAGAAAGTAACTGAATTTATATTTGATGCGCTGGGCCAAAAGAACAGAAACAATATAAACTTCCTACAAGTTACCAGGTTTTGTTTTTGTTTTGTATCAAGGAAGCTTGTACATTTAATGCAATGGAAAAATGAAGTATCTTCCCCCCAAAAAGTCATCAAGATTTTAAAAGGAAGAGGAAATAAAGTAAAAATAAACAGTAATAAGAATCCATGGTTCAGAGTAAGCACATGAGCACCTGATGTATTTTATTAGCTATCATTATCTTCATTATAATACCTAAAAATACTCATCATCATTTGAAAGAGTGTATGTACATTAATCATCACCACAACTCCAGAAGTATTGTTGGTTTACTTATTTTACAAAGAAGGCATCAGAGGCAAAGAGCAGATAATTAACTTTTCCAGTGGCAGCTGGTCGGTAAATGGTAGAACAAGGATGTGGAAGCAATCTAATTGTAGGAAAGATATTTTTTTTTAACCACTTTACACTGATGGGCCTGGTCACTGCCCATACAAAACAGAACCTTATTCTAAAAATAAAAACTCTCTTAATCTAAGAAATCGAGGAAGGGAGACTAAGTACAAGATGTATGCTATCAATAGTTTTGGGATGGTGCTTTGATATGACAGTCTTTCAAAAGATATAGAAAAAAGTGTATATTGCAAATATAAAAAATTTTATAAAATATTAAAATCTTATAAAGAGTTGCAAATACAAGAATAGGGAAAGCAGCATGGTCTTTACAAATAAGCAACAGGAATATTTAACTGTTATTCTAAGTAATCCAAGCCTCCATTCTGAAATAAACCTACTGAAATTCCAACTTTGCTACACAGAAGTCATGTAATCTTAGATGGGCATTCAGCTTCAACAATGTTATCTATTAAATTGGAACAATAATCTATTTAACCAGGCTATTTTGATGACTGCGTGAATTAAAATATTATAAATGCTTAGCAAAATACCTGATAATTATTAAATAAAATAACCACTACAATTAATAACAATAAAGTAGGTGGTTATTCTATTTTTTCCATTTTAGTCAAGCATGGAAATACAAGAAATTAGTGGTTCTTTTATGAGGCAAAAATGTGTTTTAAAATAATATGCTACTTTCACTGAACTTTTAATCATTTATCTCTTTTAACATTAAAATTGAATCATATAAGTAAAATGAAATGTCAACAAGGACAGAGCTTTAGACTGTTAAAATATTACAGACGCACAAAGCGCACAAAAAAACAGTTTATTGTCTTAGACCTGAGACTTTTCTGTACCAAAGAAAAATTTTTTGTCCCAAGTAGGAAATTTTAATTTAGAATTTATCTTTTAATTGAATGCACAGCTCTATTCACAACATCAGAAAGTAGGCCTTACATTATTCTATAAGCTGTTCTATAATGCATACTTTAATAAATGGATTGATTTGCAAATAATATTTCCTCAAGCTAAGCTTCATCTTTTTGCTCTCTATGCTTATTTTGGGGCTTCCCTGGTAAGTCAGCTGGTAAAGAATCTGCCTGCAATGCAGGAAACTCCGGTTTGATTCCTAGGTTGGGAAGATCCCGTGGAGGAGAGTACGGCAACCCACTCCAGTATTCTTGCCTGGAGAAGCCCCCATGGACAGAGGAACCTGGCAGGCTATAGTCCATGGGGTTGCAAAGAGTCAGACATGACTGAGCAACTAAGCACAGCAACACAGCACATGCTTGTTTTAAGAATATTTCAATTTGTATATACTGACAAAAATGACATCGCCTAGGTCTATTTAACAGCATGTGTTTTTCACCCTGTTCTAAACATTTGCATTTGAGTTTTGCTAAAATAAAATATTTAAAATTTATCAAATATTATAGCTTTAAAACTTCATATAAAAATGCCTTATACATATAAGAAATGAATCTCCAGTCCAGGTTCGATACAGGATGCTTGGGGCTGGTGCACTGGGATGACCCAGAGGGATGGTACGGGGAGGGAGGTGGGAGGGGAGTTCAGGATGGGGACCACGGGTACACTCATGGCAGATTCATGTTGATGTGTGGCAAAACCAATACGATATTGTAAAGTAATTAGCCTCCAATTAAAATAAATAAAATTAAATTAAAAAAAAGAAATGTTTTATATTATATATTTTAAAATATTTACTCCAACATTTTGCCTTTAGTTTCATTAGATCAAATTTCACAGATAAACCAGTACATAAAATCCCATGTTTACACTATAATAATTTATTCTTAATAATCAATTCAGTTCAGTTCAGTCGGTCAGCTGTGTCTGACTATTCAGTGATGCCATCAAACAGTCTCATCCTCTGTTATACCCTTAATAATAAACCTTCTTAATAATAAACCTTGCTTAGTCACATTGTTGAGAAAGGTTCATATAGTCAAAGCTATGATTTTTCCAGTAGTCAGGTACAGATGTGAGAGTTAGACCATGAAGAAGGCTGTGAAGTCACTCAGTCATGTCCTACTCTTTGCGACCCCATGGATTGTAGCCTACCAGGCTCCTCTGTCCATGGGATTTTACAGCAAGAGTACTGGAGTGGGTTGCCATTTCCTTCTCCAGGGGATCTTCCCAATCCAGGGACTGAACCTGGGTCTCCTGCATTGCAAGCAGACGCTTTACTGTCTGAGCCACTAAGGCTGAGCAACAGTGAATTGATGCTTTTGAACTATGATGTTGAAGAAGACTCTTGAGAGCCCCTTGAACTGCAAGGAGATCCAACCAGTCTATCTTAAAGGAAATCAATCCTGACTATTCATTGTTAGGACTGATGCTGAAGCTGAAGCTCCAATACTGGCCACCTGGTGTGAAGAACTGACTCACTGGAAAAGACCCTGATGTTGGGAAAGACTGAAGTCAGGAGAAGGGGATGACAGAGGAGGAGATGGTTGGATGGCATTACCAACTCGATGGACATCAGTTTGAGCAAGCTCCAGGAGTTGGTGATGGACAGGGAGGCCTGGTGTGCTGCAATCCATGGGGTCACAAAGACTCAGATACAACTTGGTGACTGAACAACAACCCAAGGAGAGTCACTGATTCTATTTTATATTTTTACTTTCTTGATACACAAAGTAGAAGTACTTCAAAATCAACTTGTGTCTGGTACTAAAGTTTAGGCTAAATTTTTGTGACAACAATTCGGAGTTACAGCAAATAATATGAATCCACACATAACAGAGAACTCCTAAGCATTATTTCATGACATGTTTCTTAAACACAATTTTGCCTCATAGACATTCAGTGGCGCTACAGATAGAACCAAATAGACAATAATAGAATGTAATACAAGTATCACAATAACAAAGGTGATAAAATTTTACTTGAAAGTTAACCTTTTTTGTTTTTCTGTTCCATAATAATAAAAAAAAAATCCAGTCAATCCTAAAGGAAATCAGTTCTGAACATTCATTGGAAGGACTGATGCTAAAGCTAAAACTCCAATACTTTGGCCACTTGATGCGAAGAACTGATTCATTAAAAAAGACCCTGACTCTGGGAAAGATTGAAGGCAGAAGGAGAAGGGGAAGAAAGAGGATGAAATAGCTGGATGACATCACCAACTCAATGAACATGAGTTTGAGCAAGCTTTGGGAGTTGATGATGGACAAGAATGCTTGGCGTGCTACAGTCCAGGAGGTTGCAAAGAGTCAAACATGACTGAGTGACTAAACTGAACTGAATCAAAGTACCAAAATGTATATTGTTATATTTTTCCACAAAAATGTTCAAACACTGTCTACTTGACTTAGTATGTTTATGGTATAGATTTAATGTATTTGAAAATGTGACTTACAACTAACTTGTGTTTTTTCCTGCTGTTTCCTGGTTTTAGAGTAGAACAAGATGAATATTAGAACCATTGATATATACAATTTTAGTAAAGAAAAAATCTTGCTAAACTTTTGTTCAATATAGAACTAAATGGTGTGAACAGCACATTAATGCTTAATAACATGAAATCACCAATCCATGACATTAATGAATAACACAACAGAAAAGTATGTTTTTAAATTTATCTTTCAGGAGTTGAGCTGTATAAGTTGCTTGTATATTTTTGAGATTAGTTGTTTGTCAGTTGCTTCATTTGCTATTGTTTTCTCCCATTCAGAAGGCTGTCTTTTCACCTTACTTATAGTTTCCTTTGTTGTGCAGAAGTTTTTAATTTTAATTAGATCCCATTTGTTTATTTTTGTTTTTATTTCCAGTATTCTGGGAGGTGGATCATAGAGGATCCTACTGTGATTTATGTCAGAGAGTGTTTTGCCTATGTTCTCCTCTAGAAGTTTTATAGTTTCTGGTCTTACATTTAGGTCTTTAATCCATTTTGAGTTTATTTTTGTGTGTGGTGTTAGAAAGTGATCTAGTTTCATTTTTTTACAAGTG
>SJYV01029420.1:74621-123888 GCA_006410875.1 Neotragus pygmaeus
AAAAAAAAAAATTAAAATAAATAAATAAATTTATCTTTCAGTTCATTAATTAAATAAGTGAAAATCAAATTTTGAGCAAGATGTCTAATTTTTATAACAAAAATTTATTATACTCTTAATTATTAGGGAATAAATAGATAATTTTACAGGCAAGTAAAATATATAGGAATATAATAAATCACTGTCTTTCAAAATGAAAAAATTAATGCAGACTGTAAGTAATCAGTAGTTCTATTCTTAAACATTTGTATTCTCTTCAAAGTATATATTCAGTGTTGACATTCCTCATGTGAACCTATGCTATGATTATAAATATGTCTTCACCATGACATGAAGACATTGATAAGAATATTCCTTTACATTATTTTAATAAACTTCAATTATTTTAAACAGGTTAGTTGTTTTTAAAAGCAATTACAAAAAACAGCAATAAAGAAGACTGACAAGGTCTTTTAGCAAGAAAAGAAATGAATAAATCATTCTTTTTTTAGTACATCATTGCTATTGTGGGCTAAGCCAACCTGCTATAGGAAAGCCAGGAGTTTGAGTTTCTCTTCCTTTTATAATGAATGCCCCTCATTTCCTTTACTTTTGCCTGCTCCAGTTGCTCACTGCAGGTCCACTGAGGAATTCACCTTCAGCCTATACCCTGTGAAGTTCCAGAACAGAAGGGACAATCTTTCTGGAAGAAGGAAATATATGAACTGCAAACCTCTTCCCGCCCCATCTGAAGCACTTCTTTCCTCAGTCTAGGACTCAGTGTACCCAGAAGGCCCAGTGCACTGCCTCTTCTGGTACATAAAATTTCCTTCTACAAATAACACACTGTCTTGAAAAGTAAACATATAACACAGACAAGTGTAAGTAGCACTTCTAATCATTCTAAATGGAGAAGCACTGTTAACATTTTGGTGTCCATTTCTATTGCCTTATATACACACACACAAGCCATACAATGCACACAAAAGTATTGTTTCATGTTGGATTCTTCGATAAGCAGACTCTGAATAAAATTACAGAGGAATCTGTTTTATCTGGGAGGTGAATCTAGGAGCACCCATAGAGGAGAAGGGATATACGGACAGAAAGAAAGTCTACTGTTAATGGATTAGTTACCCCTGTGAGAGATTATGGGAATTAATGGATAAATTACCTCTGTGGAAGACAGAGACCAATCCAGCTGGGAATCTCAGGAAAACTGTAGTGAAGATGATTTGGAGTTATCCCAGCCAGTGAGAAACTGAGTGCACCCATGATAAGTCGTTTCATGTTGGACTCTGCACCTGTGTGGACTGTAGCCCACCAGCATCCTCTGTCCACAGGATTCACTAAGTAAGAATACTGGAGCGATTTGCTATGCACACCTCCAGGGGATCTTTCCAACCTAGGGATCAAACCTGTGTCTCTTAAGTCTCCTGCATTGCAGGCAGATTCTTTAACATCTGAGCCACCAGGGCCCAATAAAGTGAAAGTGTTAGTTGCTCAGTCATGTCTGACTCTTTGTGATCCCAGGGACTACAGCCTGCCAGTCTCTTCTGTCCATAGGATTCTCCAGGCAAGAATAGTGGAATCATTCCCTTCTCCAGGGGATCTTCCAAACCAAGGGATCAAACCCAGGTCTCCTCTGTTGGAGGCAGATTCTCTATCATCTAAGCCACCAGGTAAGCTGACAAACTCCTAGGTATTATTTAGGCTACAGAATACCCACAAGAGTATGAACTTCCTGGCATTTTAGGCTTGCTGAGCATATTCCAAAGGCCACAGAAATCTCTCAGGTGCTTGGAAAAATCAGTTGGACAGTGTCTAGGGATTTTTACCTAGAATAATCCTTTTTTTTTTTTTTTTCCTTGCTTGCTTCTTTCATAGCCTAATTAAATTACATTAATGTCAGTGCAATCTTACCCTTTTAAACAATTTCAACATTCATCATTGTAACAGCTTTACAACAGTATATCACTATATTATTTATTTCCNAGAATAATCCTTTTTTTTTTTTTTTACCTTGCTTGCTTATTTCATAGCCTAATTAAATTACATTAATGTCAGTGCAATCTTACCCTTTTAAACAATTTCAACATTCATCATTGTAACAGCTTTACAACAGTATATCACTATATTATTTATTTCCTATTTCTTATCTTGGGATACATACATTTTCTATTAATTTTCTACTTTAGTTAAAAATACACCATCTATTATTTCTTTAGAATAAAACTTTAAAGATAGAATAGGAAAGTAAGAGCTTGCACATGATAAATTTGGGACTACAATCTCCTGATTATTCATCCTAAAAGGTATGCCATTTTATACTCCCATCAATAAAACAATTAAAATGCCTGCTTACACATATCTTTCCATTGCTATTTTTATACATTTTTCTAAATTTTGCTTGTTTTTCCCTTATAAATCTATATTATTCTTATGAGCCAATCAGTAATTTATCCCTTTAATACATTATCCATGAGGATGTGAAGTTTGCTGCTGCTGCTGCTAAGTCACTTCAGTCGTGTCCAACTCTGTGCAATCCCACAGACAGTAGCCCACCAGGCTCCCCCGTCCCTGGGATTCTCCAGGCAAGAACACTGGAATGGGTTGTATTTCCTTCTCCAGTGCATGAACGTGAAAAGCGAAAGTGAAGTTGCTCAGTCATGTCTGACTCCTCCCGACCCCATGGACTGCAGCCCACCAACCTCCTCCATCCATGAGATTTTCCAGGCAAGAGTACTGGAGTGGGTTGCCATTGCCTTCTCTGATATGAAGTTTGCCTTCTGTACAAATCCTGAAGACACTCTGGTGTTTTCATTAGTGAGTTCTCTAAGATTCAAAGAACTTAAGGCCATAGTTCTGAAGACACACTGTTCTCCTCTATAATTTGGAAAGGTGGGCTTTCCTGGTGGCTCAATGATAAAGAATCTGCCTGCAATGTAGGAGACACGGGTTTGATCTCTGGGTCGGGAAGATCCCCTTGAAAAGGGCATGGCAACCCACTCTAGTACTCTTGCCTGGAGAATCCCATGAACAGAGGAGTCTGGCAGGCTGCAGGTCAAAGGGTCACACAGAAGTACATATAACTGAAGTAACTAAGCAGCAGTAGTAGCATAATTTAAAAAGGTACTGCCGTTCTTTCTCTAAATGGACTTTTCCGAGGAAAACATAAGTGTTTGATTCTGCCGCTGGTTTCTGTTGCTGAACCCAGAAGCATTTTCAGAAGTTATAATTCAAGGTATGCAGGCTTTCCCATGTTGCTGAACCATGTATGTCATGTCATCCACAGGTATAAGATCCTCAAAATGTATCTGCTGTTTTCAGTCACATGCGTTTTAAACAAAAATACTTTTAAAATTTTTAGAAATTTAAAACTTAATGCAGAATGTTTATGTTTTCATAGTTATTGACCACATTGTTGTTTTCAGATTTTATTCATGAGTATGAGCAGAAACATTTTAGTTTGCAAGTTTAATAATAAGCCATTGATCACTGAAATGTCTGTGAAGACCATCCAAACAATATCCAGCTATCCATTTTAACAAATTTAAAATCTAACACACTCCTAAGCTTTACAAGTGTTCAGTTATTTTAAAGAGAATCTCTTTTCTTAACACTTCTATGTAGGAAGCCTCTGAAATAAGGAGAAGCATTGTAACACTAGGTTTAGCTGGAAATATATTTCAATCACTATGCTATATACCCTAGGAACTACTTTGTTAAGCTGCTTTGCAGATTCCAAAATATTCTGTGACAATGAGTATGCTTTCTGTCAAAATACTTGATTACTATTCATTTAAAAACTCATAAATTCTATTAAACTGGTGTGACATTTGACATCACTAAAATTAATTAGACTTGGTTAGGTGCCCTTAGATTGGAGAAGGAAATGGCAACCCACTCCAGTGTTCTCGCCTGGAGAACACCAGGGACGGCGGAGCCTGGTGGACTGCCATCTATGGGATCCCATAGAGTCAAATATGACTGAAGCGACTTAGCGGCAACAGCAGCAGGTGCCCTTAGAGTCAGATTAGGTCAGGCAGTTAGCTTAAAGCATCAATTGAGTTAATTAATGCATATTTTAAAACTTCTACAATCCAACAAGGTAATGTACCACATTTTATAAATGTGCATTCGTTTCACTGTTTCGGTTCAGTTCAGTCCATTTGCTCAGTCATGTCTGACTCTTTGTGATCACGTGAATCCCAACACACCAGGCCTCCCCATCCAACACCAACTCCCAGAGTTCACTCAAACGCATGTTCATTGAATCAGTGATGCCATCAAACTGTTTTATCCTCTGTCATCCCCTTCTCCTCCTGCCCTCAAACTTTCCCAGCATCAGGGTCTTTTCAAATGAGTCAGCTCTTCACAGCTTCAGCATCAATGAACACCCAGGACTGATCTTTAGGATGGACTGGTTGGATCTCCTTGCAGTCCAAGGGACTCTCAAGAGTCTTCCCCAGCACCACAGTTCAAAAGCATCAATTCTTCGGTGCTCAGCTTTCTTCACAGTCCCATTCTCACATCCATACATGATCACTGGAAAAACTATAGCCTTGACTAGATGGACCTTTGTTGACAAAGTAATGACTCTGCTTTTTAATAGGCTGTCTTCAGTTGAGTTCAGTTCAGTTCAATCGCTCAGTTGTGTTTGACTCTTTGTAATCCCATGAAGTTCAGCATGCCAGGCCTCCCTGTCCATCACCAACTCCCAGAGTTTACACAAACTCATGTCCATCTAGTCAGTGATACCATCCAGTCATCTCATCTTATATCGTCCCCTTCTCCTCCTGCCCCCAATCCCTCCCAGCATCAGGGTCTTTTCCAGTGAGTCAACTCTTTGTGTCAGGCAGCAAAATATGCTGTCTAGGTTGGTCATAAGTTTCCTTCCAAAGAGCAGGCATCTTTTAATTTCATGGCTGCAATCACCATCTGCAGTGATTTTGGAGCCAAAAAAAAAAATGAAGTCAGCCACTGCTCCACTGTTTCCAATCTATTTGCCGTGAAGTGATGGGACCATATGCCACGGTCTTAGTTTTCTGAATGTTGAGCTTTAAGCCAACTTTTTCACTCTCCTTTTTCACTTTGATCAAGAGGCTCTTTAGTTCTTCACTTTCTACCATAATTGTGGTGTCATCTGCATATCTGAGGTTATTGATGTTTCTCCCTGCAATCCTGATTCCAGCTTGTGCTTCCTCAAGCCCAGTGTTTCTCATCATGTACTTTGCATATAATTTAAATAAGCAGGGTCACAATATACAGCCTCGATGTGCTCCTTTTCCTATTTGGAACTAGTCTGTTGTTCCATGTCCAGTTCTAACTGTTGCTTTCTGACCTGCATATAGGTTTCTCAAGAGGCAGGTCAGGTGGTCTAGTATTCCCATATCTTGAAGAATTTTCCACAGTTTCTTGTAATCCACACAATTAAAGGCTTTGGCATAGTCAATAAAGCATAAATAGATGTTTTTCTGGAACTCTCTTGCTTTTTCCATGATCCAGCAGATGTTGGCAATTTGATCTCTGGTTCCTCTGCCTTTTCTAAAACCAGCTTGAACATCTGGAAGTTCATGGTTCACGTATTGCTGAAGCCTGGCTTGGAGAATTTTGAGCATTACTTTACTAGCGTGTGAGATGAGTGCAATTGTGCAGTAGTTTGAATATTCTTTNTTTCTAAAACCAGCTTGAACATCTGGAAGTTCATGGTTCACGTATTGCTGAAGCCTGGCTTGGAGAATTATGAGCATTACTTTCCTAGCATGTGAGATGAGTGCATTTGTAAATACGAAAATGCAAATGTGTGAAGTCTATAGAATTTGCTGTCTCTTTAAGCCTTGTTATTATTGCAACCGGGGCATTCATCAATTCACAGGTATGAAAATGGTATAAGATAAAATAGGTGTATAATTACTTCCTACATAATAATCTCAGGGATAGACTCTGTGTTTTCCTTAGGAGAAGTATTCCTAAGGACTGGGATGAGTCAAAGAATTAATATGCTATTTTTGTAGAAGTCAGTGGAAGCCAAGACAAGATGATGGATCCAAGAAGGGCATGCAGGATGGAAAGGTCAGTCTTCCGTGTGCTGCAATGCCATCAGTCAAGCAGGAAACAACCTCAGCGGTTGTTTGAGGCAACTGACTCCTTGTCCTAATGATGATACGGAGTTTCAGAGACTTTAACTGAGCTCTCAAACCATGAATTTAAGACTGAGTGTCATGAAGCATTTATGCACACATGGAATTAAATCTTGATTNCTTTCACTTTCATCAAGAGACTTTTTAGTTCCTCTTCACTTTCTGCCATAAGAGTGGTGTCATCTGCATATCTGAGGTGATTGATATTTCTCCTGGCAATCTTGATTCCAGCTTGTGCTTCTTCCGGCCCAGGGTTTCTCATGATGTACTCTGCATATAAGTTAAATAAGCAGGGTGACAATATACAGCCTTGACGTACTCCTTTTCCTATTTGGAACCAGTGTGTTGTTCCATGTCCAGTTCTAACTGTTGCTTCCTGACCTGCATATAGGTTTCTCAAGAGGCAGGTCAGGTGCTCTGGCATTTCGTCTCTTTCAGAATTTTCCACAGTTTATTGTGATCCACACAGTCAAAGGCTTTGGCATAGTCAAGAAAGCAGAAATAGATGTTTTTCTGGAACTCTCTTGCTTTTTCCATGATCCAGCAGATGTTGGCAATTTGATCTCTGGTTCCTCTGCCTTTTCTAAAACCAGTTTGAACATTAGGGAGTTCATGGTTCACGTATTGCTGAAGCCTGGCTTGGAGAATTTTGAGCATTACTTTACTAGCTATTTTAGTCAATGACAAATGTTCATGTATATTTGAGCCTTTTCTGAAATTTCTATTCTATTCCTGCAGAAGGCTTCTTTATTTACGCATGATACTAGCCTGAGCTGTGCTCAGTCACTCAGCTGTGTTGGACTCTTTGTCAGAAGCCATGGACGGTAGCTCGCCAGGCTTCCCTGGCCTCTCCTGCCTTGGTAGGCAGATTCTTTACCACTGAATCACCTGAGAAGCCCATGCATAATACTGCACCCTGAATCACGAGTTTGTTGTAACTTCTTCCCAGCACTAGCTGTTTCTTGGATGAGCCCCTGCAGAAGCTCAGCCTGGCTGGCCTCTCACTCCCCTTCTGTCCTTTATCACATCCGGTCCCCGTGAGAAGCCTGTCCTACCACCCACTACTCACGGGCCTTCCGTGATATTTGCCATGAGGCTCCTGATACTTTTTAATTAACCTTCCAAATCACTCGCACTGTCACATACTATATGTGTTCCCTCTTGTAAATGTTTTCTCTTCATAATCACAAACCTTGCTGCTGCTGCTACTTCTGCTAAGTCGCTTCAGTCATGTCCGACTTTGTGTGACCCCATAGAGGGCAGCCCACCAGGCTCCCCCGTCCCTGGGATTCTCCAGGCAAGAACACTGGAGTGGGTTGCCATTTCCTTCTCCAGTGCATGAAAGTGAAAAGTGAAAGGGAAGCGTTCAGTGGTGTCCGACTCTTTGCTACTCCATGGACTGCAGCCCACCAGGCTCCTCCATCCACGGGATTTTCCAGACAAGAGTACTGGAGTGGGGTGCCATTGCCTTCTCCAAATCATAAACCTTAAGAAACTGCTATTTACTAAATAATTGGAACCAATATGGAGAAGTAAAAGGCAACCCACTCCAGTATTCTTGCCTGGAGAGTCCTGTGGATGGAGGAACCTGGTGGGCTGCCATCTATGGGGTCGCACAGAGTGGGACAGACTGGAGCAACTTAGCAGCAGCAGCAAGAACCAATATCCAATTTTGGGGTCATGAGAAACTGGCTCTAAGCTAAGATTTTTAAGCAATCTTTATGTTGGAGAAATTTCTCCACATTTGAAAACATATAACTCACAAACTTTTTGCTTAACATTTTCCTATGATCTCAGCTGGACTTATTCCAGATTCTCATTTTATTGTAACTAGAGTCTGAAAGTATTCACACCTTGAACATGTAAAATAAATTTGGGAAAATTTGGTGGTAGGCTGCAAAAGAGAAGAAAAATTTTCTCCTACTATGATTAACCTTGGGTTAAACTTTAAAATTTNTTTTAAGCAATCTTTATGTTGGAGAAATTTCTCCACATTTGAAAACATATAACTCACAAACTTTTTGCTTAACATTTTCCTATGATCTCAGCTGGACTTATTCCAGATTCTCATTTTATTGTAACTAGAGTCTGAAAGTATTCACACCTTGAACATGTAAAATAAATTTGGGAAAATTTGGTGGTAGGCTGCAAAAGAGAAGAAAAATTTTCTCCTACTATGATTAACCTTGGGTTAAACTTTAAAATTTTGATGTATGTTTAATACATTCATCAGCTAAATCTCAAGTTGCTGAAGAAATCAATAACATACTAATTTTGCACATAAAAATATTTGCCATCAGAATATGTATTATAACTATTGCACAGATTTGTCCTTTAAGAATCAAGAAACATATACAGAGACTCTGCATAATGCATTCATAATAGTTAAGAATTGGATGCATGTCTGTTTTGGATCAACCCAAATAATGCTGTGTGAGTGTGTGGGCTCAGTCATGTATGACTCTGTAGCCCACCAGGCTCCTCTGTCCATGAAATTCTCCTGGCAAGGATTCTGGAGTGGGTTGCCATTTCCTACTCTAGGTGAGTTTCCTGACCCAGAGATCAAACCTGTGTCTCTTGCATCTCCTGCATTGGCCTCTTGTATCTCCTGCACTGGCAGGCCAATTCTTTACCAGCTGTACCACCTGGGGAGCCCGCAAATAATATTACTTAGCACCCTGTTCACATTTGAGAAATAAAATGCTCTGTGTCCTCTATTCCCTCTAGAGGCTGAAGAAAAAAATATTCTGAGTAGAGTGAGAGCTATCTGGGAAAATTAAAAAAAATGCAAGTCAGAAAATTCACGAAGTGATGATTTAAATTAGAAATTTAAATGTGCCAGGTGGCAGAGATCCCTTGGGTAGAGATAGCTACTTTTAAAGAGCACTTTATGTATAGAAAGAACAGAATATTTAAAGGCCAGTTGAATAACTTTGATGAAACAAGTAATTTCACTTACAGGAACTTAAATATTCTGACCTTCTCTAGTGAGAAAAATCAGCAACATCTCAAGTAAGAAAGGTAAATATGAAAATAATTATAGTAAGGTTTAATTCTTATTTTAAATTTAAAATTAATTATTTAAACATTAAAATGTGTCAATTATAAATTTTAACATGGTAGCAAATGTATCAGTTCATTAAAGCATCTTCTATATATTTCTTATTCTATTAAATAAAATTTGCAATTAAATAATAATAAATAATGGTACTAAGTCCCTTTGAAATGTCAAAAAATGTAATAATTAAAGTCTAGGTATAGATGATATTAAAGAAAACTTCATTTGAGTCAACACATTGTATCAAAAAAGTTATATATGTTTATTCAGTTTGATATAATGAGAGATTTTAAATGATATAACATATAAAATAAAGTTACAACCATTGAGGAATTCAAAGAACAATTATTTTGAAGAAAGAAACTTATAGAATTCAGGATTTATAAAATAATAAAGATAGCTTTAAGTCCAACATTGTTTTTAAATTATTTTCAAGGATTACATTGCTAATTTTTATCAGATATACAAACATACTTGAAATACACCTTGTTCTACTCTTGAAAAATTCAAACTCAAATATTACCTATTTCATGTCATACAAGATTTGATCACCAAAATGTCTTATCTGTACAATTAGAAACTGTATTTTATATAGCACTGGAAATAATTTTATTCAAGTAAAGGGTGAAATTGCTCATACTAAATGTTTTTATTCATAAAATGATAAAGATTAAAATTCTATTCTTTTGTATATTAATCTTTTCTCCCTTTTCAGATTGACAATTTTAATAGTGTCTGTTTCTTTTCTCAATTTCAGAATCAAATAATGAATACCATATTAAGTGAACAAGCATTTTCTAGGTTCTATATTGTTCCCAAGTAGGAAAATAGTCTCAGTGCTTCGATCCCAGATCATGTAATATCAGTGGGAAAATAAAAGGTAAATGAAAGGAATGAGCCAAATTGCAGCACTATGTGCTACAAAGTTGTGTGTGTTCTCCCTATTAGTTCTACAGAGTGGAGGTGATACTATTATTGAAATTACTGGCAGAAAATTCTTGAAGAATTCACATCTAAGAGTCTGGGATTTTTATATCACTGTGATGATTGTTTTAATATCTTATTTTATTCCCTTATTAACCATGTGATACAAAGTCAAGGTAAATTAGGGAGCAGTTTTTCATAACGGTAAGACAGAGTGAAATTTAGAAGAATAAAATTTAATTTTTAATGACAAAAATAATAGCTAGCTTTTGAATAGACTTTCTATGAATGCCAAAACATCTTTAATTTGCTTTACATGTATCAAAAGAATTAATTATTATAACAATCTTAATTGTTGGTACAACTGTTAGTCAGTTTTACAGCCAGTTGATCTATGGCACAGGGAAATTAAGCAATTCACATTGTCACAAAGCAGGCAAGTGAAGCCATGATTTGATTGCAGGCCATCTTGTCAGGATTGTAATTTTTGTCCATGACACAATATTTAGACTATGCTTGCATGGAAAAACTCGAAACATAAAGGATGGGGAAATGAGAAGCAGGGCTGGGAGTCAAGTTGAGTCAAGTGATGCCTGAGGTGAATATTTAAGGAGGCAATCACTTTAACAATGGTACAATGCAAAGTCAGCCCTGAAACTCTGAAATTCTGTACTAGAGGAGTCTCATTCCTTATTTAGCTAAGATCGTATTCTACTCCTGGCTCTGATGAAAGGAAAAAAAATGCAAAAATGTAGCCATCAACAAGTAACTCAATAACTCTACCAAAAACAATTTTTCTAGGGAGTGTGTTACAACCCTGGCAACTAAAGATTTAAGAACATTATACCATATTAATAATTATAATTATAGGACCATAACTTATACATAAACATATAAAAGTGACAAGTAATTTTATCAATAATANCTCAATAACTCTACCAAAAACAATTTTTCTAGGGAGTGTGTTACAACCCTGGCAACTAAAGATTTAAGAACATTATACCATATTAATAATTATAATTATAGGACCATAACTTATACATAAACATATTAAAAGTGACAAGTAATTTTATCAATAACATCACATTTAATTATCTCAAATAAGAAAGCAAAGAAAATTTAAACAATTACTTAATATAACAGATGATAAATAATGGAGTTAGGATTCAAACTTAAGTATGATTTAAAAAATAAGCACTGATTTGCAATCACAAAACCAAGGTGCAAATGATCAATCTATCCATCATTGCTAAATCTCAATATCCTAGCTCAAGAAAAGTGAGTTTAGAAACTGTTATCTGAATTATTATTATTTTCTGAGGAACAACAAAGACATATCAGAGAGGCACACAGAACACAGGGTAAAGCCTGACAGGAAGTATCTCACACAGCTAGTGAACACAGTCCAGGTGACCCCTCTTTTCCCAGAGTGACCCTCTTAATTGCTTCTATCTGTATCTATTCCCATACAACTTTTCCAGAATAAAACCCTCTGATAGCCCCCATATAGTGTCTTACTGAAATATATGTATTTTATTCCCCTACGTACAATTAAATAAAATATTCTCATTTTTTTAACTACCTAATAACGTGAATTGTATATAAGAACATGTATGATCAAAATCATCAAGTGATGGGAGGGAAATGAAGAGTTGAAATATGTAGCTGAAAATATATAAGGAAGATAATTTCTGTTATATTAACAGTTCTACTGAAGTATGTAAAGAAAAGTTTTAGAGAAATGCAATAAAATTGCCAAAAAATGTAAATATTTAAGGGAATTCCCTAGAAGGCCAATGGTTAGGACTTTGTACTTCCACTTCAATCTCTGGCTGAGGTACTAAGATCCCATAAGCCATGAGACATGGCCACAAAATAATGTATTTAAAACTGAGATAACATAGCAAGACTGTGGGTCTATCTTCAATGATTATCAATTTGTCCAGTGCCTGTGCTGATCAGGGCATTTGGTGCTTCACTGGTAGCTCAGCTGATAAACAATCCACCTCCAATGCGGGAGACCTGGGTTTGATCCCTGGTTGGGGAAGATCCCCTAGAGAGGGGAATGACAACCCACTCCAATATTCTTGCCTAGGACATCCTATGGACAGTCAAGTCTGGTGGGCTACAGTCCATGGGATCACAGAGTCAGACAAGACTGAACGACTAACACTTTAACTTTTTTGACTTTGGACTGTATTCAGAAAGAATGCCCTAAAAGATAATTCAAGGGAGAGTGTATGGTGGTAACACATGGATTATAAACTGAGAAAGGAGAAATGCATAAATAATAAAATTCTTAAATTAGAAACAATTGCATTGATCATGGAAATCAATCTGGATATCTTGATACAATTTATAAAACAGGCATTGATCCCTGATGGTAAAAATAAAAAGCAGATAATACATTTCTGCCTTTTCACAGATGCAACACCAAGAAAATGCACCAGAAGGTAATCTCACTAAATTGATGGAATTTGTTCTCCTGGACTTTGCTGATGTTCCTCATCTCCAGGGGTTTTTATTTGGACTGTTCTTACTCACCTATATAATTGATGGGCAGTGGCATCATATTTCTGATAATAAAACTAGACCCTGGTCTTCAGACCTCCATGAATTTTTTCCTTGGCAATTTGTCCCTTTTGGAAATCTGCTATGTTATCTGTTACGCTCTCCAGAATGCTCACAAGTCTTTGGACACAAAGAACAATTTCTTTAGTTGCTTGTGCCACACAAATGTGCTTCATTCTTATACTTGGGGCCACCGAGTGCTTCCTTCTGGCCGTGATGGCCTGTGATCACTCCGTGGCCATTTGTAGCCCTCTGCACTATCCTCTAGTCATGTCACTCAGTCGTGTTCAACTCTGTGACCCCATGGACTGTAGTAGCCTACCAGACTCCTCCATTCATGGGATTTTCCAGGCAAGGATACTGGAGTGGGTTGCCACNCAGCTTGAGCATCTGGAATTTCATGGTTCATGTATTGCTGAAGCCTGTCTTGGAGGATTTTGAGCATTACTTTACTAGTGTGTGAGATAAGTGCAACTGTGTGGTAGTTTGAGCATTCTTTGGCATTGCCTTTCTTTGGGATTGGAATGAAAACTAACCTTTTCCAGTCCTGTGGCCACTGCTGAGTTTTCCAAATTTGCTGGCATATCAAGTGCAGCACTTTCACTGCATCATCTTTTAGGATCTGAAATAGCTCAATTGCAATTCCATTCCTCCACTAGCTCCATTTGTAGTGATATTCCCTAAGGCCCACTTGACTTCACATTCCAGGATGTCTGACTCTAGGTGAGTGATCACACCATCATGATTATCTAGGTCATGAAGATCTTTTTTGTACAGTTCTGTGTATTCTTGCCAACTCTTCTTAATATCTTCTGCTTCTGTTTGGGCGTTACCATTTCTGTCCTTTATTGAGTCCATCTTTGCATAAAATTTTCCCTTGGTATCTCTAATTATCTTGAAGAGATCTTCAGTTTTTCCTCTATATCTTTGCACTGATCACTGAGGAAGGCTTTCTTATCTCTCCTTGCTATTCTTTGAAGCTCTTCATTCAAATGGGTATATCTTTCCTTTTCTCCTTTGCTTTTTGCTTCCCTTCATTTCACAGCTACTTGTACTGCCTCCTTACACAGCCATTCTGCATTTTTTCACTGTTTAGAAGTGGTCAAATAGGAGTTGGCAAGAATGAAAATCAATATTTTAGGAATCAGCAAACTAAAATGGACTGGAATGGGTGAATTTAACTCAGATGACCACTATATCTACTACTGTGGGCAAGATTCCCTTAGAAGAAATGGAGTAGCCCTCATAGTGAACAAAAGAGTCTGAAATGCAGCACTTGGGTGCAGCCTCAAAAACAACAGGAAGATATCTGTTCATTTCCAAGGCAAATCATTCAATATCACAGTAATCCTAGTCTATGCCCCAACCAGTAATGCTGAAGAAGCTAAACAGTTCTGTGAAGGCCTACAAGACCTTCTAGAACTAACACCCAAAAAAGATGTCCTTTTCATTATATGGGACTAAAATGCAAAAGTAGGAAGTCAAGAGATACCTGGATTAACAGGCAAATTTGGCCCTGGAGTACAAAAGGAAGCAGGGCAAAAGCTAACAGAGTTTTGCCAAGAGAACGCACTGATCATAGCAAACACCCCTTCCAACAACACAAGAGAAGACTCTACACACAGACATCACCATGGCGATGGTGATGGTCAACACTGAAATCAGATTGATTATATTCTTAGCAGCCAAAGATGGAGAAGCTCTATACAGTCAGCAAAAACAAGACCAGGAGCTGACTGTGGCTCAGATCATGAACTCCTTATTGCCAAATTCAGACTTAAATTGAAGAAAGTAGGGAAAACCACTACACCATNCTGCTGCTGCTGCTAAGTCGCTTCAGTCGTGTCCGACTCTGTGTGACCCCATAGACAGCAGCCCACTGGGCTCCCCCATCCCTAGGATTCTCCAGGCAAGAATACTGGAGTGGATTGACATTTCCTTCTAAAGTGAAACGTGAAAGGGAAGTCGTTCAGTCATGTCCAACTCTTCGCCACCCCATGGACTGCAGCCTATCAGGCTCCTCCGTCCATGGGATTTTCCAGGCAAGAGTACTGGAGTGGGGTGCCACTGCCTTCTCCGAACTGTGAATGCTACATTGTACTAACTACATTGGACCATGTACCAACATGTACTAAAAGCACATGTTATATTACTACATGTGATTTGAGTTTTTAGTTATCTGTCACGTTTTTATGAAGTTCTTATCTTCCAAATTAGATTTCTGCACATCTGTTCTTATAATGTTCTCCCACATATCTGGCACAAAGTAGAGAAGAACTGAGCATCTGGCACGCAACAGATCTCTGTTGATTAATTGACTGGATTATTTTAATTCTACACAAAAAATTTTACTAATTTTAATTTGATCCAAAGTCAACTGAAATTTCAATAAATGCATTTGTAAACAGAGATGTTACGAGGATACTTCTGTTGTGAGAACGTATCTCAGTATTAATTTTGTAACATTGGCCTTCGACTTTTTCAAAACATTTCAAAACTATTCTACCTGTGGCTAACTAAATTAGGTAAAAAGCATGCAATTCATTCACAACCTAGGTTTTATCTTACTTTATATCTTAGTTTAAACCTTAATTAAAATCAGAGACTTTGTTTAATAAATAAAGAAATGTCATTCCAAGCACTGAGATTTAATAAGCTTGAGGCTGACAGATTATACAGCTGTACTCAAGAGAGAGAATCTGATTCACTGTACCACTGCTTCAGTAGGTACTGCCACTGTTATAATTACAAGAGAATGTGTGGATCTCAATGTGCCAGACAGTGAAATTCTTTCTGTTTCCTGGGAGGGTGAAGCTATCCATCACACAGTAGTGGTAAGCTTGGACTGCAACACAGGATCAATGAGAAGGATGAAAAATTGTGCTATAATATTATGTCTTATATATTTCAACTTTAAATATTTATGCTATTAACTTGTTTTATAATAATTAACTGTTAACCATTTGATAATTGTTTTATCTTAGTAAATGTCAGTTGATTACATCAGTGATAAAAATAATTTGTACAAAATCTAAATGCTACAACATCTAGAATATCAACAATTATACCTTCTAATAATGATGTTTTATGGAAGAAAAATTGTGTCCTGAAACATTTGGTTGAATTTTTTTCAAAATTAGTAAGAGCTGAATTAGTAAACCAGTAATTTGCTTAAGAGTATTATTGCACGTTTATCCTAAGTAGATCATTAATCACTTACTTCCTTAATATTTTATACTCCAAAGCATTAACTTTAGATTTAATTCTATCCACATTTTAATATTAACATTTGTTTCTAGGAACAGTTGAGCCTGAACAAAATCTGTATCATGCAGTTTTTCAAA
Organism: Neotragus pygmaeus; assembly: GCA_006410875.1. Lineage (NCBI taxonomy): Eukaryota > Metazoa > Chordata > Mammalia > Artiodactyla > Bovidae > Neotragus > Neotragus pygmaeus. The sequence continues at coordinate 90,641 of SJYV01029420.1, forward strand.
ATACTACTTTTTCTTTTGTTAAAAATAAGTATTTTATTCATATTAAAAATAACAAAGCAGAAAGTAGAGGCAAAGTACCCAGGCTAGCTCCCCTATTGCAATATGTTATTAATGAGGACACTCTGTACATCTCATGAATTATTTCAATTTGCTTAAAAACAATTGTTAGAATTGGTCCAATGTATATTTTGATACATTCCAATTAGGCTATGATTTGGTTTAAGTCATTTAAAATTTTTTATGAGAGAACACTATAGTTGAATCTTACATGAAATTATCTAGAATATGTTCATCAGTTTAAATAGATATGCATTAAAAGCACTTTCTCCTATTCTATAGGCAATCTTTACACTTTCATGAAGATATCTTGAAGCATAAACTTTAAAAAATGGAGTCCACTGCAACTAGGTTTTTCTTATTACTTATGCATTTATTACCACATTTAAAAACCCTGAAGTTTTACTCCTTTGCTCTCTTCTAAGTATCTTCTTAGTGTCTCCACTTAGGGAGGTAAAAATGAAAAAGAATATTAAGAAAGAGAAAGCAGTACATTTACTTAAAAATGAAATGACCTCTAATAGAACTAATGAAGCTTCACATTCAAGCACCTTCATTTACACAGGTCCCTTCCAAGGCTCTAGGATGGGCCCTAGTAATGTGTTCACACATTGTTTTTATTAAAATTGCAGTCTCTTTTGCACTCCCACTTCCTTTCCTTCACACTCTGCCTGACGTCAGACAGTACTGAAATGGCTTTTGTAATCTGGGGTTCTGGCGAAAAGGAAGTTATTAGAGGATGCATTTAGTATGGGCTTAGTGGGCACATTTATGTGGTTGACAGTCATATCAACATACAGATTAGTAGCTGCTAGTTGTTCTGGTGTTGAAATTGCTTCTAAGAGTGTTCTGATTATTCTGTATGCTGAGTCATCTACCATTGTGATTCAAAAACACATGGTCAAAAAGGTGTTTATTTAAATAACTGACACAGTTGAACGTGTACTATTTTGACACAATTGAAAATATACTATTTTTAAAAATTTTTTATTTTTACTTTATTTTACTTTACAAAAAAAATAAGAAAATATACTATTTTAATTGCAATCTGTAAAGATATTTTGGGACATCTCACTTGGCACAAGTGAAAACAATAGATTCCTCCTTTGGCATTGCTTTTACAAAACAGCAAAAACTGATGGACTATAAGATACTGGAATAAAGATAAACAATATCATAAAAAGTTTTCTGTAATCAAGAAACAAATTATTACCAAAATAAATTTCAGATCCCATCAACAGCTTTAATTAAACAAAAATTGTAACTGAAGTTATAAATAGACCTTTGGATTGTTTCCAATGCAATTAATAGAGAATAATAAAATTTTGAACTTATTACCAAAAGATTTGAATTTCCAACTGACCTGACATGGAGTGCTGATCTCAGTGAAGACTTGTAAGAAGGTATTAACACTGGTGTGTTGGTACACATATAATAACTGGCTCTCTGGAAAAAAAAAAAAAAAACATAAAGAAGCTGATTTCTAGTTTTTGCTAGTGGTGTAAATACTTCCATTACAGCCAATCAACCTACCAATATGATATCACTGAGCTCCGAGTTGGAAGCAGTTGCATACAATCTGCTCTTATGAGTACAGATGGAAATAGTGGAAGATATCTTATCTTCCCAACACCACACTGCAAGGAAGATACCGACTGTACATTGGTTCACAGGAATTGTCCACTAAATTTTGCAGCGTCATTGTAAGGTCGGACCCCAGGGGCCATGATGCGCCGCCCCTTCTCTCCCCCGCCGGCGGGGCAAGTCCCTAAGGAAGGAGCCTCCCAGATCCCCAGGGACCAGTGACAGCACAGTCCGCCAGCTAAAGCCGCCCCACCCCAGCCATGTAGAAGGACCTATCAGCCCGCGACACCTCGGCCCGACGACCTATCCAAGCCCCCATCCATTAACCTGACCATCCAAAGCAACAAACTTATATAAGCTGCTTCTAGCACGGCCCGGGCGTGGACTTCCTCGACCTGCCTCGTTTGCATCCAGGAGTTCCGCCCGGTGGTAGCGCTTCGTCATTAAAAAGCTTGTTAGACGTGTTTTGTTGTTGTTGTTGTTGTTGTTTTGGTGTCCTGGTCGTCTTTTACCTAACAATCATGGCCCAAAGAAAACTGACGTTCTTAGATATATGACAGTTCTTAAGTGAAAAAGAAAGATTTCCCTCAATTTGACAAGAATTTTAAAGATGTACATAGCACTAGTGATATTAGTTACGATGTTGAAAGAAACTTTTGCATTTTATCAATGCAAATTTCAACAATCCTACAGAAGGAGAATGAATTGAGTTTTTATTATTCATAAGAATATTAGAAAACAATGGTCGATAGAGAAAAGACCATAGAGTATGCAGCCAGAAAATATAAGGAAGAAAGGTTTTAAACGCGGATCAGGCAATTAATGAAAATATATTATTTTTGAAATGTGTGTGTTTTAATTTTTGTTGAATAGCTAGTTATAATTTGCAATTTATCTCCTCATTCTAAAATCAATATTTGCTTTGTCTTCAACTTTGTATTAATAATTTGCGTCTTTTTTCTTAAAGAGGACCCTCAGAATTATATCAGTTTCAGATCCGATAGGCCCTGAAGGGGCCTCAGTATTGATTTACGATTTATCCTAGAGCCAGCTTAACTTTCAGATGTTAAGTGAATAGACTGCTGCAGTGTTGGTGACTTCCAGGGGCAAATTTTGAGGAAGAAAAAAATTTGGAAAAAGTATTCAAACGAGTTGAGTTTTCTTCAAGATCTACCACTTACTAAATCTTATATTTTGGTGAGTATTATGTTTCTGAGTATCAATTCACTTCACTTCACTCCAGTCGCTCAGTCATGTCCGAGTCTGCAACCCCATGAACCACAGCACACCAGGCTTCCCTGTCCATCACCGACTCCCGGAGTCCACCCAAACCCATGTCCATCAAGTCAGTGATGCCATCAAACCATCTCATCCTCTATCATCCCCTTCTCTTCCTGCCCTCAATCTTTCACAGCACCAGTGTCTTTTCAAATGAGTCAGCTCTTCGCATCAGGTGGCCAAAGTATTGGAGTTTCAGCTTCAACATCAGTCCTTCCAATGAACACCCAGGACTGATCTTTAGGATGGACTGGTTGGATCTCCTTGCAGTCCAGGGGACTCAAGAGTCTTCTCCAACATCACAGTTCAAAAGCATCAATTCTTCAGCTTTCAGCTTTCTTCACGGTCCAACTCTCACATCCATACATGACCACTGGAAAAACCCATAGCCTTGACTAGACGGACCTTTGTTGGCAAAGTAATGTCTCTGCTTTTTAATATGTTGTCTGCTGCTGCTGCTGCCAAGTCGCTTCAGTCGTGTCCGACTCTAGGTCATAACTTTCCTTCCAAGGAGTAAGCGTCTTTTAATTTAAGGGCTGCAATCACCATCTGCAGTGATTTTGGAGCCCAGAAAAATAAAGTCAGCCACTGTTTCCACTGTTTTCCCATCTATTTGGGTATCAATTATTCACTTTGAAAATCAGGTTAACTTGCCTTTCCATGCCTTGCAAGATAATTATTTTGGGGAAGTAATGTATGGGAAAATATTTTTATAAAGAGATATATGTCATCCCTGAGCTCGTCTTTACTCAATTTATTAATATACACATGAGTTAGGTTGTGGTATTATGGTGAACTTAACAAAGGATCTTCCAAACTTACTAAATTTCCAGAAACAACTTGGTAATATAATTTAATTTTGCTAAAATGACCTATTCAAATGAATTTGCTAAGATATACATTTTTATTAATAAAATACATACAAAAATAGTCTACCTCATTCTATAAAGGATATAAGGTGGCTTTCAAATAAGATGGTGAGAAAATGAAGTTTTGGGATATGCTCTGCTCCTGAACGCCTTTAAATTGCCTATAGAATAATTTAAAAATAGTATTTTACACAATCTGAAAGAAATATGAAACAGCTATCTTCCAGACTGAGTCAGTATTTTACAAATCCTCCCACTGTCCAGTAAAGAATTACAAATTCTTATTTCTTTGAAATCAAGACTTTTACCAAAAACTGGCAGGCATGTCACGGACTTGTTTGGCTCATTTTCATTCACGCTTTTGCCTGCACCGTCACTTTTCCTATGCTGGTCACTAGCACTATTTGTAGCTAATCTCTGTTTTGCTGCTTAAGTGACTGATAAGAAGACTCATTCTAAAGATTATTTTATTAGAAGCAGTGAGCCTGTATTAAGGCCTAATTAGCTCCTGAATGTTGACCTCAAGTTATCACAGTAAATAAGCTGAAGCTGTCTTTTGTACAGTTCTGTGGTACTAGCTCTTGAATATATGACTAGCACAATGAAATGGATACCTAGAAAGTAAATATATCTATATAAGGATCTGTAACTAAGCACATTATAAAATGTATTTTGCCATTATTACAAGAATGTGAAAGGTATTCTTACAGAATGAGCTTAAGAAAAGAAAAATCAGGATATAAGAATGGTACATATAAAATTATTGCAAGAAAACACACTCAAATCTTGTTTATCTTTATTTTTTGTCATGAATTATATGCTAATTCTTTAATAAATTTGTATTTTACTTTTAAGCAGAAAATACTATGACTTTTTAAGCCTATTATATTTTAACTCTACTAGATACTATAAACCAGATTTCATTCTCCTCTGTGTTTCAATGCCCCACCATTTATTTACAAATGGATTTTTAGATTTCTAGGGGTGAGGAATAGAAATCCCAGAGCTTTTGAGTCAACTACAAAGTGAGAACGCACAGTCCCCAAGACTTTCCTCACTTCTGACACAAACTGCAAGTTTCCAAAAATATCATCTGATTTGATCATTCACTATAAGAATTCACAGAACTCACTGCAGGTGATTATTCTCACAGTTATGGTTTGTTGCTGGGAAAGAAGATAGACTATAATCAACCAAGGGAGCTTCCATTGCCTTCTCCCCATTGAATCAAGATGCATTACTCTTCTAACATTGATTTATGACAGAAACAGCAAGAACCTAACGAAAGCAGAAGAGATTAAGAAGAGATGGCAAGAATATACAGAAAACTATACAAAAAAGGATCTTAATGACCCATATAACCACATTGGTATGGTCCTCACTCAGATCCAGATATCCTGGAGCATAAAGTCAAGTGAGCCTTAGGAATTATTACTATGAACAAAGTTAGTGGAGGTGATGGAATTCCAGATGAGCTATTTCAAATCCTAAAAGAGGATGCTATTAAAGTGCTGCACTCAATATGCCAGCAAATTTGGAAAACTGAACAATGGCCACATGTAACTGGAGAAGACTCTTTGAGAGTCCCTTGGACAACAAGGAGATCAAAACAGTTAATCCTAAAGGGAATCAACCCTTAGCATTCATTGAAAGGACTGACGCTGAAGCTGAAGCTCCAATACTTTGGCCACCTGATGCCAAGAGCTGACTCACTGGAAAAGACCCTGATGCTGGGAAAGATTGAAAGCAGGAGAAGAGGGGATCAAAGGATGAGATGGTTGGATGACATTACCAACTCAAAGGACATGAGTTTGAGCAGACTCTGGGAGATAGTGAAGGATGGGAAGCCTGGCACGCTGAAGTTCATGGGGTGAGGCAGACAGGACTTAGTGACTGAACAAGAACAACACTGCCAACCAGAAAATTTGCCCAAGCCCCAGAGTTTTTATAGAGACTCCATTATATAGCCATGATTGATCGACTGACTGCAAAAGGTTGCTGTAAGTCTCTAAGATAACGATACCTACGTCACATTACTGGTCTTTCTGGCATGGTCAGCCCTCACTCTAAATCACATTGTCAGACCAGCCAATATGACCAAAGTCCTTGGGCAAAGAAAGACACTAGAAATTACCTCCCAGAAGCTTTGTGAAATGAAAATCACTCAGTCGTGTTCGACTCTTTGTGACTCCATGAACTATACAGTCATGGAATTCTCCAGGCCAGAATATTGGGGTGGGTAACCTTTCCCTTCTCCAGGGAATCTTCCCAACCCAGGGATCAAACCCAGGTCTCCCACATTGCAGGCAGATTCTTTACCAGCTGAGCCACAAGGGAAGCCCAGAAGCTTTCAGTTCAGCTCAGTTCAGTTTCTCAGTCATGTCCAACTCTTTGTGTGACCCCATGGACTGCAGCATGCCAGGCTTCCCTGTCCATAACCAACTCCTGGAGCTTGCTCAATCTCATGTCCATCGAGTTGGTGATGCCATCCAATAACCTCATCCTCTGTCATCTCCTTCTCCTGCCTTCAATCTTTTCCAGTATCAGAGTCTTTTCAAATGAGTCAGTTCTTTGCATCAGGTGGCCAAAATATTAGAGTTTCAGCTTCAGCATCAGTCCTTCCAATGGATATTCAGGACTGATTTCCTTTAGAACTGACTTGTTGGATCTCCTTGAAGTCCAAGGAACTCTCAAGAGTCTTCTCCAACACATTTCAAAAGTATCAATTCTTCAGTGCTCAGCTTTCTTCACAGTCCAACTCTCACATCCATACATGACCACTGGAAAAACCATAGCTTTGACTAGACAGACCTTTGTTGCCAAGGTAATGTCTCTGCTTTTTAATATGCTGTCTAGGTTGGTCATAGCTTTTCTTCCAAGGAGCATGTGTCTTTTAATGTCATGGCTGCAGTCACTATCTGAGGAAAATACAGAAAATTGGGCAGGGCCAAATTCTTTATATAGGTATTAAGCAGGTATTTGTTTGCCATGTATACCAATTAGCATGGTAATTTATCTCTCATCTACTTCTTAATGTTTGCTGCCCCGGGGGAAAAAAATATGAATGGATTAAAATGTTTGGTAGGTGAAGCAAAGCTTTTTAAAAGCCTTCCTAAGTCAGTACTTTATCAATTGGAATACTTATTTTGTAACTAAAGAATGCTTACATCTAATGCTAAGGATGCCTTCATAAAGAAACACTTTCATAAAGGAACACTTTTACAAAGAAAATGTTCAGTTCAGAAGATAAAGAGGTCATCCATTAGACATACAAGATTCATTCAACTTGAAATACAATTGGGCACCATGATATGTCATGTAATCTCAATATTTAACTAAACATTTGCTTCAAGCATGTCTGTAAACCTAGTAAACCATGTAAAACTTCATATTAATACTATTGGCAAGAAACTTGGGCATCAGGGATAAAGTAACAGCATTTTGCCTTTTAAAATAAATGAAAGAAGATGTGGATCTAAAGGAGAGAAAGTCCATGCACTCAATATGAGGGAGGACAAGCTTCATACACAGTACCCTGACCCTAGGTCTGTGTTTCTGAAATTTTCAGGCTGAATTAGGCCCTTTAATGAACAGGACCCTATGAGGCATTCCCAGGACAGACCCCTTCCCCACATTCTCTGCTTTAACTTCTCTCTGAAGTACACAGACAATAGTGTCTAATGCACATTTCCTGAGTTGTTTTGTAGAGGCCAAACTCTTCACCAAATGAAAGAAATTAACTACTTGATGACCAGGAACACAGGGTGCCCAGGCCCACTGAAGCCCAAGGATTGATAAAGTTAACCTCTATGATTCCCCCCTGTTACCAAAAACCAATCAGTGAATTGTGTAAGAGTTGATCACTGTACCCAGGGACTCCCCTGCCTCACCTTGCCCTGAAAATGTAAGGAGCATCTGAGCTAAAACCCATCAGGGAGTTTGGAATTTTTGAGCATCACCAGTCCCAGACTACTTGCATGGCACCTTACAACACGGTACTTTGCTTCACACAACATGGAGTCAATAGACTAGCATTACTACACACCGGAAAGCAGATCCAAGTTTTGGTTTGGTAGCATTAAAACAGAAGGACTTTTAAATGTATAAGTAGATTATTTATATTGAGTCCATTAATCTTTAGTATGAAAGTGAAAGTGAAGTTGCTTGGTCGTGTCACACTCTTTGTGCTCCTATGGACTATACAGTCCATGGAATTCTCCAGGCCAGAATACTGGCGTGGGTAGCCTTTCCCTTCCCCAGGGGATCTTCCCAACCCAGGGATTGAACCCAGGTCTCTTGTATTACAGGCGGATTCTTTACTAGCTGAGCCACAAGCAAAGGCCCATCTTTAGTATAGCATTTTTATTTGTATGCTTTTCTATAACATTATGATTATTATATATTATAATTTATATCTTTGTTACAGCATTCCTTAAATATTTATAATTTTAAAACTACACATTAACTAATTATCATATAAAACTGATTAATGGCTTATAAATTCTGTACAAGGATGAAACATGAACAAGTAAAGCTTACAAACTAAACTTAAATTCTAATGAGCATATTTATGCATTACTTCTTCCTGATTTAATCCTCATATATTTTTTTCCCCAATTTTATGGAGCAATGTTAAAAAAAAAAATCACTCATCGGAGAATTCATCCTATACCACAAAAGCATAAAGGTTAAGTATATATACTCAGTTCCTAGATCCAAAATAAAAAATAGATTCCCAAAAGGAAATAATGAAAATGTATACAATATCAGTCAAAGAAGAAAATTCACTAGCCCCCTGGGACTAAACAGTTAAAATCACCTGACTGTGTTTCTATTCAGAGAATGTACATTTCTCAAACAGATAAAGACGACCATTGTGAATTAGATGTGTGAGACACCGGCTAAGAGGGACCACCCAAATTGGCTTACTTTGAAGAAAAGGCCAGCATAACCATGACTCTTTCACATTCACTACTCAACTCTAGCAAAATGCAGTCAAGTTGCTCATCTAGACTCTCACAAATATTGAGATTACAGCTCCCATGGTGAAGTTACTAAAAAACACAGATGAAAATGACTGTTCATCATCAGTGGAGGCTTCACACTTCATTGAGAGCCCAACTGGGAACATGCTCTCTGAATCACAGTATATTGTCAAACACCAAGTAATGGAATGCTACTTAATGACTCAGTGATCAACAATGCAGGCGGTCCCAGCAGCAGGAGAAGGCATCCAGGGTGCACGTCAGTCAATACATTAGACCCCAGTGCATATTCTTCTTTGAGAACAAAATCACGTTTAGCTCTTTGTGAAATGTTTGAACTGTGAAATCAAAGAAGGAAAGGAAGTACTGCACTGAACAGATACACAGAACTGTTCTTTTCTAGGCAGAGGATACTGGGAATTTGATTGCATTTTTAATACTATATAGTGCTAATTCTAAGTACATAAAGGCTGCCTTGATGAATAATACATAATCAGTAAGTACAGAATAGTGCAGATTTCTTCTATGGGAATTATGGAACAGGAGTGTGAAACCATGGAGGACAGATTTCACAGCCTGAATCACTGTCTAAAATGTTTCCCTGCCTGCTTTTTAAGGGCTCCAAGAAAATGATCTCTCCCTATCCATGCCAAAATGCATTATTCTAACATGATTATTAGCTTTAGTCAAATTTGTTTTTTCTGTTTTTCTTGGGTATGCACAGCAAAATGGTAGCGTGCTAGAGCCAGCTAACCAGTGACACACAAGAACTTACTGTGTGTCTCTTGCCATTTCATGTTCATTAATATCACAGTGGTGGCTGAAACTGATAATAGAGTATCTACAGTAGAGATATCAATGAGCACTGCAAGTTGGGGGCCCCTCACCCCACTCCCAAAGGGGCAGGTTGTTAAGCACTGACCAACACAGTTGTCCCTCAGTAGTGCTAGGTACTAATTACTGTACTATGGGTCACACAATTTGTCAAAAATAGGAAGCAAAACCAATGATCTAAACGGATTTCTTGTTCTAGATCTAATCAGTCTTATGAAATTACCATGCCCCTTTCCCACCTTATTCTTTACTTCACTTTCGTATATTCTAATTATTCCTTAAGACCTCTCTATTTTATATGCCACTAGTGTTTCCCTTTGCTAAACTTTTATTGCAATTACCAAAGTAAAAACTTTTATAAATGAGATCTAAATTATTTCCCATGTATTTCTTCTTGACTATATTTCAGGTTATTTCAAAGCAGATAAGTTTTAAACTTTGTTGCAAGATTCGCTTAGCATGGAGCACATTGTGGGTGCCAAGAGTTGGGAGACAGAGGAACACTCAAAACTTTGGAACTGATTGAGGGGAATGTTTTTAACATTTAAGTAGAATGGTGTAGCTCAGACATTTTCTACAGGCTCCCCTCTAATAACTGTAGGACTAACATGAAAAGAGTTTAAACAGAGAACCCCAGTCTGGCTCTCCCCTTCACATCCCACCGTCTGACTCCAGCCTACAACTGCAAGGGGGCCCATGCTTAAATGTGGTAGGGTGATCAACCCCCTCATTTTGCCTTGGATTGAGGGGTTTGTGGGGATGCAGGACTTCAAAACTGGTACAGTCCCAGGCAGTGATTGGTCATCTTTTGGATTAAGGAAAGAGGGTTATGCAAGCAGGTCCAGATAGCCACAGATCTGCTGGTCAGAGACTTCTAGGATTTTGAAACTACAAAGAATGACCTAGACAAGTGTTGGTGAGTGTGTGATAGCACATGAACTGCAGCTGGGTATCTTCCTTTGACCTCACATATTCATCTCTTCCAGAACTATGATATATTCTGGGCATGTAGTAGTAAAAAAAGATATAAATATGTTTTTAAAGTGAAAGATATTACAAACATATTCAAGTTACATTCACTTATTTTCTTCAGTGTTGAAAAGCCTTCCTTCCTGACTTCCCTGCGTCCATTTTTTGTCCCTTATAGTCTATCGTGTGTGTGTGCTCTACTGCTCACTCATGTCCATCTCTTTGCAACCCCATGGACTGTAACCCATTAGGCTCCTTGGTCTATCAGATTTTTCAGGAAATAATAATGCAGTGGGTTGCCATTTCCTTCTCAAGGGGATCTTCCCATCAACCCAGGGATGGAGCCTCTATCTCCTTCGACTTCTGCACTGGCAAGCTGACTCTTTACCACTGAGCCACCTGGGAAGCCTCCAATCTATTGACTATATCATATATATCAACTGATAAAACCTGTGTAAAGCTACTCTGTTCTCAAACAGAAAAGCAGGAAAATGGCCCTTGTGACATGAAAGCCACTCCCCGGCCCCCACCACTCCCACTGGACTCACATTATGCCACTCACCCCCTCATTCATAGTCACATGGGCCTTATTCTCGTTCCTTCCTCGAATGGTCCATGTTCTTCCCTCTTTACTGTCTCTGCAAAACCAGACTCCATGTGCCCCTATCACTATGGGAAGCCTGTTTCATGTTTCCCGTCCAGTCCTCAGTCAAGATTAGGGTTTCATCCCAGGCTTTCAGATCTCACCTTGCCCTTCCTTTTTGCCATAATTTGTACTTTGTGATATGATGACATGTTATCTGAATAACATACAATGTATCCTGTAGACTTGTAAACCCAATGAGGGCAGTGCAATGTTACTTGCTGTTATATTTCCACAGATAGTAGTTTATACAGTAAATAGAAGAGCGAAATAGAAAGGCAGAAAAGATGGAAGGAATGGGAATTAAGCAAGCTTCTACATAATGTGGGGAAGTTCACTATAATAGCAGTTTTAATATTTCTACTCTAACATGGGTATTTTACAAAACCTCACTTTAAGAGCAAGAGCTTTGTCAAAACTTATGTTTCCCTGTTAAAGAGAAAGCACTAGCAGAATATATTCACACTGGAAGGATTTTTTTCCATGATGTCATGGATTCGTGAAAGAGCAAAAAGGAATCAAAACAGCCAGAAAAATCCCAATAAAGATTCATGACCCAGATAAACAGGATGGTGTGATCACCAACCTAGAGCCAGATATCCTGGAATGTGATGTCACATGGGCATTCGGAAACATCACTACAAACAAAGCTAGTGGAGGTGATGGAATTCCAGTTGAGCTATTTCAAATCCTAAAAGATGATGCTGTGCAAGTGCTGCACTCAATATGCCAGCAAATTTGGAAAACTCAGCAGGGGCCATAGGACTCAAAAAGGTCAGTTTTCATTCCAATCCCAAAGAAAGGCAATGCCAAAGAATGCCCAAACTACCACAATTGCACTCATCTCACACGCTGGTAAAGTAATGCTCAAAATTCTCCAAGCTAGGCTTCAGCAATATGTGAACCACGAACTTACAGATATTCAAGCTGGATTTAGAAAAGGCAGAGGAACCAGAGATCAAATTGTCCATATCTGCTGGATCATCGAAAAAGCAAGAGAGTTCCAGAAAAACATCTACTTCTGCTTTATTGACTATGCCAAAAACTTTGACTGTGTGGACCACAACAAACTAGAAAATTCTTAAAGAGATGGGAATATCAGGCCACCTGACCTGCATCTTGAGAAATCTGTATGCAAGTCAGGAAGCAACAGTTAGAACTGGACACAGAACAACAAACTGGTTCCAAATAGGGGAAGGAGTACATCAAGGCTGTATATTGTCACCCTGCTTATTTAACTTATGTGCAGAGTACATCATGAGAAATGCTGGACTGGATGAAGCACAAGCTGGAATCAAGATTGCTGGGAGAAATATCAATAACCTCAGATATGCAGATGACACCACTTTTAAGGCAGAAAGTGAAGAACTAAAAAGCCTCTTGTTGAAAGTGAAAGAGGAGAGTGAAAAAGTTGGCTTAAAGCTCAACATCAAGAAAACTAAGATTATGGCATCTGGTCCCATCACTTCATGGCAAATAGATGGAGAAACAGTGTTTTGGCCTCCAAAATAACTGCAGGTGGTGACTGCACCCATGAAATTAAAAGACGCTTGCTTCTCGGAAGAAAAGTTATGACCAACCTAGACAGCATATTAAAAAGTAGAGACATTACTTTGCTAACAAAGATCCATGTAGTCAAAGCTATTGTTTTTCCAGGAGTCATGTATGGATGTGAGGGTTGGGACTATTAAAAAATTAAGGGCTGAATAATTGATGCTTTTGAACTATGGTCTTGGGGAAGAATCTTGAGAGTCCCTTGGACTGCAAGGAGATCCAACCAGTCCATTCTAAAGGAGATCAGTCCTGGGTGTTCTTTGGAAGGACTGATGCTAAAGCTGAAACTCCTATACTTTGGCCACCTAATGCAAAGTGCTGACTCATTGGAAAAGACCCTGATGCCGGGAAAGATTGAAGGCAGGATGATAAGGGGACGACAGAGGGTAAGATAGTTGGATGGCATCGCAGACTCAATGGACATGAGTTTGAGTAAACTCCAGGACTTGGNAATGCAAAGTGCTGACTCATTGGAAAAGACCCTGATGCCGGGAAAGATTGAAGGCAGGATGATAAGGGGACGACAGAGGGTAAGATAGTTGGATGGCATCGCAGACTCAATGGACATGAGTTTGAGTAAACTCCAGGACTTGGTGATGGACAGGGAGGCCTGTTGTGCTGCAGTCCACAGGATCACAAAGAGTCAGACACGACTGAGCAACTGAACTCAACTAACTGACTAATTGTAAATTCTCTCCCCTTCATTTCCCTCTTTCCCCACACTCTGATCATAGTATTTTTAAAAAATCAAATAATAGAAGAAAACAAACAATGAAGCTCATTCTCAGTAAGGTGTAAAACATTAATAAAGCATACTTTTTTTTTTTTTTTGTCTCCTGGCTTGTGGAATCAGCTCTCTAACCAGCGACAGAACACAGACCCGACAGTGAAAATTCCAAGTTCTGACAACTGGACCACGGAGGAATTCCCAACTGTTACTTTTTATATAGTTCCCAGAAGCAGCAACATTTGAAAATGCAAAAACCTTAAAAAGTTTAGTTGGTATTCCAATATTATGGATGACATTTTGACAATAAAATCATTCCACGTGGCCAAATAAATAAAACCAAACTCATGTTTCTAAAGCAATTATCAAGCAACATGCACAACAGATAAATTCTATCTCTTTCTCCCCTCTACTTTCATCTCTTCCTGAGCCTCACCAGGGAGCTCATACCAAGAAACCACTTTATCCATGAAGGTGAGCACATACTCTGAAAAATAGCAATTGATCTACAATCGATGATAGGAGATGTGATCTCTGGCCTTATTGGAACAAACCAAACACAAAGTGTGTTTACTAGGTAGAGAGCCCTTCCGCACTCAAATTCTGGGAAAGTACATCTTTTATACCTCTGACAAACCTTATGGCAAATATTCTAGGCTCAAGATAAACAGGAGGAAGGAAACAGGCCTTACAGGAAGTAGCCTTCTGCTGCTGGAAAGTCCACTGCTTCACCAGGATGCCTGCATGCCAATATATTCAGGAGCCTCTCGGTCCTGCTCATTTTTCAAATCTCCCACACGCATGCGTAGAACATACTTGCATCCATGGTGGGGATGTTGTGAAAGAGAGTCTTCAAGTCCTCTATGGTTCCCGCACCTAAAGATGGGCAATGTACATATAGCGCATGTGCAGGCGTGAGCGCGAGCACCTCCTTCGCTACTACGCACTGCAGAGATTCTTCCCGTCGTCATGGGCCGCCGCCCTGCCCGTTGTTACCGGTACTGCAAGAATAAGCCTTACCCCAAATCTCGCTTCTGCCGAGGTGTCCCCGATGCCAAGATCCGCATCTTTGACCTGGGTCGGAAGAAGGCCAATGTGGATGAGTTCCCACTCTGTGGCCACATGGTGTCTGATGAGTATGAGCAGCTCTCTTCTGAGGCCCTGGAGGCCGCCCGAATTTGTGCCAACAAGTACATGGTGAAAAGTTGTGGCAAAGATGGCTTTCACATCCGAGTGCGACTCCATCCATTCCACGTCATCCGCATCAACAAGATGTTGTCCTGTGCTGGGGCTGACAGGCTTCAGACAGGTATGCGAGGTGCCTTTGGAAAGCCCCAGGGTACGGTGGCCCGAGTCCACATTGGTCAAGTCATCATGTCCATCCGCACCAAGCTTCAGAACAAGGAACATGTGATTGAAGCTTTACGCAGGGCCAAGTTCAAGTTCCCTGGGCGCCAGAAGATTCATATCTCCAAGAAGTGGGGCTTTACCAAGTTTAATGCTGATGAATTTGAAGACAAAGTGGCTAAGAAGCGCCTCATTCCCAATGGTTGCGGAGTCAAATATGTCTCCAACCGTGGACCGTTGGACAAGTGGCGAGCTCTGCACTCCTGAGGTTTTTGACAACACTGCCAACTTCGGCCATGCTGGTCTAAATTTTGCTCACCAATAAATTGTATTTACTGGCAAAAAAGTAATTGTTAATTTTTTAATATTTTAAACGTTTAAAAATATCAAAATTTTAAAACTAGACTACTAGAGAAATAATTTTTCTATTAAAATATCAGAATTTTAATAACAAATGATAATTTACTTTCAAGTGAACGATTTGTATGCCATTCATAGGGAAAGCTATTGCAGTTCTAATTCACGCTGTTAACCTAGAGAGCCAAGGGAAATATGTAAGAAGTTTTGTTTTTAGAGAAGTCATAAATTACACAGTTATTACCTTGAATAAAAAAGTAGAGAAGAATCTGAGATTTACAGAAAAAAATTACTGTTATAAAAAATAATAGGAATGAAAATCATGGTAGACATTAGTCGTGTTTCAACTATGATCTCTTTGAAACTAAAAAGTCTATTCTTAAACTTGTTGCTTAGGTTTTTCTTATACATTTCTGCACATTGTCTTTTAGAACTACCTATCAACTCCAACTATCAACCTTAGGACAATTGGGGATCACTGCAAAAGATTTCCCCAGACAAGCCTTTCATTATCTCACACTCAAGAGAGGACAATCCAATCTTTTCTTCATCACAGAAAGGTCATAGGATGACATCCAAGTTCATATTGCTTGACCTGAGTCCCAGTAGAATGAACAGAGAAGAAAATGACACTAAATCAGGTATCTGTGCAGATTTAAAAGATCCCAGAGATAATTTGCAATCTGTCGGTGCTTGCCCTACATTAGAGATATGTTGTGCATACAAGTGGGGTTTTTAGTTGTTGTTATGTTTTATCTTAGAAATTACATAAGCCAAAGTTTCTGGGTCTCTACTACATTTTAAATTCTGGTTCTTAATGTTAGTTTTCTAAATGTCAATCCTGCAAACAGTGCCCTCAGTTTTCTATAACTACTCATTTTCGAAGTCATTGTATTTAAGGAACAAAAGGAATACTAAATAAGCAGTATCGAAAGACATCCTTTTAAAATTATTTTCATTTAGTTAAAATTCCTATGTCAATCTTAAAATTTTGTGTCTGCCTTGATACGTCTTTTCTGCTCTTACTATATTACCTACTTGTGTATTTTTAAGGTAAGTTGCTGTTTTAAGCTATAGTTATTATTATACCTAAACAAGAAGGATGGCAGTGGTTTAGTCACTTCAGTCCTGTCTGACTCTTTGTGATCCCGTGGACTGTAGCCCACTGGACTCCTCTGTCTGTGGGATTTTCCAAGGAAGAATACTGGAGTGGGTTGCCGTTTCCTTTTCCAGGGGATCTTCTCAACCCAGGAATCAAACCTGCCTCTCCTGCATCTCCTGTTTTGGCAGGCAGGTTCTTTACTGCTGAGCCACCAGGGACGCCCAAACAAAAAGAATAGCAGGTACTAAATTACATGAATATATAGAAAGGACCTTTCAGCTTAAGCAGCACTTGACATGACTTGATATTAATACTTTAAATCTCCTGAAATTTTCTAGGAGATTAAGTACTGTGCAACTTTCAATGAAAGAGCCAGATCTTCTGACTCCTGTCCAGTNACTAAATTACATGAATATATAGAAAGGACCTTTCAGCTTAAGCAGCACTTGACATGACTTGATATTAATACTTTAAATCTCCTGAAATTTTCTAGGAGATTAAGTACTGTGCAACTTTCAATGAAAGAGCCAGATCTTCTGACTCCTGTCCAGTCCTGTTAATTTTTTACCACATAATCTTAAAAAAAAACAAAAAAACAAAAAAGCACACCTCAACTTCAGAAAAATCACAATGCCAAACGAAGCACTTCCTTGGTCACATGTTAATACAAATACGATGCAGCTTTGAAAATATTCTCTGTCTTCATTATTTATCCTTATCTTTGGTCTCAAACTTTCTAAACATTTTAACCTTCATATGTGGACCTCTGTACTCACTAAATACAGGACGCATAAGCCCATGAATGTCTTTGCTCTAAGAGGTTGGTAACTATGATTGTTATTGCATATAGGTAGGTGAATGAAAGGTAAATTAAAGATGAAAAATTAGTACATTAAACATCTAGTAGGAAGGTGTCATCAAAATTTATTAATTGACTTTTTCCCTTAAGTTTCCTGTTACAAGCTATTATATATGAATTTTATTTCCTTTAACTTGGATAGAACATTTTCACTTGTTTTTCTTAACAAACAGCATGCTAACTTATGTTCTGCAAGCCATAATTTTGTTTTATCAGCATTTTCCTATTTTCTAGTTATTAAAAATTGATAAGACACTTGAACTGAAATTTAATTTTATATTGTAGAGCTCTTGATTATTTTTCAATTTCTATTCAAAATGGAAAATTTAATTTTGGAACATACGTATTCAGAATTTCATCCACTACTGCAATGAAACAGAACTCTCTGCTTATTTAAAATAAAAATCCAAGTACAGTTGGCTAAATTCAAGCAAATATTGCCTTGTAAAACTCTCTGATTTAGTTGTTGGAGTTCTCCAGATTTTATGGAAAATACTGGCTGAATCTCTTAGGAAATAGACCATGTATCATTCCAATTTAGTTTTGAAAAGCATATTCACCAATAATTATTGTATAATCCACCATTTCTTTCCTTTTCTCAAAATATGGAATTACATTAAGAAATCCTGCTTAGAATCCTTAATTTTTATGAAAATATACACCAGCTCTTA
Organism: Neotragus pygmaeus; assembly: GCA_006410875.1. NCBI lineage: Eukaryota > Metazoa > Chordata > Mammalia > Artiodactyla > Bovidae > Neotragus > Neotragus pygmaeus. The sequence goes on from SJYV01029420.1 coordinate 108,477, forward strand.
CATGAATTGGTTATCAGTAATATTGGCAGGCATTTTATTTCTACTTTAGCAGCTTTGTACTGCCTGCCCTGACACAATTCAAGTTGGGCTTTTTGTCTCCTAAGGAGTGTCAACTACTGACCTAAGGATTGAAATGAGAGACTATTTAGTCCCAATCATCTCCTGCCTTTATATTAATAACATATGCTTTTTTATTTGAGAGTAATGACTTCATTGTTTTCCTAAGAATATCTACATATTTTTTTAAGTAAACAAAAATTAATGAGTAAAGCCAAAGTATATTGCACCATTAATAATAATTCAAAGTGAGGTTATTATCGTGCTTAACAGTGGATAATAAGGGAAGATCTGATGCCAGGATGGCTGGATTTGAATCTCTTTCTTCAGTTCACTTCACTTACAGGCAAGTTATTTAGTATAACTATTCCTTAATTTTAAACTATAAAATGGAATTAGAACATTATAATTATAGGTTGTTTTTAGGACTATATGAGATAATTCATTGAGAAAATGAATAGGATTGTGGCTTGCACATAAGTACCTAAATCAATGTTAACTTATAACAGTTGAATCTGAAGGTATTGTTGTTACATTTGTTCCTGCCTCTCTCCTAATTGTTGTTGCTTGTAGTGTTACTTTTTTCATGATATATAACCTTAGTATTCTGTTTTGCAACCGTAATTCCCTCTGGTTGTATAATTTAGAGTTCTAGTTTTACTTGGATTCAATATTCTGATTCGAGCTTTTGTTATATTTAGTTTTATAAATTTCTATTTTCATATTTTTCTATTTTGTCATCTCTTTTTGGAACTTTTTTTGAAAAATGCTATGCTTTACCAGTTATCCTCTACATAGGATTATTATTCACTATGGAGATTTGTTTCATTATCTATGTTTTCCTTCCAAACTAGTTATTCTATTTACCTTACCTATCTTTTTCATTCAACATTTATTACTTCTTTCTTTACTTCTCCTCTCCTTTTTCTCAAGAGACTGATTATATAGCTGTCCTGACATTATTTTCCTACTACATATGTGTGATATATATACTGTTCTACCCAGACCTCATATTAATTCTGAAAGATTAAATGGTGGAACATCTCTAGTCACCCTTTCACAAAGTTTTCACATTTAACCTTCTCTTTGGGTGGCATTGCTTGAGGACTGGGTATTGCTATCTATCTTCTTTTCCATACCCTCAGGATGAGATGGATAAGGATAGGAAAGAAATTGAAGGATTAATAGTTACAGCCTTTGATGGATGACAGATACCTCTTCTGAAATCCCTTTAAATATTCTTACATCACAGCTCACTCCTGTCTTTCAAGTGTGCAGTCTGCTCATCTATCTATGGTGTATTTCTTATCCTGACCTTGCTCCTATTCAGTGAGGAACCCTAGAAAATGGCATGTCCAAATGCTGAGGATCTTTGGTGTTGTTTGGAGCTACACCTGTCCGTGGATTTTTCTAGTTTTCCCTTATGTAACAACTTATATGCACAGTACATTACTCTCCATATTATGACATTTGTGAGACATTTTAAAATTTCATGTTTCTTCAGGAATGCTTCTAAGAGTTTGAAGAGGTACATTTCATAAATCATCATTATATAATCTATTGTTTCTCCCCAAGCCTCAAAATATATAATTATACTAATTATATTAAAGCTATTTAGCCAGAATTTTTCCTTAATATATACAGTTTATTGAAGTCAAATTTTTAAGTAAAAAAATAGTGCTAGAAGAACACATGAGAATACTGTCTTCATTTTATGTCTTTGCTCCTAATTTTATGACATGATCCTTTCCTTAGTGGATTTTAGATGTATTTCCTTTTCTATATCATTCACTTCATTATATATTGGAGAAGGAGATTCTCTGATCCTGTTTTGTTTCAGTTTATTCACCCAAAATCTGTCTTAATATCATACTAAAAATTATCTACTTCTGGAAATTTTAACTTTAAAACAAATCATGTAGAAATATGTTTCCACATGTTTTGTAGCAACTCTGGTTATCTTTTATTGGTGTGGATCTCAAATAGTTATAGGTAAAATGACTATGATCATCAAGATGAAGAATCTTTAATATAGCATCTAGAAATACAAATTTTGTATATATGCTCATACTGAAGAATTTAAATAATATAAATTCTAGAAATATAAATTTTGTGTTCTGCTCATACATGTCTTGATAACTTTTATGTTGTTATGTAATAATTACCCAATCAGCTAATTATGCAGTTTAATTATATGTTAAAATGTCACCTGAGAGTTAGTGATATTGGTATGCTCCAAATACTTAAATAATAGGTCTATATTCACGGTAGAAACTATTGTATTTTTAGAATAATATTATTAAACTCTTCAAATGTCCTATTCATTAAACTCCCTGTTGTCCTGAAATGACTGGTCACTGATGAAGAGAAACATCAGACATTGTGAAGGAGGATGGTACCTTTTGCACAAATGCAGAATTCTTAAAGGAACAACAGAGAAGGCCATGGCACCCCACTCCAGTACTTTTGCCTGGAAAATCCCATGGACAGAGGAGCCTGGAAGGCTGCAGTCCATGGGGTTGCTGAGAGTTGGACACGACCGAGCGACTTCACTTTCACTTTTCACTTTCATGCACTGGAGAAGGAAATGGCAACCCACTCCAGTGTTCTTGCCTCAACAATCCCAGGGAAGGGGGAGCCTCGTGATCTGCCAACTATAGGGTCGCACAGAGTCGGACACGACTGAAGCGACTTAGTAGTAGTAGTAGTAGTAAAGGAACAAGAATCCTTTCCCCTCTCTGGCTGAATGGAGTAGGGAAAAGGGAAAAGTTGAAGATTTTCTTTTACCTGAATGCTGTGAGTCACTGACCACCAGCACCAGCACCAGCACCAGCACCAGCACCATCACAAACAAGAAGACGGGACTGGGGGTGAAGACAGGAAAGAGATGGTGGAACTGAGGTACAGTTGAGGGACAGTCCTCAACTTCTGGCAGAGTAAGGATAAGACGTAAATATCCCATGATGTGGGGCCATTCTGGTTCTTTATGTAACACTGCTGATTCTATGCCCTCGGAGACCTCCTCTGTGGTGGCAGCTAAAGGCATGGAATGAGCCATGCTTTAACCAGATTTCTCTTGAGGGGATTTAATAGGGAGAGGAACTCCAGTCTCTTCTAAAGAACCTACAAAAAGACCTCATAAGAGTGAGCATTTGGACATCAGATCCGTAGAGAAACAGGAGGCAGCACTGTAAAGATCAGCAGTACTGAAAAGGAGCTAGTTTTCTGTGCCTTGAAGTCTTCATTTAACACAGTGAATATTGTTTATGCTCACATTCTATTGTCCGTAATACATAATCAAGGAATGAGGGAGGGTGAGCTAGGGGAATAAGAGCAGGAAATTTCTTCTTTCCTGCTGTAAGAAACTGAAACTACTAGTCTAGGCTGCTTTAAAGTAACAGATGGGAGGTCCGACTAGGAATTGAAAGTGATTGAAAAGTTACAGATGAGGGTTAGATATTATTAAGGAAACGTGCTAATGTAAAAGCAATATGGTTTCACGGGAACACAGTTGGTAGTTTTTCCAGGAAAATAAAATTTCATGCTCACTTCAATATTTCTCCTGTCAAACCATTTGGATGAAAAAATTCCACACACCATGCCAGTAAATGCCTGAATTACTAAAATTTAGAAGGCATTGAAATTTCACCAGACTAAAATAAAACCTCATTCAACAAAAAGAAATTTCCATATCACTTCTAAACAACTTCCATTTACCTGTGGCCCCTCTACTTTTCTACCATATCTGAGCTGTGCTTTAAATTTCTATCACTGAAGACCATGTTCATGTGGCTCTGTTTGAATTACCCATGAACAAAGTCTGTTAATTGTACTTTCTGTCTAGTTGGTAAGGATTTGATTTATGTACAATGGCCTGCTTCAGTTTATGAACTACTTGCTCTGTGATCACAAGTCATGTTCTTGAAGCAAAACTGGATTATTGATAAAAATGCCATTTCCACAGATTTATATATTTTTCAAGACATTATAAATGATAGAAAATCATCAAAATATAACAGTATGTACAAGTCCAAACCTAGTTTATTTTAAAAGCAAATTTGAGGCTATAGAAATTTGATTATTAGCTACATCTAATGACGTGTTTGTGACAAGTGCCACCAATACTTAATGAATTAATGAACTTGAGGTCTATCAACTCTCTAACTTCAGAAAATATTTTTAAAATTGCATAATAAATTTGAAGGGGCTTCTGCCCTAAGAGAAAGAAATACCACTTTTAGACATCTATACTAGAAAAACCCAATAATGAATCAGAAGATGTATGCAAGAGCTTTTATATCACTGTTCATCATAACAAAAAGTGAAGAAAACCCAAAAGTATCTCCTAATTCCTAAGATAAATCCATGAATATAATCACTGGGGTGTACTCACAATGGGAGATATATACAGAGTGAAAATATATGAACTACAGATACAGCATAAATAAATCTCTATGAGACTTCCATAAGAAAGTGCTAAGTGAAAAAAAAAATAAAAGAAGACTGTAAATAATGTAATGTGCTTTTTTAAGCTAACAAACAACGAAAACTAGAGGAAAAAAGTATAACACAAGATAAATCTAGTTTTCTTAAAGGATGTTAAGAACAAAAATTCACATTAATGGTTGGTTGGGAGGGACATAGCATGGCATGGGAGTAATAGGCATGGTCTGTGGAAGGTACACACAAGAGATTAAACGATGTTAGTAATTTTTTAATTTACGTTTTGGAGTTTCAGCTCAAAGGTATCTATTTAGTTATTGTAATTCAAAATGTACAAACCTGAGGCAGACAGACTTTTATGTGACTCTCTAGATTCCTACTTCCAGATATTTCATGCCCATGTATAATCTCTTCCCCTTGAGTGTGGGTAGGACCTGTGACTTATTAATATTTCTAACTGACAAAGTATAACCAAAGTGATGGAATGTCACTCCCAGAACTATGATACTACATATAAGACTATAGTACGAAAATGTCTATTTTCCTACTAAACTTTTCTGGAGTCTGGTTCTCCTTACTGGTTTTGAAGAAGCAAACAGCTAGGAGTCCTAGAGCTACCAGTAAGTAAGCTGTCAACAAACTGAATGAATCTCTAAGTTGACCCTTCCCAAGTCCAGCCTCCAGGTGAAAACTCAGCCTTAGCCAACACTTAGCAACTTTACAGAAGACTAAGGATAAGTTATGCTCAGATGCCTGACTCACAGCAACTGATAACACAAATGTGTATATTTTAAGACTCTAAATTTGTGCTGAACTGTTATGCAATAACAGATAACTAATAAATAATAGATTGTGATACATATATTCTTAGTGTAGTAGAATTGATCAATTTTTTCTTTAGTTGCTAGCATTTTTTTCTGTGTTGTTTAAGAAATTATATCTATCCTGATATTGAAATTTTGTACTCTGATTTATTTATAAAGATTAAATTTTACTACTCAGATTTAATCTTTAACCTATGGAAATTTGTTGTTTTGTATAGTTTACCGAGAGAGCCATTTCTTCCCCATATGGCTAGCTAATTATGATAACTTTAAAATATTTTCCCTTTGAAAGCAAGGTTTTGCAGCTCATTATTTTCATTATGTCAGGACTATTCTTGGAACTTTCCCCTTCCAGATAAATTTAATAAACAGCTTGTCAAATTATCACAGTCAACAATGCCTAATAAGGTTTTTATCGAATTTATAGTAACTTTCTTGAGTAATCTGAGAATTGACATGAAAATGAGTCTTCCTCTTTTCAAATTGTACCTCTAATTTATTAGGTCTCCTTTAATGTTTTTCAATATATATTTTATAATTTTCTCCATTATTGTTTTACACATCTTCTGTTAGATTTGCTCTTATAGATGCCTTATGTTTTTTCTGTTGGTATTGAAAAGGTCATCTTACTTATTACATTTTAAGAGTGCTCCTTTACTAACTCTTTAATAGTCTTACTGTTGATTCTCTTGCATATTTTGCATAGACATCAAAATATCTGCTAATATTAATAATTTTGCCATTTGCTTTCAAATATTTATATTTTAATACATTTCTTATTCTTACTGTTGCTTCTATATGATTTAAATCATATGATGATTCCATATGATTTGAATATAAATAGTAAGAGTGAATGGAGAAGGAAATGGCACCCACTCCACTCCAGTACTCTTGCCTGGAAAATCCCATGGACAGGGGAGCCTGGTAGGCTGCAGTCCATGGGGTCGCGAACAGTCGGACACGACTGAGCGACTTCGCTTTCACTTTTCACTTTCATGCATTGGAGAAGAAATGGCAACCCGCTTCAGTGTTCTTGCCTGGAGAATCCCAGGGACGGGGGAGCCTGGTTGGCCTGCCATCTCTGGGGTCGCACAGAGTCGGACACGACTGAAGCGACTTAGCAGTAGCAGCCAGTACTCTTGCCTAGAGAATTCCGTGGACAGAGGAACCTAGTGGGCTGCTGTCCATGGGGTCGCACAGAGTCAGACACGACTGAAGCGACTTAGCAGCTGCAGCAGCAGCAGCAGCAGTGAGCAATATTCTTACGTTAATCCTGAACTTTAAAAAATCACCTCTAACTTCCCACTTTTAAGGATGATATTCCTTGTATATTTGCGACAGATATTCTTCCATAGAATAAAAAAATTTTGAAAATTTCAATTTTGGCCAAAATTAGCTTCTTTTATTTCTTTTCTTTTTTCTCTCTTCAGTCTTTCAAATCTGAAAGTTGAATATTTTTGATGTCTTTGTGCATCTGTTTAGATGACTTTAAGTTTTTCTGTAGTAGTATCTAAATGACATGGTTTGCATTAATATATATTTTACATAATAAACCATCCATTTGTTCACAGGATAAATCTAATTTGGTTGTGCAATTTTTTAAACACTCAGCTTGGATAAGTTTGATATTATACTATTATTTTGTGTTCATTTCAAAGATATTCTTGCCTCATAAATTGAGTTAATATGTACTGTTCCCTCTTTTCTGTTTTAGAAGAGACTTATAATACTGTAATAATTTTCCCTGGAACGTTTGTTAGAACTCTGTTTTTAACATTTGATCCTGTTGTGTGTGTGTGTGTGTGTGTGTGTTAGGGAAGATTTTTACCTTAATCTAACTTTTACAGTGCTTAGAAAATATTCTGACTTTTATATTTTTGTGAAGATATATATATGTATATTATATAGGAATATATATATATATATATTTGTTTTTTTAGATTATATAAAAAAAACAAACACCTGGTTGCTCTGTTTAGAGCACTGAAGAAACCAAGTGGTATGTGACCCAGACAGTATGGGCACTGAGCCTCTGGTCATGTTGCAACGTAATTAGGCTGAAAGAAATTGCAGAAGCAAATGATTGGAAGGAAAAAAAAATTACATCTAAGGAAATATGACTGAAAATTTTCCATTTACAATAACCAGAGGGTAAGAGTGCCCAACACAATATTGAAAAAAAAACAAAACCACAAATAAAAGCAAAAGCTTTCTACCGAGGCAGGTTTCTAAGCTTGAAATTATAACACAAGAGGGTCAGAACTGTACCACAGTCTGGCCAGGCTAACCCTAGGCTACTTCTACTGACTCCAGCTTCGGAAGTGTTCTTGGTCTCTTGAAGCAAAGACAAAATTGAGAGCCAGCAGTTAGCTCCTGTGGCATTTAGATGCCACAGGATACCTGTATGCCATCCTCCACTGAACCTTCCTGGAATGCAATGTGCAGGAAAGAATCATGGAACTGGAGGCAGTGTCCTTCTGCCTAGCACCGGTCTCTCCCACCTCCAGCTCACAGATGCTGGAGGCCTAAATGGAATTGAATGAGGATGTTGGTGACTCCTGAACGTTCCCTAGTAATGGGTTATCACAGCCCCAGGGCCCTAGCTATTCTGTATCATTCTATCATCGACCTTTTTTTTTTTTTTTTACTTTCTATGTAACACTGGTTGCTGTAAGTATTCTTTTTTGTCTCTGATTGTAGAGATTCTACTCTTTTTTCAGATATGGATATTTCTCACCTATTGTTTCTACAGATATTACTATTCTTCTAATTTCATTATTCTCTTTTTCTGGAACTCAGATTATGTATTGGAAATTATTGTACCTCCCATGTCTCCTGATATTTCTTTTAGATTTCCATCTCTTTGTTTCCTTGCATGTAGTTTCAATAATTCTGAATATACTATTTTCCTGTCCATTATTATTTCTTTAGCTTACTTTAGACTGTTGCTTAACCAATCTGTTAAGATTTTAATTTCTGGAATTGCACTTTTTATTTCAGAAGCTATAGCTTTTTCATAAAATAGTAACATTTTCACTACTCCTTTTATTTATTCCATATGTATTTCTTCCTTCTTCTTATACATTATTGCTTTAATTTTATAATTAATAATTTAAGTATCTGAGATCATAGAGGGTCTAAATTTATTATTTGTTGCTTTTACTTTCATTCTTATTTCATATTGGCTTGTTTTCTCTTAACATTATTTGTTATTGTTAGATATATCTTGCTTAAGTTATTCTCTGGCATACCAAGGTCTACGTTGGGTATTTTTTTCCACCAGAAAGGATTTGCAGTGGATTTTTCCTGCTCCCTGGGACACTATCATACTGGAACCAATTTCTTTTGTCATGAGGGATCAAGACTGTGGAGTTCTCAGGCTAAGCTTTCTGACTTTGCTACACATGTAGATTCTGTAAAGATTGTATATTATTATGTGAGTCTGGAAAATATATCCCCTCCACTTTGAATGCTCTAACCATTCACAGGTTTCGGTTTCTGCTTCAATATCAACTTGCTGCTGTTTGTTTGCTTCTATTTTTAGGTCTCTTGAGATTTCTTGTTTTCTAGGCAACCTAGAAATGTGACTAAAGTTGAGATTATAGGCAGAAACTAATTATATTTTACTTGAAAATAGAGTTATAGTCTTCCTACTAAGTGAAAATTTTGTGATATTTTAAAATCTGGTGCATGTACCTTGAAAAAAAAAACTGAGTAACTTAACCCTACTTTATATATGCAGATTTCATAAATATTATAAAGTTTTTAATTGCATTGCCTACTTTCAAAATTTAGATCTAAATTACTGTGTGCAAAGCAATGACTTTTTACTATGTTATCTTACTCTATAAAAGCTGAAAATATGTTTCTCTTCTTCCTAGGATGCTTTATCACAAAGATATTTGCACGATATTTGCAATGATATTTGCCTTCATTGCAAAATTTGCATGAAGGCAAAAGAAAAGGAATAACAATTATACTCTCGAAGTTGGTGCAGAGTCACAAGCTCCTCGGTAATTCATGAATGTTGTGTTTGATATGCTGATTCACCTCACTGATGGATGGCAACGTTCTCACTTCAATTTATAGCCCCTGCTAGATTTCCCCCTTTACTTTCTTTGAGACCCAGGCCAGGCATGTGAGCAGGTGTGCTGAAGGGCACAGACTTGTGTTTAGTAACACTGTTGGAATTTGATACACAGACAGACTTGGATTCCAGATTGTTCTTGTGGAGCTCCATTTGCCCTCATGAATTGCATTTGCCTATGGGATCGAGTTTATCCATATTTCTCTTCACTTTGCATTTAGATTTCTCCCTCCCTATTGCCTGTCTTTCTGGCTTGGGATAATTTCAGTGCCCTTGCAAGGAGAGAGGCGGTAGCATCCAGTAGACTTCATTATGGTTCCTGGTTAGTGACTCTTGTCTGATCACCCTGCTATCCCCTTCAGAATTATTTTCCCAGCTGTTCTCATTATTCTGCAAAGTTTAATTCCTAAAATACATTTCTTATTCCATATTACACTTAGTATACCCTAAGCAAACTCTAGCTGATATAGGAATGATTGTTAAAATCAAGAAGATGTCAAAAATTAGTTTGGTGAAGCTATTGAAAAAGTAAAGCATTTGAAATACCTAGACTTTTATTTGGATTCTGGTTCTGTCTTCTACGTACTCTTTCACCTTGAGCAGTTTATTGAAGTTTTCGGAGGCTTAGTAAGTTGTCTAAACTTCTAAACAATCCCAACCATAGCTGAAGATTATTGTGACAATTATGAGAGTATGCATTTAACACAGTTATTGTTACGTAGTATGCTCAGAATAAGTGTTGCTTATTATCATCATTTATTATTGAATGATTAGAACTTTAAAGGAGTTCACTGTGTATTAGCTATGCTTATTAATATAATTACCCTGACCATGAAGTAAAATCTAAAATATTAATATACTTACTTCTAATTGCAGAATCTAAAAATATTTTTATGCTATTTTAAAAATTCATATATTTAAAAAAATTTTTATTCTTATTTTATTTTACTTTACAATACTGTATTGGTCTTGCCATACATTGCTACGAATCTGCCACAGGTGTACATGAGTTCCCAATCCTGAACCCTCCTCCCACCTCTCACCACTATCATCTCTCTGGATTGTCCCCATGCACCAGCCCCAAGCATCCAGTGTCCTGCATCAAACATACACTGGCGATTCGTTTCTTACATGATAGTATACATGTTTCAATGCCATTCTCCCACATCATCCCACCCTCTTCTCCCATTAAATATGAATATAAAAATTCATATTTAAAGTATACTTTGCACCTATTTTTTTCTGTGTAAGCTCAATAATGATGAAATATTTGAATCCACGTGTGAAAATGTCTAATACCCTTCATACTCAGTATTCCCTGGCAAGTTAATTCTGATTTTCTACTGAAGGCACCTAAAACTTCTGTGAAATAACTATTGTAGCTTGTACAATTTTGCCATATTTTAACCTTTTACTGCCTGTTAATATATTGTTTGAAGCACTTAGATATAACTGTAATTATGTAAACAATTATTTGTGTGGAATATTAGAAATTAATTATTTTAAAGAAATATAAAATGTAAAAAATTACTATTTCCTACTTACAACTTACAGAAGCATATTGGTATATATTTTTATAGGTTTGATGAACCATGAAAAATTATGATCAAGTTAGAAAAATAATTTTTATTTATCATCATGCATTTTAAATAGTATATTAAAATGTAATAATGAACTGTATAAATTAAAGTCATAAAACACATAGACTCCAATCATAAGATCATAAAGAATGCTAGCCTAGACATTGTCTTTCACTTTGGACTTAACCTTAACCTTACCAAGGCAACCAGTTCACACACAATTACAATAAGTCTTCATGCTAAATTCTGATTTGGAAACATTTTCTCTCTCTGTACATGAATATATATGACAACATACACACATACATTGGAAACTGTCAGTAAGTCAATACTCTAGCAAATTCAGTAGTATCATATTCCATCCAATCTAATAACATACCAATCAACTAAAAGGAAGAAAGAAAAAATCACTTCTGGAACAAAAAATTTTACATATGAATCATTCACCTAAATATTTATAATGTTTATAAAATTAAGCATTATGTTTTGAATCTTGAGCAGAAAATAAGAATTGCAATACTGATAAATCCTACCCTATAATAAGAATGAATTAAAATTTACTTTAAGAAGACCTGGTCGAGCTTTCTAACTGATTACAATAATGTCCTTGAGATGTCTTATAACAAAATGCAGTCTAAATAATATAATGAGGCTCATTCTTACCAACAAAAAATGAATACATTGTTCATGAAAATATGAAGTATCTTTTTTAAAAGGTAGATAGTATTCCGTTAAGATTAGTGTGCTTTTGAATCAAATAGTTACTAAGTGAAACTGTGTGGTATACTGATTATCTATACTGGGATGTGGCAGACCAAGATGTAGTGAAATGTACAAATACAGTCACTAGAATGAGGTTCCAGTTCCAGAGAGTAAAACTTTTAGAGGGTAGAGAATATGGAGACAAGTAACACTTAGTAAGTAGCCAGGAGAATTGATACAATTTCAGGAAAGTTCTAGGCATCATTATAGGCCGGTGGAGAAAGACTATGGGGATTCCAAGACCAATGAGGTTTAGCAATCTCAGTGCAAGATAGGTTGTCAATAGATATTATGACATAATTCCTGAGAATTGGAGTAAGCCACAGGATTTCATCTCCTGATAGAGGTATTATCAAGAGTAAGATTCTCTTGGGTGTTAAAAAAAAAGTGTATTAGACTGGTTATCAATATAGAAATTGATCAACTCAGAATTGGTATAAATGATCAAAATGAGGTTCATGATTCTGGGATGTATTCCTGCCTTTAAACTTGGGTAAAAAGAGGTTCTTGCTCCAAGCAATGTGCTTTCAGCTGAAGCTGAATCCAGGCTCTGTCCCTGATATCAAATTAAACCTCAGAGAGAGAGTTTTGGGTGAAGTAGAAAAGAGTAACTTCATTGTTTTGCCAGGCAAAGGGGATCATTGCTGGCTAAGGCCTGAAAAACATTATGTCCAAACCCAGAGTAGTTTGTGAGGAATTTTATAGTCAAGGAGTGGGGTTACTGCTGAGGATCAGGGTGTGTGCAGGGCCCTCATTCCTTCAGTCTAGATCCCTGGTGTCAGGTGGGCAAACTGTGAACTGTCTCTGGGATGAAGAGGGCTTCATCATGCAGTGTGGCTGTTGTTGTTCAGTCCTTAAGTCACGTCTGACACCTTGCGACCCCATGGACTACAGCATGCCAGGTTCCTCTGACCTCCACTATCTCCTGGAGTTTAGTGTTTCAAATTCCTTTTCATTGAGTCAGTGATGCTGCCTAACCATCTCATCCTCTGCCACCCCCTGCTCCTTGTGCCCTCAGGGTTTCCCAGCATCAGGGTCTTTTCCAATGAGTCAGCTCTTCTCATCAGATGGCCAAAGTATTGGAGCTTCATCTTCAACATCAGTCCTTCCAATGAATATTCAAGGTTGATTTCCTTTAGGATTGACTGGTTTCCTTTAGGATCTCGTTGCAGTTCTAGGGACTCTCAAATGACTACTAGAAAAGCCATGGCTTTGACTACATGGACCTTTGTCTGCAAAGCAGTTTTCCTTCCAAGGAGCAAGCATCTTTTAATTTAATGGCAGTCATGATCTGAGGTGACTTTGGGGCCCAAGGAAAATAAAATCTGTCACTGCTTTCACTTTTCCCCCTTCTTTTTGCCATGAGGTGATGGGACTGAATGCCATGATCTTAGTTTTTTGAATGTCGAACTTCAAGCCAACTTTTCACTCTTTTTCACTCTCACCTGGAGGCTCTTTAGTTCCCCTTCACTTTCTGCTATTAGAAGGGCATCATTTGCATACTTGAGTTTGTTGATATTAATATTTCTCCCAGCAATCTTGATCCCAGCCTGTGATTCATCCAGCCCAGCATTTCACATGATTGTCTCTGCGTGTAAGTTTAATAGGCAAGGTAACAGCTAGTTAACTTCTTCCCTTTGGTGGGAAGTTTTGGTTCTGTGGAAGAGCTCAAGGATATTGCACCGTGTATCACCTGAGGGGGAACCAGGACTCCACCCCAAGATTGTGCTATTGTTTCTTGGCTGCTCCTCCCTCGTCCCTACATCCCCTTCCTTCCCTGTCCTTTAGAACTCAAGGAAGATCATGGAGGTTGAACAGAAAGCCTCCCATGCCCAGGAAGCCCAAGGGGTCCTGCTCAGTTTCAGTACTATTTTTGCAAGGTACAATTAAGTCCCCTACAAACGAACCTTCAAGTTACAAATTTTCAAACATGTGAATGTGCACTTACATGTCCAATCAGGTAAGGTGTGAGTGAAATCGCAGCTTGTTCTCCGTCTCCTACTGCTAATGGTCTTTTGGTTCCACCATCTTCCGCCACCTCTCCCTCTTCCTCTAGTCAGTAACTCTCTTGTTTGTTGACTCGATGCCAGCCCCTGTATGCCCGCTATTGTGCTATACTACTGTACTTTTCAAGGTACTATACTGTAAGATTTAAAATGTTTATTTTTGTATTTGTTTTTATGTACTATTTGGGTGAAAAGTATTTTAAACCTATTACATTACAGTACTATATAGCCAATTGTGATAGTTGAGTACCTCAGCTAACTCTGTTGGACTTACAAATTGAATTTACAAATGTGCTGTCAAAACAGAACTCATTCATTTATGGGAAACAATTGTAACAGTGACAAATAAAAGGAAGTGAAGCAAGGTAAGTTGCAAAAACAACAAAATAAAATAAATACAATGTGTTACAATGAGCCACAAGGAAAGGTAGCGGATTGATCATTAGGTGTGGCATGTGGGGCTCTTCCAGAGAAGGAAGGACGACATGCTAGAATCTTCTCCAGAAGAGAAGGGAGGAGAATTTATCTAGCCCTCTCCTGTTCCTTACTTTTCTCCAGCAAGTTCCACTCTTAATGGAACTTCTGATTTACGTTATCTAGTGGCTACTCTGGAAGTCAGATCCCATGTCCTATGCTATTGTTTGTATCTGTATTTTGTCTAAGTCTGAAAATGAAGGGGTGTTAACCAAAAGGAAAGAAGAGGCTCAAAGGAAATTGAGACGCCCTACAAGGCTTCAAACCCAATAGAGCAAGGATCTTTGTTCTGCTCATAATTTTATGAATAGACTTTAACATTTACCATTGGCTTTATATTTGCTGTGTGGTTCAATAGATATACATCATTACATCATATCAGATTAAATAAGTCCTTTTCTAGTCATCATAGAGTTTTATCAAGAATAAATATTATAAAAGACATACTGATGCCAATAACCATATGAAAAAATATTCCATATCATTTGTCATCAGAGAAATGCAGATTAAAGCAACAGTAAGATACCACTAGGGAGAAGGCAATGGCAACCCACTCCAGTACTCTTGCCTCGAAAATCCCATGGGCGGAGGAGCCCGGTAGGCTGCAGTCTGTGGGGTCGAGAAGAGTTGGACACGACTGAGTGACTTCACTTTCACTTTTCACTTTCATGCATTGGAGAAGGAAATGGCAACCCACTCCAGTGTTCTTGCCTGGAGAATCCCAGGGACAGGGGAGCCTGGTGGGCTGCCGTCTATGGGGTCACATAGAGTTGGACACAACTGAAATGACTTACCATCAGCAGCATCAACAAGATACCACTCACACTTATCAGAATGGCCAAAATCTAGGACACTGACACTAAGTACTGGTAAGGAAGAAGAGCAATAGGAACTCTCATTCATTGCTATTGGGAATGCAAAATGGTATCTTATTGTGGAACACAGTTTGGAGTTGTCTTACAAACTAAACTAAAGCAAGCATGTTCCTTGGTATTTATCCAAAGGAGTGCAAAACTTGTGTTCACACAAAAACCTGGGTGTGGATATGTATAACAACTTTATTAATAATTGCCAAAACTTGGAAGAAAACAAGATGTCCTTTAGAAGGTGAATGGATAAATAAACTGTAGTATATCCAGTTCAGTTCAGTTCAGTTGCTCAGTTGTGTCCGACTCTTTG